>CAJQUW010002875.1:0-135835 GCA_907163375.1 Prostheceraeus crozeri
GTAGCATATTTCATCTATGTAACTACACTGTGGAATTGTAGTGTTGTATTTCCTAAAGATAAGCGCACTGACGAGCCCTTAATGGGAGAAATGCTGCGCATTCAACTGCTAAGGACTTTGGCTCTGAAATAGTTCAAATCTAAGGATAGTTTTCCATCTCATGCCCAGGCGAACTGGTACTGTATGGTCCTTTATGACTATCAACCTCACGGCAAAGTTAGGATAAATAAAGACAACAGCCTGATATGCAGTCACACAGTTTGTTCAGTCATTTTAGAAATCGTCGCCAGTTTTAGGCCACTCCGAGGCATTATAACGATTGAATGTCGGGCGAAACAGTTAACAGCTGTTGAGGAATCTAGTGCCTAAATTATTCAAGTCTGTGGACATTTCACTGTTTTCTCAAACTATTCTTTCTTCTATTTCCATATCAGTCTCACATGACTAGCCCTGATGGTTACTAACATGAGGTCACAATTTTACTTAATCAATATTACATACGGAATGCAGTCACATTTTTTCCAAAAACTTGTAAAATTGTTATATAAGACAATTCCAGTCAGTAGTTATACATACATGTATATCATGATTTGTCGATACAGCAGACGGTTAATTTCTCATTATAATTCTTGCATTATACTCAGATCTGATTTCTTGTCACTGAATTTATATCCAAGCAAACAGAGTTACATGCTATCTTGATGCTTTCTGCAAAATCTTACTACATACCCTTTTTGATTTAACACTGATGTATTGCACTGAATAAGAACAATAAAAATGCAGCCTTTTGGGTCATACCCATCGACTTCGGATTGCACCTTACAAAACATTTTCTAGTTTAATAATGTTGACTAAGTTCAGCCATAATGCACTAGTTAAGCAACTACGCAAGCACAACATAAGCAGCAAAATCAATGACAAGTAACAAAATGGTAAAAGGTGGGGTGACAAACGAAGTCACATGTGGGGTGATTGTTATCATGCCATCCCTGAATGGAAAATGCAATCTAAGGTTCTCATTTTAGTTAAACGGTTGCTCATCGCATGATATATTATGCTCTTCATTAACAAACTCAAAGGAGGAGTAACAAACACAAAAAGGAGTATAAGCGCATTATTAACTTCTGATATTTCCTTCTTACTGTAAGTGAAACACTAGATTAGTTGCCGCTTATTTTCAGATTTTTTTTCGGTGAGCAGTGACCTTGAGAGAAATAATCGAGACCTTAAAATCTTAAGATAAAATTTCACTGTCGCAAATCATCATTCAATTACCAAAAGCATTATCACTCAAGGACAACGATTGCATCTGGTTGCTTGATGTTGGCGGAACAATTTTGCTGATTCAAATAGTAAAGCAGAATCATATTACATGTCCAATCCAGACCTAGCCAAACAAGAGCACGTTGACAAGCACCTCATCTAGGGGAAATTTAATGTTTAACATAAAGTATATTGTAAGACTATTCGCATCACTTGCATTATTTTTACATACTTCCTGTTCTTACAAGCATTTCAAAAATTGGAGTACAAACTCAATCTTTTCGTGACCGCAGTGCATTTTTATCCGTTTGCTTACACTGTAAATAATAAGTCATAAAAATAGTGGACCATCTTACTTGTAAATGCCATGATTTGAAAAAATAATGCGTCTATAGGGCCAAATATTGCGTGAGTCATCTCAGCTGGTTATATTTCCCCTTCTATTCTGTACTAACGCGTGTGAATGAAGTGATCTGTGGTACACGCAATGTGGTTCAGTTTAACACAACTTGGAGAATGACGACGCATATTTTCTATTCTATATTCCATCATGTACACAGGAGCTTACTTCGAGATGCAACGGCTTATACATACCAAGATTTCAATATTTTTATAACTGAACATATGATGCCGTTGCTGAATGGCAAATGACATGGAACGGCGATCAAGACGCATGGGGTTCAAATTTAGCTGCAACAAGAAGTCATGGGAAGAAGGAATTGCATCAGCATAAGTTGAAACTATACTGTGTTTCTTCTTCACATTCTACTCAGGCAGTAAGGTTCATTTCTTTGAGTTCGGTCGTGCTAAGTTGCATGTATTTTATCATAAAATCATAAAACCACAATGTGATATCACATTCCTGTCCAAATGCTCAAAATATGGCTTGATTCCCAAATTTTTAAGCCTAAAAGACAAGAATAACCTATTGAACCGTGACATGATTCATGATCGCCAATTACGTAAGATCTCGAGGCTAATTTCACAACACAAATCTAAGGTCAAGCACCTCCGTAGTAAGTTGGCTAAGATTCGAGAAACTATTTTCTCTAAGTTGAATTACTTGGACCAAATGATTTTCATAAAGTTGTTTACCAGAGAAAATCAAAACCTTTTAAAATCCATTTCAGAAACCCATCAAAAAAAGTTTCTCAAGTTATATGTAGAAAACAAGTTAAGTACCCCCAACGGTACGGTACACAACTTGAGCAAGGTGACCCTCACGCATGACCAAAATGAGATTTTTAAGACAGGGCTCAAGCACCCTAGCAGTCCTAACGGCAATGGAAGCGAACATCTGACTTGCGCGTTGGAAAAAGTGGTGGAGCGCCTGAAAAATAAAATCTCTAAGAGAGATTGCAATGAGGTGAAACTTGCTTTACAAAATTACAATAAGCGTATGTTTAACGTTACCAAGACGCCACAAGCCAAACATAACCAAGATGTAGTGAAGTCCCTTAAACTAAATGAAGACATCAAAGTTGTCCCTTTGGACAAAGGTAATGGTATAGCTATTCTAGATGCTGATGAATATGTAAACAAGCTCAATGCTATCATTGAAGATACTACCAAATTTACTGCTATCCCACACAACCAAAATGAATTGATGCTCGATCACCCTGTTATAAAACAACAGAAAAACTAAAATACTTTTTGAACAAATATGTGAAACCTTACGTGGACTCCCAAGTGTTCACTAAAATTACTCCTAGTGGGTCTTGTAGTGGCAAACTTTACGGTTCTGCCAAGGTACATAAAAATAATGTACCTCTTAGACCTATTGTTGCCAGTTATGGTACGGCCGAATATAACCTTGCCAAGTACCTAAACCAGTACATTACTCCTATAATTCCTACGGAGTACTCAGTACAAAATAACGCTGATCTGCTAGACAAACTCTCTAGCTACAAATTCTCATCGGATTCGAAACTCATCAGCTTTGATGCTGTTAGTCTTTTTACTGACGTCCCTCTCAAAGAAGTCATTGATCTAGCTTGTGATAAGGTGTATAGTTCCAATAACACAAAACCACCGTACAGTAAGGACACCTTCAAAAAATTACTTCAATTCGCCACTGGTGGCATTTTCTCGTTCAACAACACTCTCTACCGTCAAAGTGATGGTTAGAGCATGGGTAGCCCCCTAGCCCCAACCCTCAGTAACTTATTTATGGAACACTTAGAACAGACTTTCCTACAAAATGATAAACTAAACCTAAAATTCTATGTCAGATATGTAGATGACATCTTGGCTATCTTTGAAGATGATGACCACTTATCCTTCTTCAACTACATTAACAAGTGGCATAGTAATATGAAATTCACCACAGAGGTAGGAGGTAAAGTGCTACCTTTTCTAGATATTGACCTGGACGTTTCATCCAACACGCTAACTACTAAGGTGTACAGAAAACCCACGTACACCGGTTTAACCTTGAATTTCAGAGTCATATGCCCCATACAATGGAAAACTTCTGTTTTAAGCACTCTGATCAACAGAGCCTACATCGTCTGCTCGTCATGGCAAACTTTCCATGATGAAATAGGGAAATTGACAAAAAATTTTCAAAACAACGGATGTCCGTTGTACTTTATACAAAAAGTGGTCAAACATTATCTGGACAAAAGATTCTGTGCTCCAAAAGAAAAAGATGAATCCCAATACCTCCATACTGTCAAAATTCCATTTTTTGGCATTCAATCGGTTTATTTTAAAAAGAAACTACAATCACTATTCCGTAGAATAGATAAAGAATTTCCTATCCGTTGGGTTTTCACATGCAATAAACTAAAAAGTGGTTTCTCCAACAAAGATCATACTCCCAAAGTTCTTAGGTCTAATGTCATTTACCAATTCGCTTGTGAGGTGGACCCTCGCACTACCTACATAGGTAGAACTACAAGACACTTAAACTTAAGAATAAAAGAACATCGGGAAAAATGTCCGCCATTTCTGACCATAGGTTAAATTGCAGTTGCAGCTGTAAGGTTGACAATTTCAAAATTCTATCTCAAGCTCCCAACACTTATGACCTAAATATTTTGGAAGCCATGTACATAAAAAAACTCAACCCCACTTTGAATAAGCAAGTTAACCATGATGGTGCTTTTTTCAAATGTAAATTAATTTGAGTCTAGTTACTCTGTGTACCTTATTTAATTGTTATCATGTACTTCAGCTTTTGAAATGATTTGTTGCTTACAACATGATTTAGATCTTTCCTATCATTGTTTTCACTTCTTTTAGCTTAATAACTGATATTGTTCATGATAATGTTAATTCCCCACATGAAGTTGCATTTTGATGGCATTGTTTGTTGTTCGATACAATGTTACAGACCTACTATATATTGGGTATTGTGGTATATATCGACGATGTCTATAATGTGCACAATCTTTATGACATGAATCACAGGGTTTGGAGTTTTCATCCATTCAAACATTACATCATATAGGCTAGACATGATAGCTTGACAGTTATAAGCCTATGTTATACCCGTATATATGATTCTTAGTATGCATGTTGTCACACTTGTTCATCACCCTAAAATTCAATTCTTACAGGCTTTCATTAATACTCTTTCATCTTTTCTCTTTTCAGGCACAAGGATTACCTTCACAATCAAAGGATCCACTTTCATGGTGAAGAATCAATCAAGCGAAGTTCAGAAAGCTTTCGTTGCTTGCGAGAAAGTATCTGGCTATTCAGGCCACGAGTGCTGCCTCCGAACGAGTCTTCTCTGTCTTCGGCAACATTTACCATGAAAGGCGAATGGGACTCACAGCTGAACATGCACAGCAGATATTGTTTTTGAATCTGAACTCCAAGAAGTCTTCCTGAGTTGAACGAATACATATTTTCAAATTAAAAATATCATTCTTTTTTCTGCCAAAAAAGGTCCGTACCGTACTTATTATGTGCGTCCACATACATGTAAATCACCTATTTTTTTTTCCTATCCTACCATTCATGCGCCTACATACTGTAATTTTGTCATAATTTGCACGACTGATGCGCATTCACTATTTATAATTCACATAGAAAAAATGAATTTTGTCATCATAGCAAGATTAGCAACATCATCATTTATTCCGCTCACGACTAGGCAGTTAGTAGACCTATAATTCACGCTATAGCAGTCCTAATCGTTCGCTGTTTCTTCTGTGATTTAACTCGACTTTCATTAGCCTATAACAAATAAGGTCTATTGCCTATTATCAAAATTCCTCAATCTCGGCCTATCTATGCTCACATATTGGTAGGCCTACATACACGCAGATGAAGATGATTGGTTCTAGTCATGTATTTTGAGACTGAAATTTTGAAACCTACAATTAACCGCGGTTAACCGGTTAATTTTTTTCTTAGCCGCGTTCACCTCTGGACAGAAGTATATTACAAAATTTGCGTCAACTTATATCAGGTGTGTTTAAAACAAAACCCTAAAACCATATCCATCTGATGATAGAGTGATACGATATTTACCAGGCGCTTTGAATGTTAACAAACTGGCGCACAACGACTTGCCTCTGCTCTCTGAGTGATATCAGATGAAAGTGTGCACTTCAAATTTCAGTCTTTTTCACACCGCGTTGCTTGCGAATTCATTTCATATCTTTCATTAGACGTGTTATTTACCAATAGCGAAGACGAAGTGGCGTACAGTAACTGGTTTGCCATCTGAAGAAGGCTATAATGACTATTACTTGATTTCAGTACGTGCGAACCCAGATTCATGGAATGGAATAAATAACTTGGAAGATCACATAAGAGCAATGCGTTATCCCAAGCCTGAAATCATACCATGTTTGTTAACAAATTAAGTTTCTGTAATTCTGGCAAATACTGGATTTCCGTAATGTTTCTTCAACGTTAGAAGTCGGTGGTACTTGCTACATGAATTTCAAAGCGCAAGGGTGCACTCAACGTAAAGTTGACCATAATTAGCAAAGTGCACTATGATAAAAATAGAAAAGTAGCAGAACGATTAGGTGAGGTTGAATATGAAGTGTCCTTATGTGTACGCATCCACAGTTGGCAGCTGCTGTCGCTAGCTCAGGTATGATACCGTGATGCAGATGAACATAGTTTGATTAACCAGCATCATGAAATGAAGTACGAACAAAATCGATGGCATGAATGATTGAGGCAAAAGATCAGTGGTTATGTCAGTATGTTTCAATAGTATCATTTAAAAGGAAACTTTAATACGTTTCGCATTGTATTTATATTTTGCATTATCTCTTCCTATCAGAGAAAGAAGCACGATAAATCATCTTTTCTGTGCTTTTATTGTGACATCAGGTATTCTAAGAAGTGAAGTGGGCAAAAAATGTGGACATCCGAAGCCTCGAAGCCAACGATGATTTCTGCGATTCTCTTACCGCATGGAATATCGCATCTTCCAAATCTATGGCAAATGTCCAACAACCAAGAGTAATTATATATACAGTGCAACCTCCAGAAGCAGGGTGTTCGGGGATTTAGTGCACTCCGCTTCTGCATGATTCAACGAAATTACTCTAAATCATTTTAGGCACTTCTGTTCTTTCCCACCCCCACATTTCTGCTGTTGACACCCGGAAGTGTTGCATCATCAACGATCTTCTCTTGCTCCTACGGGCATTTTCACTAACGTCACATAGCGTTGAGTGTGTAAGATTCCTCTTATCTGACTTGTAGAACATTTACAGCATCAGAGTTAGACAACTGCTCGTCATTGGTTTGTAGACAATAATCACACGAAGTTCATGATCACAGCTGCACCTTGTTTTCTAACTGAGTATCCAAGGGATCACTCCTTCATCCCATGGTTCAAGTAAGACTTCTCATTCGTGTCGTAGTGTCACTCAGTGACAGATCAAGTATATTCTAAGCCCAATATGACTAACTTTGACGAAATTTGATGATTTTGGAAAGCTTGAAAATGTAGGGGGGAATAATGGAAGTACCTCATTTTATTTGACGACAATAATTTATATTCATATAAGGGGCCTAAGTTTATTGCACACACCAGTGCTGGTAGCCTTGAAATAAATGTTTAGGTTAAACTACGATGCATACACATTGCACATACAGTGCATAATGCATCGTTTAGACAATTAATTCTTATCTTTTGTATTTCACGTCAGGTTAAAACACATCAAAGCTTTGAAAGCAATCCTCCTTTAAATCAAAGCAATTTTCCTTCTGGTGAGGTTCATGGAAAAGAACTCATTTGTTGGCAATGACCCCCAGCCAATCATGAGAAGGGGGATAGACGTATTGTACACGGAAAAAAGGTTGTTGTCGGCGTTACAAATTTCTTGGAAATTTCATGGCATGATGTAAATATGCTGCGTTCATTTCGTTCCCGTCCATTGATCTTATACGAACTGTCCAAGTTAACTCGTGATCGGTGAAATAAAAAAACATTCGACGCTTCGTTTTCACATCGTCAGCTACTGTCTCTTTCCTTCTGGTCCCTTTTGCATTTTTTACATACATTTTGTGATGCCACCCAAAACGCAGACATCTGCCCTTAAAGCTGTAGCGTGAGATGGCTGCCGATTTATAAAGGAAAATGTCGCATATCGATGCAGCGAAGAAGCGTAATTCATCTATCGGAGCTGTTTGCTGGGTGAAGAAGCAAATGAACGAGCTTCTAGCAATGAATCCGCAGGAATTGAATGATTCTCGAAAGAGAGTCGCAAAATTGAAGACTGAAGGCCTTGATGACCTCGTGCTTGCATGGGTAAGGAAAGCAAGAGAAAGCCATTGTGTGATTACCGGACCAATCCTGCAAACTGTCGCAGAATCATTCGCAAAAAAATCTCAATCTTTCAAATTTCAAGGCTTCAAATGGTTGGCTAGAGGTGCTTCGTTCACGCTCTTAAGTTGTATGCAAGGCGTTACAAGGCGAACGAGCTAGTGCTCCCATTCAAACAGCCGAAGAATTCAAAGACAAACTTCCAACACTACCTAAGGAAAATGATCCGAAAAATGTTTTCAATGGTGATGAAGTTGGATTGTTTTGGGCGGCTACTGGTAAGAAAACGCTATTGTTGAATGGAGATGATCCCGCTGTAACCAAAGTCAGCAAGAAACGCATTACTGTTTACATTGTCGCTGCTATGGATGGTAACATGGAAAGAATGATCGTTGTGAATAACTCCCAGACACCTCGTGCTTACAAGGCAATTGAGTATAGCCCCAAAAGACTTCCTTCGTGTACCTCTCGGAAAATGAATAGGAAGGCATGAATGAATTGTAAATCTTTCGTGACTGGTTATTGGAATTCAACATAAAACTTAAACGTGATAACCGACATGGGATTCTTTTCTTAGACAACATCAGTGCGCATTCCCTTGGTTTATAGCATATTCATTTTTTACTGCTGCAGCATAAAATGATATTAGAATGTTGAAAAAATTGTCCGCACTCAATATGGTGCTTCAGTTAAATATATAGTATATAGATGTGGCCATCAGATTGCTTTATAAATCTGAGACTAGCGGCTTATTTCTATGTAAGTAGAATTATTCAGAATGGTACTACATCCACAATCTAAAACTGGTACAGACCTAAATAGTCATTCTGTCCAAAGCACAGGCAGTTATTATCTCTCGACATCAACACAACTGCCTATTTGAGTGCAGCTCTAGCCAGAATGTATTTGCGCGCGAATCTATAGTATATTTTCAATAATTCAAATTATTAACTCATGTTCATCTTAACCAAAAAGACTGTTCTACACATTCAGTTGAAAATGCTCACTACAGTGCATCCTAAACTCTTTCACACATTTCTCAAATCCTACATTACTTGAAAATCTCTGGTTTGTCACCTCTTTCAAAGTCTAAGGTTTAAAATGGAAATGATGTTTCTATATCATTCTGTTTCTAGTATTGTTTAACATAGTTTCACATGTTACACTCTTGCGTTTAGACTAAAAGTTCAGATTACCTGCCACCAACATTTGATGTAAGTTCTTTGTCACAGTTAAGTTATGCCATTTTCCTCAGAAAATCAGACAAAACAAAAGCCAAATAAAGGATGGTTTGAAAGGAAACGTTCACTAACAATATTTAACCCGTGTTTCGTATGTTGAAAAGGACAAACTATTGACACAGTTGTCAAGGAAGCTAGGAACAATACGTTTTGGATCACTATATAGCTGCAAATCACATTAAATTGCCATTTCTCCTCATAGGAGTATGTGAACGGTAATCGTTTCATAATAACAAGAGAGCAGTTATAAAAAATTGTATCTTTAGCGGGTGGTAAGTTGTTAGCACCAGAGAGTTATGAATTGTTCCTCTACTGATTATGAATGAGACATCTACTCTGTGGATTAATCTCCCATCATATGGGAAGCGCAATACACTTCACTGCATAGCGCATAAACATGCATCATGCATGTACATACAACACTCGATCGAATCAACCTAACCGGGGATAGCGTCACGGAGAACATTATTTTTCATTTGGACACTGCAAATTTGCACTTCGTCGGACAACAATGTATTTACCATCTGGACTTTCATAGACCACACCATTTTTGTATTGAATTTGAAAATTTATACCGTGAACGATGACTGCTATGCTAATTGTATCTTCTTAGATACGATGGATAAGCAAGTCGGCGGTAGAAGATCGAGGAATTCTTTCACTTTTTCATTCTTTAAATTCATAACATGACGCAAATTTATAACTCCAGAATACCTCATTTGTTTTTGTCTAAAGTTCTCACAAATATTTGATTTAGTAACATTCAACTGATGCCTATTAAAATCTCAAGTCATAAGTATAAGGAGCTTGCTGATAACTTATTTTACCTGAGGCCTGCATTGTGTACCTGATGTCGTTTAGAGGGACAAAGTGATTCAAAACACTCGAGTAGAAATTTCAACTGTTTGATTAATATGGCTGTCTATTTCTTTTCTTCTTCAGTAATTTTTGTCGATAAATACTGGCAAAATGCATCTGTTGGGCCCTACAGTGGACACAATGATAGCTTCAACATGCTCACAATGTCAGACATTTCTGAAAGTTGTGACACTAATAGTTCAAAGCTTCCTGCTGACTTACACTGGACACTTTCGGGCTCGACCTCTGGACGAAATGATACCGCTATGGCCTAAGCATTTAATCACTGACTGTACCACGGAGACCACCTCGAAAATTTATCTTAACTAAAAACATCAGAAAATAGTTGGTTTTTTGTGGTTGGTGTTGTTGTTTGTGGAGTGTTTTTTTTGGTTTGATATGTATGTTTTTGCTGATGTGTGGGGTTTGTTGTGGTTGGTATGGTGGTGAGTTGGTTTTTTGGTGGGCCCTTTTGATGTAACTGTGGTTCAATACCCATCACATGCAATTATTCGCTGCCAAATGACAAATTGACGATTGGATTCTAGATTATTTAACTACTGTAGGTGTTGAATACCACCAAACAAATGACTTTTTCCTTCCTTTACATGCTACCTGCCTTGTGCGTTGATCAATCACAGCAGGAGGACGTCATTCCGTTCTGTAGTTTGAAATTCCCAGTTAATAAAGCATTAAGGCTTCAATAAAGTTAGGATTCGACTGTATAGTACATAGAATTAGGCCTTGACGGAGAACTTGGTAGCAAATCTAGACCGAAACTATACTCGAAAAATCTGCATCGACTGATTGACATCATAGCTTTTGGTGATTTTTGCGCACCTTCCACCACATTAAGGTTGGCTTATACAGTGTTTCTCAAGGTCTCATAAAATCCTCCCCTAGGCCTTCAGATTTTCTCACATCCTCCCCATCACAAAAATTAAAAAAACTACGACTTGTTTCATAAAGTTCATGACATAATAGATCCATTTGATCCATCTTCATACAATTATGAAACCTGAACAACAACCAAAATAGTTAATTATCTTACAGGAGTCCAAAGAAATCAGGACTTAGCGAGAACCATGAGCCTGGTGCATTGGGTCACTAAAGCCGAAATATCATGGTGAAAAATGGTCATCTTTACCCGAAAGAACTCCTCGAACAGAAATCTCCAGGACTCTCCTCTCTTTTGTCAACACATCAGCGACAGCCGCTAATAGCACACTCCAAACTATTTACGTCGTTGGGAGAAAGGTAGTAGAGTCTGCTGATGCCTCAGTGACCATTTGGATATTTTTCATTCACGTCCTGAGTCCAGCCAATCATCGGACCTTTGCTGAATTGCCTTCATACTGACTTCGTTTCTAAATTCCAGTAGCTCGTCTACTTGGTCAGGGTTCCATCATTTGGATATCTCACTGTCAGTGTCAATTAGAAAGGCTGAGCGATCAGGAAGGAATTTCATTGATTTTAAATCGTGAATCGGAGTGTAAGTCGTCTGAGTGTGCAGTGAGATCCGCGATGATGATTTCCACTGCGTTATTCTGAAACATGGCATGACTAAAATAAGCCTTTATTATTATTATTATAGACTCAATATGGCAAACTGAGAAATTTACCACGGAGAGATTCTGAGACCTCCAAAATGACCAACTTTGAAAATAAATCAACAGGGATCTTGGTCTAACAGTTCCATCTATGGTTTATGTGATCCTTTAAAGTCTTTATTCAAACATTCAGCTTGCCGAAAATGTCAGCAGATAGCAGATGAGATATCTTGTTTCTTCAGATTCAAGAAAAACTGAAAAGTTCGCGATCAGCACGAATTTTACAATTGTTTCGTATAAACACCAAAAATCTCTCGAGGGGACACTATCTTCTCGCGTAACGGCCACACCATCACTTGTGTGTGAAGAAGAAGACGCAAATAATCCTCGTTAATTTCTTCACAGGAAACCTTGTAGTGTCTCTCAGTTTTCGGATGAGATTTGGATGAAGTGATCACTTTTATGCACTTTTTCATCTACATCGTGACGCTCCGGAGTTAGTGCCCTGCGCCGCCAAATTCTCTCTGTGAAGAACACTAGTGCACGGTGGATCATCTCAGGGTAATCATCTTTGAGAAGTTTCCAACACACCTTTACTACGTCCCATTCATGGTGGGTGGCACCATCTGCAGCAGTGGAAAACGCTGTTTGAGATTGGAATTTCTTAGAATCCAGAAAAGGTTTACACGACACCTATAATATCCGGCGGTAGAAGTGGTTTTTAATGATTCACAAAAAGCATCTCTCCTCAAAACGTTGAGTTGAGTTGGAACCTGGCGTAACACGTAGGAGGCACTCCCTGTCTCGGCACGTTGTTTCGTTGAGGCGGAAGAGAGAATTTGTTTTTTTGAGGACTTTCACAATTTCGACTGAAGATGATCCGCGATTGCATCAATCCGATGTCGAACGTTTATTAATTGCTAAGAGGCAACGCAGCAAGTTCCGTTCTGGGGCTGTTTACTCTCCTGCATCGTACGCAGGAAGATTTCGAAGGCCGGCTTCAGCAGTTTTTCACCATCAGTGTGGGGTCGGCCTTGCTTTCCGAGGAGATACTGAGTTTCGTATTTAAACTTGCTTGGAGGCCGCGGCAGTTAAATTGGTTGCAAGCAATTCTAGTTTCTGCTATTTTGTTTTTATCGATTTATCCCGGAGGCGTTTAAATTAATCGAGGGACTTGTTCCGGTGCTCGGATGACTTTGTAATATGGTTTCATCGAGCTTCTGGGCCGCTTTGAGTCATTGCAAAATGATCTGTAGCACAACAAACTGTACGGTCTTGTTTGGTCAGAAACAGCACTGATAGATCCAAATTTCAAGTAGTCGTGGAATATTGGCGAACTTTCTTTTTACTGTCTGATGGACAATTGATCTACATCCTTGCCGGTTTTGGCATTGTAAAGAAATCCACAACATTAAACTGGTCAGTTTTTGTCACAAATTGACTGAAGAAATGCGAACTCTATTGTGCGGAAGGATCTAATTAACAAACGCATTGGATTATAGTGCGTTAATGCAATCGGAACGCAGATTAGGATAAGATCAGCATCGGATGCAGTAGGAAAAGAACAGTTAGTTCTTGGGCCAATCAGAATGTTCTCGAGCATAAGAGAACACTGTACTGTGTGTGTACGTGACACACGAGAGCAGGTGTGTCAGCGCACCAAAATTTGGCGAAAGAGAAACAGCACGCACTTGGTAGGAGTCCATTGAAATAAAATCCTGTGCATGTGCGGTTGGTGGCAAAATTAACAAAGAATTCAATTTCTATGTTAGAGTCCTAACAATAGCAGCTAGACTGGACTTAAGTGTGTCTTACCGCACCCGATGTACGCGCGTGTAGGTGGGAAAGCATCATGCTTTATGTGTTGTACACATATGTATACATTATTTTAAACCGAGTTCTGAAAATTTAGTAGCACTTTATCTACGATATTTCAGGTAGTTTCAATCCTCCCCAAATCCCCCCTCACCATAAATCCTCCCCTCACTGTTTAAATTCCTCCCCTAGGGGTCCAAGTGGACCCCTTTGAGAAACATTGGTCTATACCCTCTATTCATTCCCCATTATTTCATTATATGACCTAAGTCATTGTTTAATCCAATGCACTTCTGAAATCTCTGAATTTTGTCACGATGCTTCATCATCGGCACATGCATACTCGTATGTCAATGGATCATGTGTGATATGATTATTACATGTTGGGTGATGGGAAAGACATAGCATTGAAACAGGCATTTTCTCTCATATAGTCGCGGTGAGGTCCTCTCAAACGGTGAAATAAACTATTATATAAACAAATCATTAAAATACCATCATTCTGGCCGTATAGATGCAGCGCTTGTCTAGCTTCCTGACTTGTTTTTGAATGCTGGTTAGACGAGCTGCAGTTGGGTCTATACATTGACTAGGTGGTGCTAGATATTTTGTCACTTCTCAACTTGACACTCATACATCTACTATTCGTTTACAGTGATGAGTCACTGAAACTGCAATTCAAAAACGGAAAGTATTCAATTTCTGCAAGAGTAGATCAAAATTTTCATTTTTAAAAAAAATTGAAGTTTGAGGGAAGAAGGCGAGCCTATACACCAAAGGTGTCCCTCAGCAGAAGATAAAGGGGAAACAAGCCGAAAGTGGCAGACAGAAAAGTGGGGTTGATAAAAGAATATAACTAAATAATCAAACCATTGTGTAAAAAGTGAAAAGTAAATATATATATAACTCATAACTGTATAACTAAGTACAGTAGCACTGAAAATTAAAATGAGGGGTGATAAAAAGTGACTAGACAATTACGGGGATGTAGAATGTAAAATAACTAAGTGAGAACCAATAACTGTATAACTCATGGGGATGAGAGGAGAGATAACGAATAATACAATGTTAAAAACCAAGATAACATGATAGAAATGCATGAGACAAAAGACCCTACAAATTGTCAACTCTCCATGGAGTTAAGTGGAAGTTTATTGACGGCTGTCTTGAATGCCTTAACACTGACAGATGTTGAGAATGCCTCCAAAGGAAGCCTGTTTCACAGCCCTATTGTCCACTGAAAGGATCTCTAAAATTATCCTTGTATTTATCTTTTAAATCAATGAGATAATAATTACATACTTTGCATTATTTATTTATGTAAGAACTATACTTGTATTTGTTGCACCGAGCTCAAGTCATGTATGTAATAATACGAAGTGAATATAAAAAGTCTACTTTGCATTTGTCAATTTGTAATAAGGTAATATTGAACACTATTTTCATTTAATTGAAATCAAACAACCTTGACTATTATTCCTCATTTTGTCACTGCTAGTGCTCCATATTAGGAAGTGACAATAAAATGATATCGATGTCCATCCTGAACAGCATTGACGAACAAATAACGTTGATCATGTATGAAGGCGATAAGACTAGATAGCGCTGCCGATAAGATAAATAGATGATTTTCTGAAGGGATTGATTACTAAAGAGTCATGTTACCAGGCTAAAAACAGACATATTCATAACACTGATCCAAAAAATCAATAACTTCAAGATATCAGCACCTGCTCGCTTACATCAAGATTTCAAACTCGATTATAGACGCTCAAACGTGTACGATAGGGAGAATGAAATTAGTTCAACATCTTTCGCGATATTCATTCCGATAGTAAATTGACCGAACAAAATTGACATTTGATTAATGAGAAACTTTTAATTGAACATTTCTCATCGATCTGGTCAGTGGTTGAAAGTAAATTTCACATATTATCAATGCTGACCCAAAACTTTTCCCTAACTCTGACAGCATGTACGTAATTACACAGTGTATAATAGTGACATCGAAGTGACACCCTTATTATTAGTCATTTGGAATTATATGCTAGGAGCGGGCGACTATTTACCAACAACCAATCACGCTGAAATCAATAGTATGACAACATCTCATGGAGAAGTTTTCATTTCACTATTCTATCTGTGTGGTTGATGCTCAACACTTAATGTAAAGACAAATAAAAATATGTAACAGACTTTATTTATTATCAAAATTAAGATACAATACGATTCAATACTCGTATATGCTCTATTTAAATCCCTCTTCTAGTAGCATGTCCATGATACTTCCAAACATTAGACGACCAAAACTCATTCGATGTCCTGACAATCTAATGTTATAGGATAGAAATTTCAATTAAATGTCCGTGAATAATAACAGTGGAACTCTATATCAACGAATTGAACGAATTCTATGGTTGGAACATAGATTGATAAACATCATCGTAACATGTACTTGCCTGTCTTAGATACCCTGTTAGATAGACTTGCTGTCAAAGACTGAGTTCTATGGATTTTATTACATAGTCAGGTCGTCGGGTTTAAGTATATGATAAATCTCTGATATCGGGCTTTACACGCTGTAGAAAGTCCGAGTCACAGATTTAATGCATGAGTCTCCGAAGGAGTCCTTTAGCCGTAACGGTATACTCGTATGGTATGTGGGGACTAGAGGCAACATCAGCACTCCAACTAATTTCCGACCGTCTGTCAATTCAGACAAATGACGATAGTGTCACAACATGCCCCAGTGCCTGTCGGTGACTCTTGTGAGATCAGTAGCACGGTCTCTGCTAGCTCGTGTTTCTCTATAGTTTTTTTACAGGCTTTTTTTAATTGGTGCAGTGCTTTACCTTTAGGACGATCACTTATTGTTTTTTTATCTTAGCAAAACGTATAAGCTCAGGAATCCCTTTATATCCTTCTATATTGCGTGCTGTTTCAATTTTATTCTCAATAAAAATATTTTACCATATGTGTGATATATCATAATGTAAACGCCGAAAGAGTACGTATATGATAAAGCACTGGTATTTTACTTTACACATTTAGAAAGTCCGAGTCACAAATTTAATCCCGTAGGAAACGAGGATATGAAATCTATGACGAGGACTTTCTATGTGTGAAGTAAAATATCTAGTTTATCATAATTTAATTCACGAACAATAATGTGGTGTAGAGTTCATTAAATGTTTTATGTACTGTGCACATTAAATCAGTGTTATAGAAATATATAGATTTTCACAGAAATCGCCAGTTCTTTAGCTAGCTAGAATGTATCCAGGAAAAGAAGATAAAGTACAAGGGTGAGTGAAATAAATAGTTGCGAAAGACTGTGAATTACATGGAATAGTAACATAGATAGGCATTTAAATAGGAATTTAGCCATGATTTTTGCGAACAAAAAATGCAGAAAGTGATTCATTCCCATATTTCAGGATGTTGTTATTCGTTGACAATGGATAAATTCGATTATCTAGGAGTTCTTCTGCATGAACAGCAACCTTCATACATGGTGGTCTCCGTAACACAGTGGATAAGTACTTGACCTAGCGATCTTTTAGAGGTCGAGCCCCGAAAGTATCAGTGGAAGTCGTCAGGAAGGGCATCCGGACTAAAAGATCACAGCACTCTAAATTGAAGCCTGACTGTGTCAGAGCCGTGCAAGCCCACAGTAAGGTGAGTAGTGACGATAAACCATCATACGACTTTTGCATAAGCAAGAAATTTTAGAGGTAGTCAAACATTATGAATATACATTCAAGTGTTAGTTAACTGATTACGTCCTTAAGATCTATTCAAGGATGCACAGTTTGCTGCTACTGTTGTTATGTATTTCCAGACTTGTTGGTGGGAATCCCATTGGAAATGGAATGGGTATGCGACTACGTGATCAGATGGTATGGTCACGGTAGAAATATTCCGCATCATAGCTCAATTTCTCAGTATCTCTGAGTATTCACTTCTAGGACAATGACAGGCAAACCTGAGCGAGTTCGATCATGAGCACACAAACGCTCATTTACTTTAAAAAAAATGGTTAGTGCAACCATCTGACAACAACGAAAGTGCGATGATTATGACCGACCAACAATAATGAGACAAATTACGACGAAACACGACATTCAACATGTAATAATAATCTCTGAGTAATGACCTAAGTGCGAACTGAATACGAGTGTATATATACATTAAAAGCTACATATTTCAGATCTGCAAAATTTCCCGATTAACCCTATTTTACCCATTTTACGTAGACACTTTTAGTATCTACGTAATTCTGAGAACAAATCGAAATTCTATCAAACTTATCCAATGCGAACATCACAAATTTAACCTTTATCAAAAATAATTTTTAAAATGGAGAATTTTGTGAATTTCTTGCAAAATTAAGCATCGCAATCAATTCAAATCACTTATACACCATTGACAAAAGTGAAAGTGAAGTAGAGATCAACATGTTCATTCATCGACAAATGCACCTATGCAATAATTAGCAATATAAGTTAAAAACTGCACGAAGCAGCTTTACAAGTAATACTGTCAGTTTCATGCTGCAAATAGCGGATCCCAAGCATGTTAGTGGGCTCCGTGGCACAATGGATAAGTGCTTAGCCCAGCGATCTCTCAGAAGTCGAGCCCCGAAAGTGTCATTGGAAGTCGGGAAGAAGGGCATCCAGCCGAAAAGCACCACAAAGCTCCAGAAACGTTTGACTATGTCCGCACCGTCCAAGCGCGTATTCGGGAGTAATGACGTTGAAGCTTCATTTATCATGCCTCATTCATTTTGATGAGCAGTTGCTGCAATGTTTTGCACGATAAATAACGAAGATAGTAGACTATAATTAGTTCACATATTTTTTCAAAAATCTCAATTTTAGTTGTATTCATCGCCGCTAAGCTATCCCAATGCTATCAGCCATCATCCCAGCATTGTCTTTAGACGGCTCCATGCAACAGCTGATCAAATCGAAGCGTTTATGAAAGTAATCTATTATCTGCTACTTTTTTTACTATCTATCGGCTACTTAAAACACTAACTCGGGTGATGAAGCACCAGGACTGCAATACGTCGCGAAATGTACCAAAATTTGGGCAGATTGGTCTTCTAATTGACTCCGTTTTCATAGCTAATGCGTCTGCCACAACACGCCGTAGCCGCTATTTCATTCATTTACTATCAATTTCCGACAGTAAATCAAAACATCAATCTATTGAAAAAAAGTGAAATTCAAAATTTGAATTGCTCTTTGTAGCAACAATGATCGAACTCGTAAAAACTGATACCACCGTTGAAACGATCATACGCCAATTACAATGTGCAATAATGTTGGGAACGATTGAATAGTAAAAACACAAAAATCAAATGGGCCTTCTTTCTCAGCCTCCTTCGGCATTTTTTTGCTGAAGTATTGTCCCTCCCAAGACATTAGATCTAGCAAGAAACTTAACGGTCACTGATAATTAACTTTCATCAGGTTAGGGTTATAATCAGTACTGAGAGTGGTGCTCCCTAATAGAAGAGCAGTTGATGAAGAACAATGCAACAGGATTTCATTTTCGTCATCATTGCTTTGCACAACTTTGCTATGTATGATTGGCAAATTGTCATTCTGTATGTTTGACAGTACACAGATTTCTACCTGACTTCTGGAAATTTGAAAAGTATTCGCAAAAATTGACCAAAAGCATGGTGAAAATAAGTAAGATACTGATTGATATTTGTGTCGAATATAAAAGAAATTGAAAATGCAATTGAACATTGAAAAACATTGCCGTCCAAGCTGATAAAAATTACAAGTTGATGCACTGGACAAATGGCATACACACGATTTGAAGATCTCAGACATGAATTTCTGCGATAACAAGTTTTTGAAGAAGAAAATGTTTTAATAACAGCTTTGATTACCGGCACGTCTTGAATTATCAAATTTATCAGACAATATTCATGTAAATTCTAAACAGCTTGATTGAACCCATGACCTTCAATGTCTCTTCCACGCAACGATAACATGTCCCAATTGCCTTTTCTCTGACATCCTGACACTAGATCCCGTTGTCTCAAGCTTGAATAATTAATATGCAATTCATACCTCATGTTCGAGAATTACATAATCCCCTCACAACACACAACCAATAACTTACCTAATTGCTTTGCTGTCACCGCTGCTTTCGTTGAAATTCTTTATCTCTTCTGCCATTTGTGATCCAGATCCTGTCGTTGCTAGTTCCGAGATTGCATTCGAAGTTGTGGTGCTCACAGGAGCCGGCGAAACTCTAGGCCCAAACCCACCATTCATCTGGAAAGAGAATCCCAGTGAGGAACGAGGCTGTTGAAGACACGAAGACGAATACTATGCAGTTTCTCCGCCTACGCTTTACTCGCTCACTGATACTCCTCCGCGATCACAACTCACAAGACACTCAGAACGTGCAACAGCAGCCTTCCTCAGGCTTGCACTGTGGAAATTCGATGGATTAGACTGTAATTCAGTCCGTCCTTATCGCCTGGTGAGGACTATGATCCAGCAAGTGTGCTGGCAATTATAGCAGTAGCACCGAAGCAGCAGCAGCAGAACTGACAACCACAACGCAGCAGCAACAATAAGTATCCCTCGTCTCTCTCTTCCTCCTCCTCCTCTTCCTTTACTCGTTCTCCTCTGCCCAATCCGATGCGTCGCCAATCCAATGAACTCTACTGAGCGGTATTCAATTATTTACTCCTCACAAGACTCAGTCATTCGAGTTATTAACTTCGTACGTACGATTCTATCTCGCAAAGAGATGAGACGAAGGAGTATATTCTTTGCAACGAAAGCAGAAACTAACGCCTAACTGAAATCAAGGTGTCTTCATAGTTAAAACAACACGGCAGTCATTTCTATTTATCTTCCTACTTCAGTCAGAAGAGAGATTTACAATTTTATTGTTCGCTGCAATTTGATGCACAAGGAGTACATAAGAAACGATTTATTTTCAGCAAGGTATAAACCCTTTCATTTCGCTTTCGGAATTACACATTGCTTCATTATTGAACCACGCAACTATTTCGTTTGAATTTCGAATCAAAAGCACAGCTCGGAAAATTAAACGATAGATATTCATCCATTGATATTGAACCATCCATTGCAAAGGTGGTCAGCTTGGGTTGTTGGACGACGTAAAGATTTAAGTGTGATGATTTGTTGACGATATGCTCCTACACAACGTCAATGGATTGGTCATTTTCTAGAAAGTGGCGATGTTAGAGAGAGGGTCGTGAGACTTAAATGTGACAGTGAGGAACATTTTTATTTATTTATTTATTTATGCAAAGAATTTCACAAAAGTGTGGCGTTTTGTCCGTGAAGGACTTCAAGGCCATATCACAAATAGAAAAATGTACAGCAAAGATTCGTACACTAGTTGCCAAACAGCAGGTCAACAGATATTTATGTAGTACTAGTAGATTACAAACACATTCCAAAAAGATTACAAGTATTTATTTATGAGATGGGATTTAAGCATGCGTTTGAAGCAAGAAAATGACATGGGGGAGGTTAGAGAAGTGGGAAGAGAGTTCCACACGCTTGGGGAGGTGGAGGAGAAAGAACGACCGCCTAGGGTCGGGTGTCGAGTATATGGGGTAAGAAGTTTAGCAGTGCTTGAAGAGCGAAGGCGCGAGCGACTTGGAAGAGAAGAAATATTGGTAAGTTTGGAAGAGAGGTATTCTGGGGCGGAGAGGTTAAGACACTGAAAAGTAAGAACAGCAATTTTATATTCAATTCTGCCTTTGATGGGGAGCCATCGGAGTTGCGACAACAGGGGTGAAATAGGGTCATAGCGAGAGGACATAAAATAATTCGAGCGGCAGCATGTATTACACGCTGAAGACGATGAAGAGAAGACGCAGGTAAGCTAGCGTGAATGGAAAGGCAATAGTCAAGCCGAGATAACACTAACGAAGTGACAAGAACTTTGGTGAGCAAGGGGTTAATAGAGGAGCGGATACTGCGAATGAGACGAAGGGAGGAAAAGCAACACGACACTGTTCTCGAGATATTGGGTTTGAAAGTTAAGTGGCTGTCGAGTGTTATACCAAGGCACTGGAGCGTTGAGGTAGGCTTGATTTGAGCATCGCCAAGGAGGATGTGGTTAGAGGGAGGCAGGAGTCGACGCTTTGAAGAACACCACATAGCAGTCGTTTTTGCAGGATTTAGTAGGAGATGGTTTGTCTTCAACCATGTGGATAAGGCATTTATACATGCTGAGAGTCTGGCAGTGAGCAGTTGAGATTGAGAAGGGTTAGAACGGCCATACAGTAAAATATCGTCAGCAAACACATGAATAAACAGGTCATGCGTTTCAGCGATTTGGATAATGTCAGAAGAGTACAGTATGAATAGAAGTGGGCCCAGGACTGAGCCCTGGGGCACGCCACAATCGACAGGGACACACGAGGAGGATGACTTGCGCAGGAAGACTGAAAGTTTTCGCTGACGGATGAAAGAGTCGAACCACTTCAAAGCTGTTCCTGAGAGCCCGAAGGACAGTTGAAGGCGTCGAATAAGGATTGAGTGATCAATGCTATCAAATGCAGCGGTTAGGTCCAGGGAAGATATTAATACAATATTACCATTGTCCATGGAGCTGAGACAGTCAGATGTTATGTTAAGCATGGCGGACTCGGTTGAGTGATGATGGCGGTATGCTGACTGAAAGCGTCCTTTAGTCATTTTTCCTACTGCATTACACTGATATCAGCTCATATCACAACATGCACTTAGCATCATATGCATAAGTCTGGCATATAAGTATGCAACTTTCTTTGTACATGTTTAATAGATGTAGGATCAATGGTGCTGGACAAGTGGCGGAAGATCATAATGACAGCATCCTGAAAGTAAAAAAAATCTCTCCGTTCGTTTTCAGGTAGATTTCTATCGACCATTTGAAAGCTGAATACAATGTAGTAGTTTGACAATAATTCGAATTGTCATTGATTGATAATTGATTAACTGAATAATTACTAGGTTGAAGTATTTAAGTGGACCTATTTCTATTACAGTCCATTTATTTTTCATCGAGCAGGGAAAGTAATATTAGTATTTCCTAAGTATTGTCCACCAAAAGAAGAGATGTCAGATGCAGTTACAGTGTTTACTAAAGGTATCCATCACTGTTTCTAATCAACCTAACTATAAGCAGTCAATTTGATGGACAGTGGAGCCAGCTTATGAAAGTCGATGAAAAATCTTAAATATTACACTGATATTACAATTTGTCAAATTGGCAGTGCATTGTTGGGTTGATAGGAAGCAGCCAATGGATATTTTTTGCTGTTGGCATTGACAGCTAGTCACCTCGTAGACTAACTGTAAGCAGCTAAACAAGTATATGTTGTATTTTTACATGCATGTACATTACATCTACTATTGTATTCATAACTGAAATTCCATTGTGCTCGTCTAATCTTTGGTGAAATCGCCTCTTTGACTCGCCAAGATGCTAACATCATGATGACAGGCAAAACGATAAACAATAAAAGATGGTATTGACTTGAAGCGTGTTATCTTCAAAGATTTAAAAACCACTGACTCTCCTAGGAGGAAAACAAGAAATTCAACCTCACTTTTGTAAGATAACTCTGATTTGAGTTGCATTTTACTGACACTTGTAACAAAGGTGTCATTGAAAGTGGTTTGACTAAATTTTCATCTTCTTCACTACTTTCATACGATATGTAAGAATAGATACATAGCCATACTTCATGATGCAATCCATACTGTCAAGAGCATGCAATACGGAAAAGTACATTGCAGGACGCAGTGGATGCCTAAGAAAGTTCAGTACTTTTGCAAACGGATCATTCAACACTATATTTATTCGTTTATTTATTCATTTATCTCCCCATGGGTCCCAACACATTGGGTGAGGCAAAACCATTAAAATTAAAGAAATACAGATGTCAATGACACTATTTGGTCACATACATTTGGTACTATGACACAACTGATTCAACAAATTTAAAAAGGTTTAGAAAAGCAGATGAAAGCAAAAAATATCTTTTTATGACCATCATAATACGAGGTAGGCATTCTATGAGTCTAAAGGGACAAGAAAATACAGAGCAAAATGTTTCTATTATTTGCATGCTCGCCTGCAATCCTAGAATATCTCATCTTCTCAATCTATGGCAAATGTCCTGCAACCGTGTTTGATCGAACATTTTTATGAAGAATTATCTTGTTTTCCCAGGAGAGCAGGATGAAATTATTGCCCGGCGACATTTTTTCATGTCATGTCATTTTGCCGTCACAGATTTAGAGATAAGCAGTTCGTTTGATACACGTAAATAAGAAGTCCACTATATAATTTTTACTGATTTTTTTCATCTCTATTTTTACTTTAAAATTCAAAACCTTTCATTTTTTTATAGCTGTGTGTTCAGTGTGCTTCTAAGGCGTTTGAAAACGACCGTGTGAAAATATTCGTTGAAAATAGCATCTCATTTCAAAAATGTTTTATGTGGAAGAAAAATGACAGTGACAGTTACCGAAGATTGAAATAGTCCACATAGATTATGAGTAGCAATATATTAGATAGAAGCCTTGGTAATAGCTTATAGCAACATAGAAGCTATATAAAATAGCTGAACAACACAACTGGCTTAATTAATAGAAATAAACAAATGAGAAATTTTTCTTATTCTATGATTAGCAACATACTAGCATGATATTACAATATCATGGAATAAAGCCAAATAATTTCTCTTCCTCTCTACAACTTCAATTTTTTACGGCAGTGTTAAGGTCTAAAATTTGACAATGTAAATTCTCTGTTGGCAGTGTGTGCTGATCCTTGAAACTTGTTTAATGCATGCATTCTTCTAGATCTACTTTAGACAAATGTGTATATGATTTATTTTTTTTGTTGATGTGTTTTTAAATAGCATTAAAATCTGTAATGCTGCTTGTGCACTCATCATGTATTAGCATGCATCATTGCCCAAACTCAGCTTAAATTCTGGGGTATAAATCATGGACAGGTAGATTAATTTGAATAAATAATGTCTAAATATGACATTTCAAACTGTGAATTCGACATGAGTGCATATGCCACAGATTATGAAGATGTGGTCAATGGATAATGGTACACAAATATTTCAGTTTACTATCGTTAAGAAGAGATCAAGTAAACTTTAAAGTGAATAATTTCGTCACGCTATTATGCAATAAATAAATGCTGAAAATTGGAAAATTTCTAGGAATCTCAGTCTGATCTCAAAATTCAAGAATTTTAGCATATTTTTTACATTCCTGCTATACTTAAATGTCTTCAATAAAATGAACCTACCGTGGATAGGAAGCCGTCGTTGGTGTGCGAAAATGGATAATGATAGGCCGTTGATTGCTGATCACGTAATATCCTCAAGCACTCTTCGAGACAGCTCAAAGTCGCTTTACTTGTAGCTTTAGCCAAGAGAAGATCCTAAAACACAGATTATACCAAATGAATAATAATCAATTAATGACACTAGACGATCTGACTGCTTACTTTGTCGAGTCTGGAAACTTCTCCGCTGTTTGATAGAATCTGTAGAATTCGAGAGAAAATCCGTTCTTTATGTCACAGTAGATGCGAAGACAAGCAGATAATAATTAACACAAGTTCAGAGCAAGGAGATTATTCATTGAATGGGAAATGACGCATGCATGTTAAACTATTTTCCACGATAACAAATGGGAACGAGTAGAAAGATTAGTACAATATTTGTGTCGTATTAACTGATCGATCATAGAACTAAAACAATGTCATTTAAAGCATCGCATCTGATGACGAAAATATCTCAATTCACGACAGCTTGCATGATCACTTCGCTTAACACTAAAAGTAGTCTATTACTGACGTCATGCGGGTCTTCTGAGGAAATCAATCGCATATCAATCAGATGCAGGCAAGAGAAAATTCTCCGATGATAATTCTTTAGGGAATATACACTCCACTGCCCGTATGAGACCATGAAAGAAGTTCAAATGGCAAGACATTATGTAACATCAAAGGTAGAAACTACTTCGTCGGCGAATGAGCATAAAGCATGGTGATCACTTACACTGACTGATTTAAGACTGTTTACATAATCTGAGTGTCCTTAACCGCCGAGTCAGCACAGAAACATCCGCTTGAGTAAACATTATCGATTATTGACCTATACTAGACAGCAACGATTGTTTAAAGAGCTCTTCAAGTCACTGTTGTCACTTGTGATTACTGATTGATTTACAAGTAAGTGGTAGAGAATCAACGCAATGCCTTTGTCAAACGAAGATCAGACATCTCTCGTTGAAGTCAGTAAACATTATTAAATAGCTCGATTCAAATGAAATAATTGCAAGAAAAATAAACTTTAAGTATAAATCCTCAAGAAAGAATACCTTATATCTATATGGACTTATCAATTTAAGGTCAATGCATGAACTTCTCCTATTTGTCATAACGACTCCTTGAATCAGTTATTTCTACATAACGAGCCGGGTGAGTCAAGTCAATTAATGAACATCGGCGCGATTCAAGGGAAGAAGTTCAATCTTCTACAAGTAGATTGCATAAGATTGTGAATAATAATAATATAATAATAGATCTTTATTCGTCAAAACATATGGCGGTAATGACATGATGGAATTCAATACAGTGGCAAATTCATGAATGTACAGAATACTTTACAAAGGAGGAATTGTACATGGCAGATGGTCGACGGGAGCGACGGTGAGCTGCCTGGGTGTGAAGCATACGGTCTTCTGTCTAATAAACGGTCTTCTGATACGCATCGGTGATGTCTCTTTTCTGCTTGCAATATGAGTCGTCTTTGTTCACACATGATTTGTGCGATGCGTTTGCAGGCTGGGGGACATTTAGACATAACAGATCGCACCAGAACCTATTTTGCATGCGACAGTAATGAAAAAAAAATTTAATTGGTGGGCCAAAACATCACAAATAACTGTCCAACAATAAACAATGTGGCTGAACACGAAAAAAAACTGATCATATATGCAAAATAATGTGACCGGGGTTGCCGTCTCTTTTTCAGGCGTGCTTACACTATTGACAACGCCGTTTTTTGGTTGCGTACAGGACAAGTGTATTGTTTTACCGCTCGACATCAGCTGAGAGAGACACACAAAACTCTTCAAACTGTCAACATCCTCAATTACAACATTATCAACATATGAGAGGGGGGGGAGATTTGGACGTAGAGTGGGGAGTTACACAGTTTCCTTGATTTCCAGAAGGGGGCTTTTTGTTTTGTTTGGAATGGATTTGTTAGTTTTTTCTCTGACTACCACTGACTAAATGGGATCAAACATCACTCTGGAAAGTATCAACAGGACTTCCCACTACCCAAATAAATTCAACGTAAAACATCATCGTATACGGCACCACTCTAGTGTCTTCGAATTTTAGGAAGGTCGTTAATCAAGGCCCACAAGAGGAATCGAGGCCAAGAACTTGAGCCTTGTGAGGCACCCACTGTGGACCTGCTTCATTCGGACAGCGATGCGTTGTAAGAAACACCTGGAAGCGATCCGAGAGAAGCTTTGAATGAACTTGATGACGATAGGGGTTTACAGTCGAAGTGGTATATCAGTGAGTTGAGACGGAGTGGAGTGGCTACGGAATCAAATGCCTTTTGAAAAGCTACAGAGATCACTTAGGTAATTGTCTGTACAGAGCGTGGTGTGCTGCAGAAATTGGGAGGCGAATCGAGAGTAAGGATTAGTGCAACACTAATCCATTGGGTTTGAAGCAATTGCCGGGGTCAGTGAATTGTGAAGAGACGGTAGGTGAAATCATGATCTCTGAAAGACGTTCAGTACCTTACTTAGGATATGAAAGAATCGAGATAGGTCTCTGTAGTCGGTTTTGTTTTTCGGAATGGCGATAACGTTGGCAGACTTCCAAATTTTGGGTAAAAACTCTCTTTCAAGGCAAGAGTATAAATAGGTTGTACCCCCCCCCCCCCCCCCCCCCCCCCCCCCCCCCCCCCCCCCCCCCCGAGTCAGGGTTTGCTGGAGTGTGAGTCGTTGTATGGTGGCGAGTTTAGGTCCTGATTTGAGGTGTCGTCGTTCGTGTCGGTGGAGCCAGTGGGGTGAGGAGCGTAGGTGGATGAGAGATCGAGATTTTCGTTTTGGACGTTGAAAAGTTAGGGGGATAGTATTGATTGACGACTCAGAGAGGGTTTTAGTTGCGCGAGAGAGGCTATGGAGAGAAGTTAAGGGAGATGGTTATTTTTGCTGTGGTGAGGTGGAGGAGTCGGGGATGAGTGGTATGGTATTGAAGTTATCTTGAGGGGGAGGTTTTAGCGTCTTGATGGGTCGGATTGAGAGGTTTTGTGTGGTGTGAGATAATGGTTATGATTCCTGATAGGGAGAGATATTTATGCGAAGTTATGGGGTTTGTGGCTGGAATGGGAACTTCATTGTTGGGGATGTGTTTCAGTTGGTTTCCTGGTGATGGGTTACGCGTGTTGGAGGAACAGGTTGAGGTTTTCGGAGTTTAGGCTTTGAGG
Organism: Prostheceraeus crozeri; assembly: GCA_907163375.1. Taxonomy (NCBI): domain Eukaryota; kingdom Metazoa; phylum Platyhelminthes; order Polycladida; family Euryleptidae; genus Prostheceraeus; species Prostheceraeus crozeri. The sequence goes on from CAJQUW010002875.1 coordinate 28,024, forward strand.
AACTTGCAAAACTAGTCTATGATATTGTGACTAGAAGGAGCTAGTGAAGGTGACTGAGTACGTTGGAGTGGTGATTGTATGTTGGGATTGAGGTGGAGTAGTTGTGTTAGGATTCCTGTTTAGGAGCTGTAACGTAGTTGAAGAAGTAGAGGGGTTGTGGATAGACGTTGAGTGCATGGGAAGCGATTTGATTTGTGAGACTTATTCATAGGAGATTGATGTTGCGGTGTGGTTGTTGAAGTGATTGGTGTGTGGCTTGCTGAGGAGTTTGCGTTCCGAGATGAAGGCCAATGCCTTCTTGAATTTTGGTGGTGGAGTTGTGTGATTTTGGAGAGAGGATGAGGTACGGACCTGGGATGGGTGCTGAGGGTAGAGGCTTGAAGAGCGGTATTGTTAGTGTGTTTTGTTGAGTTTTGCTGTTTGGAGATGAAGAGTTGTTTGATGGAATTGGTGAGGTATCTGACAGTTTGTGGTGAGTGGTGCGAAGATTAGGGGTGGTTCAAGAGGGAAGATGAAGGGTCTTTTTTTGAAATAAGTCCAGTTCGAAGTAGAAGGGCAAGTCGAGCCGCGTTGGCGAGAACGATGATAAGGAACGAACGAAGAAACCAGGTAATTCATCAGGACCATCTGAATTAGCCCTTACATTGTTTGATCTTTTGACAATCAACGATCTCAGAGACTGAGAAAGACGGTGTTTTTGAACTGGACGTTTATCGTTGAAAAAATGTTTAGGTCAGGAGATAGAAAGCAGAATGATAAGCGATCGTTGAGGTCATTTATCACAGGGTGGATCAGAGCATCGGGCAATCAGAGGTTGATGAGGTTTATTATGGAGTTCCATCTATCAGAAATGGAGGAGGAGTGCAGTGAGAAGTACGCTTCTTGCAACTTCAACCGCAGCAAGAAAGAAATCTCTCCGGAGCGAAATATACTTGGCATAAATGCTGTCTAGAGAGGGAGAATTCGGCGGAGAATCGGGAAAGAACTTTCAAAGATGGGGTACATCCACGGGGATAACATTCCTCATGCGAACAGTTCTCTCATTCGAGAAGGTTAGGTATACGTAAGACACAAACATCTGGAAATGGTTCAACAGCAGCATTAAACATCAACCACGTGCATAAAGATACTCATTCCAGAAGAGGGATAATTCGAGGAAGCGATAGCACACAGCAAAGGAAGAGGGAGAGGAAATAGCGGACCTTGACTTTGGTGGTTGGTAACATGTTTTAGGGAATTGGAACTCTTGAAGTTGTGAAACATTTTGTAAAGTTGAGTTTATCCGATACAAGATAGCAAATCGATCCTGATGTCAGCGATTTCAACCAAACATAATATGTAAGACCGCAAACACATTTTGCTGTAAGGTGGTAAACACATGGGTAGAAAAATGAACCTGGTGTATACTCGGGAGCACATTAGGCACGGAACCTGTCTTCCATGTGGCCGAGCTGCCATTTATCCACCCTCATTCTTTTGTGCTGAGTGTTCAGTAAGAATGCAGAGTGTACCTATTTCAAGTCTTAGGTTTGACCCGACCAAGGTTACAACCCAGGTCTCTCGGTCGTAGAGCGAACACTACCACAAGGTCGCAGCGCCGGTAACAGATCAGGAATAAAATGATCACCGAATATCCACGTTTTAAAAATCAAACCTCGAGCCAAAGTTTCATCTTTATCAGCTAGCAAGTTACACTTATTTATCATACAACGTGTAAAAATGCCAATATATCTACATTCGTGCATTTGATAGTATGCATGAAACATGTTGACAAATCTTACTCGAATTTCTTCCTCAAAACAGTCGGTTTCCCGTCGAAGCTCTCCAATCAAATCCTTAGCATCTCTTAGAGGATCAAAACCACTTGAAGTAGAAATCCCCGATCTGAAAATAAAATGAGAATTCTAAATTCTCAAGCGGATTCTTAACAAGGTTAAAGAGTTGTGTCAATGACTAGTACAATTTTAGGCACAACAATCAACATGTTGACATAGCTGCTAAACCCTCAAATGCATGAAATATTTCACCGACGTTACTGCATGTAATGGATCCTCGGGGACCCATAAATATGATCTATCAATTCGTTTTAAGTGCTTGCAATTATACAGCATTTGTATAATAACAATAATCATGTGCATTCTCAACATATTCTCGTAAAAACCCAATGATATCGCTGCAATAGTAAACCTGCGTGTGTATTCTTAAAATTTGAAATGCATGTAGCGAGTTACTGTGATTGATCAAATATTACTGTTTACAGTAATGTTCGCCTAAAATGGTTGTAGCCTGCTATAGTTGCAGCAAACGACCAATGCACTGATTGTAACAGGTTGATTTAGTCATAAGATAATTTGTAATCGTAGAAGATTCTAAACGAAATGAGAAAAAATGTAACTTCATAGAAACATAGCCTATTTCATGAAATGGGTCATCGGAGACCCAAGCTTTTCTACTGATATTTTTTTATCTGTTTTTTTTTCAACATATTAATACGATATTTTTGAGTTCAGCTAGCGACAATTATTCCAAACGTGGTTTATGGTGAATATCCTCTCTACTTTCACTTAAATATATAAAACGATTCAAGAACACATTATGTGCTATACAGATACATCGAATAAGCTATCATGCGGACAGCTCATGTTGAGAGAAGTATACCAACTATTCAAATTAGTATTTCAGATATTTTCACTTTAAATGATGAGAATGAATGCTCTAAAAAATTATAAATATGTAAATCTACATGACATAAAATAGATAGTTTATGTCAGACATCTCTAACCTGAAGACGGGTGTCAACTGTCTCACTGAAACATGCTATTAAAATGTGTGTTCCGTGATAGCACATTAAACCTACCAGAAAATATAATTCATTCAAGCCCATGGATCAACTCAAAAATGTCTGAATCTTTAATTCTTGAACGTGTGGCATGGTTGAGTATTATCAATATATTGGGTAGTTTACATTTATCCTTAGATTTAATTTGGTTAATGAATCCGATATCTAAGCCAATTGTAGGATACACAACATGGCCCGAAATCAGGAGAATGTGATATCCCAGAAATTTCGAGGCCTGGTACATTGTCTGAAATAGATCAAGATTTCACTAATACATATTTGCAAGTCTACATCAAAAATGTGACAAAATAAAATTCAAAATTTCACTTTGTGTGGATGTCAGAGGTTACGTAGTATCCATGAATAAGAGTTCATGGAGCTTGATTATATTGCGAAGTTCAGAGTATCTTCAGAGCGGTCAATAATTTCACATGCACTTTGATGATACTGATTGTGTTTTAATGTTGTCTCCACTCTTGATTTTAGGAGATTGCATTGTCGATTAATCAAAAATAAACATGTGATAATTTGTTGATTAAGATAATGAAAAACGAACAGAATCATTGATATTCACTGATTGATTGTATCAACAAAGGACGATTCACAGAAGTTATAAATTCATGCAAAATCGCAGACGAAGTCAGCATTTTCTTAGATATGTAATTGTACACAACGACAGGACAATTCGCAACGCACACATGCAAGTTATAAGAGAATTTGTTGATTAACAATAAAAGTCATCAAATCCCAATTGATTGTGGCCAAAATAATGATATTTTGAGAATCCTCACATGAATCCAATGTGCTTGAAAATCATTGATGATGACTAAAGGATTTGATTGAGATCACACACTAGTTTTACACACTGAAATTCTGAAATATTCATTCTTCGAGATGAAGACACTCAGATGTTTATTTCGTGTTTGCATGCCACGTGTTTTTGCTCGTTCAAAGGGGCTCGAAATGTTAAAATATCAGACCAGCGCATCATCTCGCTCCATCAGAAGTCTCTGGTTTGAATCCAATGTCTTCCGATGTGCCGACAGAGTTTCGAAAGCGCTTGGTCAACCTCAAATCCATTAGGTTCGGCTATCTGCTCGCTTGACCATGCATGTCGCAGCAGAAGCACGGCTTTCTTAGAAGTGTCTTACGAGATGCTTGTCTTGCTCACAATCCGTTTAAAGAATGCATCCCCGAAAGTCGCAAGCAAGAATATAATAGTAGGCAAGGCGATATAATATCTCTGAGCCGTTTTAGCCGATATTTTGAAAATGGAGACAAGTACATGTATTTCAAACTTTTATACCAGAATTGGTAAATTTAGCTGTCGAATAGCTGATACAACACCTGAGGGAGAAAAGGATGCGACGATTGGGACATGTGTCACGATAAGAAGAGGAGCATGTCGGAGGACAAGCAATGCCTATGAAAGTTCTTGGAATTTTTGAATATATTTCCAACTCATCTATGAAAGTTACAAGAGGAGTAATGGAAGACCGAAAAGGACAAAGAGTGAGTGCATCACGGAGGACAGGCCTGGCAGAAGAGGATGCGAGGAACAGGAAGAGATAGAGCACGAAACTTCGCAACAGCGACCTCACATAATTGTGATTGAAGACTGAAGAAGATAAGGAAGATTCACACAACTTTGCACAACCAGCTGGTGTTTCGCCAGATTTCTCTCACAAATAATATCGACTTGCATGCACGAAAATATTCTACGGAAAACTTTTTTCCATGGAAGCCATCAACGAGCTGTGATTTCGTACTGAGTATCTGTGAATGAACAACTTCCGTACTTTGACTTTATTATTTCTCTTAGAAACTGGTTCATGAGTGAATGAATGACGGCTGGTCAAGTGTTTGCACTCACCAGTGAAGCAGGTCTCAACTTTAACTTCATGAAATTCAAAAATTTTGATTTTTTTCACTAAACATCATGCATATCTTATTATTTCGATTGACGGTAAAGTTCGTCATGGCTTTAATTAATTGAAGCTTACTGCATAAATCTGCCCGTTCCGATTTTCATCCACCTTCGGTCAACCAACTACTAGGGCGTGTGGCACAGGTTTCTAAAACTGTGACCGGTCGGCAGGCGTCTGAAATATCGTGAATTCATTGGATTAAATTGCGTTGTGCATGTTGAAAGAAGGCACAGCGGACTTGACAGATCCAATCACGCTTGAATGTTTCAATAATGAATCCCTATTAATGAAAACTAAAAAAGCCCGTCCGTCTTCTGAAGACACAGGCCGCTGACCCAACCCCGACTGTCAAAATCATAGCCAGTAAGCCGAAATGGAAGAAGTAGCAGAATCATACAAAAAAGTCACATAATTGAAGACAAAAATAGTTGGAGACGATGAGTTATGCTTTTCATCGAAATTTCCTCATGTTGGAGATGAATAATTTGTCACTGATACATTTACTGGCACAGTGAAATAATGTTGGCATGAAATTGTAATTATGTGAATATTTCACACAATTACAAGATAACTATTTTCAGGTATCAACAATCACTATAAATTGATTTAAAGGAAAAAAGGCAAAAGCTGCGTATGTTTCATGTACTTGGTGCAGCCTCATAAATTTCCAAAATAGAAGAATTCATCAAAGTGGCGTTGTGCTTGAGGGTAGCGCTCTATTTTTTAACCCTTCTCCCATAGTGGCGTTTAAATAGAGGTTTTACGGTATATTGCACCCAATATCTCGATTGTCCCAATCAGCGTTTGAGGTAAAAAGGACATCACATGAAATATATTTGGCGTGTCTAATAAGTTCCCGCACTGGGCACATTTTGCGCAAACGACGAAGCTATTGCATCTAATTAGTGTTATTCTTAGAAATCCTGATCATTATGCTCTTAAGAACCGAAAACCAACGCTCTAGTTTACGTCTTACTAACTATATTAACAGGAGCTTTGCATAGTAAGTTGACAAATGCTCCGCGAAAAAGCGGAATTTTATGTGTTGACAGAAACACGATTTACATTATTAATTAAGGGAATGTAGGTTAATGGAAGAATAACAAACGGCATGCGATAGCCTATTTAAGGGACATGATTACCTACATGGAGCAATATTTTGTGGCAATACTCAATAGTATGTTCAAGTTCGTTTTGAAAATGCTCCCTTGGAAGGGAATGATGATTTCGCAGTGCATGAGAAAGAACTTCACCGTTGACAAATTTCCTTCCTCGAAATTCATTTTTCATGTCGAACTGTATCTTTCAAGACACCTTCTGTCTCACCAAGCGCTCGAAGACTGATTCTCGGTTCTTATTTGATAATGTCATCGAGTGACATACGGTATCCTCTGTAACTGATGTGATCGGTCATCCACACCGCTCATCGTCTCCATACCTCCTTAAAACGCTTGCACCACTCGAAAACTGTTCATACGTGAAGGAATTGCAAGATTTGCTTGTCGAAGCTGATTATAAATTTCAATAGATTACAAATTTGTCTGAACTAATAATAGTAATTACATTCAAATGAAATTTGTCTGTTATCTTCATTGTCGAAACAACAAGTTTCATCGTGACAACTATTCAGTTCGCTTTATAATGAATTGCATCAACCTTTAAATCCACTTGCAACTTTATTAACTACATCGAGGTGAACCGACCGACAACTTTGTGGATACGATTTGCAGGATTTTTAATTCTATCACTACAGGTGAGACATTTATCTACTCTAAAAGTTTACACTTAGTCTTCTTATAAATATGATTTTGATATCGATTGATGCACCCTGGTCGGTTCACCTCATCTTAATAATGTTTAATAATTGGGAAGACATTTAGGACATGGGACAATTAAGTCATATTGTTCTTTCGATGATGATTGTATGTTAACGTTTGAACAATGATTCAAGAAATGTGCACAGTGCAAAGATGTGTTTGATTATTCTAACAATTAAACTACATCACGAAATGAAATAACTATCTCTCAAAATTTTCAGATAATGAGAAGAATTGCAGCATCTTTTATTCGCAACCTTGCCTTCCTTTCGGCTAATATGTGAATTTCATTTTTTTCTTCATATGTTGCCATGATGAAAGTTTGTCATGTTTACCTCTGTTATGTTCATGCTTGTCCAAAAATTTTTGGCAATAAACAACTTATGACTTATAGTAAGACATCATGTAATGAAAAAACGTAAGCCAGTACGTGAATGTCCACTCCTCTATTTTAGCAGGTTTGTTAGTAAAAACGATATATACACGTCCCGACGTTTCGAGCGTTCGCCCGTCTTGTGGGGAATTAGCGATAAAATGAGCCAAATGATGCCTACTTTTATATAAATATCGAGGAACAAGATTCAGTGTTCAGAAGTTCGCCATTTCTGACTTGCGATTAATGATAGGAGAGAGATGTTTGATATGTCTAACCTCCGCAAAGCGGGTCTCAACTGGTCTACTAGGCGGGTCTGCACTTTTCTAATATGGAGAGGCCAAAATCTTCAATGTCCATCTGCCTTCTTTCATGTTTCCGTTGCATGTGTTCAGCAAGTGCACTATCAAAATTGCTGTTGTGTAAGCTACGTCTGTGTCCCATGTACCGGTATTTAAATGGTCTATTGGTCTGACCAATATAAAATCCATTGCATAGCGAGCAAGAAAATTTATTTTTAACGATTGAACAGATTGGAAAATACGAAAACTTATCAAAAAGTGCAAATTACCAATAAAACTAGTGAGTAAACCAAACTTAACCACTTACAGCGCTCTAAAAAATAGAAAGGTAATAAAAGGCACAGTAATTGCAAACTCTGACTGTTCATCCCTTAAATTTAACTGCACTACACGTCATCTTATTCATAAATTTTCTTGCTCGCTATGCAATGGATTTTATATTGGTCAGACCAATAGACCATTTAAATACCGGTACATGGGACACAGACGTAGCTTACACAACAGCAATTTTGATAGTGCACTTGCTGAACACATGCAACGGAAACATGAAAGAAGGCAGATGGACATTGAAGATTTTGGCCTCTCCATATTAGAAAAGTGCAGACCCGCCTAGTAGACCAGTTGAGACCCGCTTTGCGGAGGCTAGACATATCAAACATCTCTCTCCTATCATTAATCGCAAGTCAGAAATGGCGAACTTCTGAACACTGAATCTTGTTCCTCGATATTTATATAAAAGTAGGCATAATTTGGCTCATTTTATCGCTAATTCCCCACAAGACGGGCGAACGCTCGAAACGTCGGGACGTGTATATATCGTTTTTACTAACAAACCTGCTAAAATAGAGGAGTGGACATTCACGTACTGGCTTACGGTTTTTCATTACACGATGAAAGGCCTCTTGCTAACAGTAATTCTGTTAGTAAGACATCAACTAAAACGTTGCTTTTAGGCTCTAGAAAAGCATAATGATCAGGATTTCTAAGAATAATACTAATTAGATTGAACAGTTTTGTCGTTTGCGCAAAATATGCCCAGTGCGGGAACTTATTAGACACGCCAAATATCTAAAATGGTATTTATAAACTTTGCATGCAATTATGGGCAAGATATAATTAGCAGTCTTTCTGTAACTATCTCGCTATGAGCTATGACCATGAGCTTATTATTGCATCTTGCCTGTAATAACATTTAAAATCTGAAAATATATTTCCCTTTTAGGCATCATTTATGTAACGCATCCTTATTTTTATGCATGCCCTGCATTTCTTTAATAAAAAATAAATCATCCATAACATGTATTCCCTTTGAGAGGTAAACATCACTTCAAAGTTACCTGAGAGATAAGCGGGACACTCATCATAAGCGATTAGTAGAAAGCAGCAATCAATCTGCAATACTTGAATTTCGGACATGTTGAGAAAAAGCCCTCATGTCCTAAGTCGTTCATGCATGTATTTAATTGCACTGAATCGTATTCATTCATGTCTAACTATTAGCATTATGAAACAATGTCTTAAGTTAAATATTGTCAGGAATTGATTTTTGCAATATTTTTGTCAAATCTCAACCAAAATCTATGAACTGAGCTAATTCGATACAGTGATAAATGCAGTAATTAGTAAATGAGCTCAATCACATCGTGCACTTCCGAATTCCTGTTCCGATCAGAATAGGTTTTCTGTAACACTTCCTCTAATTCTTCCGCTCTAATCGCGAGGATGCCACTCGCCTTCTCTTGAAGGGGTTCTCTTGTAAAGCGGACAGAGTCCTCTATGAAACGCGTCTTTTCTTTCCTTGCTTTGATCCTTTTTGTCCGTTTCCTTTCGGCTTTCGCCAACTTCGATATTGTGGCCTTATTTTCTTGCAAGAAATCATCTATTTCAGCTGCTTCCGCTCCACTGCATGATCTTTTAAGACTTCGAAGTCTCCGAGCTTCTTTCTGAGCTCCTCAATCCGTCGCCACATTATTTTGTTTGACTTTAATCATAAAAGAATAAATTGATCTGAATTTCTACAATTTGGCCTCGAGAGAACTTGACTCCTTCAGCATTGACATTTTACTGAAGCAGATGAGCGAGTGAGTTCTTAGTATATGACAGATGTCAGCCTTAAATGAAAAAATCTAAGTTGATCTTCAGACTCGGTTGACGTATACACTCACTGAAGTTGACAGTGTTTTCATTCTCAACATATTTAAACACAACTTTCCCGCACCATATAGAATTGCATGCGGAATTCGTACGAAAATTCATGAAAAAAATCCATACCAGGTTAATTTTCCAACCTTCACACATTCATCATTGGATAATGCAGGTACAAATACATAAACCAGAACATTCCCAGAGTTAGTCAACGAACTAATAAAATGGGAAATTTGAGAAATAAACAGATCCACAAATGCATCACCATGCGCAAGCCAAGACTGTTCAAAATACTGAAAACTTACTCCACTGAAGGTTTGGCAGATGAGCGCCTAGACTTCCTGTCAGGGAATCATAGACAGAAAAATGAAAAATCTCAAGATTGAAGCTTGATAACTGGCGGCTTGGGTGCATCATTTATCTCACTTATCTTTGGACGTACTTGCCCCATTACTAGTTTGGTTACAACTGACGCTCAAGTAACTGTCCATCGACAAATAGTGGGCCATTTGGAGCTTAAAGTGAGGTCAGTGTGTCACTTATATTTCACTAAGCTAAAAATAGTCTAGCGCAATCATATGATCTTCAATGACTGCTTCGACTTCTTGAAGTGATAGGGTCTGACTTCCTACAGCATCTATTGGTAGTGCGCTACATAGCTCTAGATTCGTCGTGAATTGGCATTTTATGGTACGTGTATCAATCTAGCGGCAACGCGATCAAAGTTGGACAGGATATTCAATTTGAAATGACATTTTATGAAGCTAGGATATTTGAAAATGATAAAGTGATCTGTATTTGACCCCGTTCAAGTCAATAAAAAATATTCAATTCCATATAGGATGTCTTTACAACCAAAAGGAAAAAGTAAAACATGAGGGAAATTAATGCGTCCAGATAAAATCTTTCATTCTGTGTTTCCATTGAATAGCTGCTTCTCATTGTAGACAACCAATGTAGACAGATTCATCAAATCAGCATTCACAGCAAGCATCTTTCAGTAATCTTTGGATTGCATTATCAAAATCGATATGTATTCACAAATCTGGAAAACATATGCTCACTGCCCACACTCGGCGAAAATTTCGGATGCAACACAAGGCTTCTGCTTCAGATATACAAATGAAAGTGCATAGTACAATCGTCATAGTACAGTACAGGAGGCGTCAGAACACATAAAAATTCATTGTTCAAATAAATTCATAATTCATTGTAACAAATAATGATAATAGCAAAAGTTAACAGAAGAATGATAATAAAGATAGGTGCATACCTTCTACTATCGATCAAAGAAATAAATAGTACCACGATGCAATAGCAACAGTATGACAGTCAAAATATTATGACTCTCAATTCCATTATAACTATTCATACGACTATTTTTCTATTTGAACAAATTCATTCGACCTCAATTTCGACCTCTAACTATCGATGTTCCTTCATGAGTTTTATGTCTAATAAATTAATATAGGCCATCGACCAACCAGTGGTACACTTCATCGATGATGTCATCCGTGGCATTTTTTGGGCCAAACCAGTGTAGACATCTTTGCAGTGGACGAACCGGAAGATCTGGCTAGCCACAACATATCGCTAATTCCTATCATTCAAACTTCATTTTCAACCTGAATTTGTCATGCACTTCATCATTCTTGTCAGCACTTCTCAGAAGCTGGAAACTGGCTTCAAGATGAGTGGACACGTTTCCGCGCCTTATAGATGAGGACCTATCTTACACAGTTTATACACACTGGCTCAACACTGCAATGGAATGCCTTTGTTGATAAGACAGACAGATTACCTCCACTTTGTCCACGAGGCCGCAATGCGAGTCAGAACTGCTGCTTCTGCACCTGCCACGACATCTCGGAGGCAACAAAATTCTTCAACCTTTTGCGGGATGATCCTTTTCACTCAGTGAATCATCATTAGACGAGCGAGAACATACATACAGGTACACTTCGGACATTTGTTTCTTCTTGAGAGAATCGCAATTGGGAGCACTTTTTGTGACACCACAATTTGCATAAAACACAGCAGATGGAACGTTCACAGACTAACTTGCCTCAACAGCTGTAGTGCCACTTTCCAGACTTGGTGCGTTCTTTGCTGCTTCCAGTTACTATGACCTTGAATTTTGTCCCGCTGATCTTCAAATCATAGCGCTATAAAGCATCCTTCCAATGTCGGAACATTCATAGCTTCTCGCTTGAAAGATGGCGTTAAGACGAGGTCATCTGCACACACCAGCTGCCATGGGTCAGATCCTCAGTACTCTCTCGACGCCTCCTCCATTACTGTAATGAACTTAAAGGGGCCAGGCGATGACTTTTGGTGCGCCGATGTCTACGTCCAGCTTCTCCGACAGACTTGACTTGTGCTTGCCAGTATCTCAAGAGTAAAATTAACTTTTCTGTGGAGCATGTAGGCATGAGGGTTATGCAAATAATTCAACTTAATTATGTCCTCGTTAAAGATATTTGAAACGTCAACACAAGATTTGCAATTCAACAATAGCAATGTAATAGTTAAAAATATTCGCAACGTCAGACACAACATTAGCTACAGGATGGCGGCTAACAACAGGTAATTATTCATCATTTCAGAAAACAGTCTTGTACGCTCCTTGTATATTGTAATGACAGTAAAACATAAATCAGAACTATTTACAATCCTCGACCGGTTTCAAGCTTCGCTCTTCGTCGGGTGGTGGGGTGAAGTAGGTAAAAACGTTGACACTATCTCAGTGGGCTTATGCAGTACATGTAGGCCAACATTTACATTGTGTTGGTAGAAGGTGATGAGCAGAATACCGTCAGCTGCTTTCCTATAGATCAGCGGGTTCAATTGTTTGATCTATCGCGCATCTGTATATTCACTATCCAGAGGGTCTTTACATTTGCCTAGAAACTCCAGGAAGAAATCACTTGATTGATTGAATTGACACTTCACACAATGTTTAGCTACAGCACTCGATTTATTCTGTTTATCAACAAGTCGTCTATATTCATTGAATCGATATTTAAAAGGTCGTGAAGTCTTGCCGATGTAAAAGTCCTTACAATAATTACAAGTCAATCTATACACATACAACGATCCATGTCGAGCACATATCACAAATTGCACAATTATCGTGCTTCTTGGCTTTGTTTCTAGTTTTTATTTTATTGTACAAGTTATCATATAGGGAACATCAATTTCCGGATAACACGATCAGTCCGATCACTAAAAAACTTCAATTTAAGATGTGTGTGACCAGTCGCCTTTGCTTATTTCTTTTTCTTGTAATAAATACTCGAAAAGGAATTATTTATTAATTTTCTATCGAGTTTTTCAAATGCTTTATTGCACTCAGTTTCACTACTGCATCGCTTTTTCACATACTTTATGTTATTTTTAGCATAATTATGTCTTACATGGATTGGAACGAAACTATTTCTACAAAGTGAAACACCAGAGTTTATCTCCTTTTCGCACCACATCATCCGTTACTAATTCATTTATTTGCTGAATAGAAAAGGTGATTAAGCGTAAAGTTCACTAAATGAGTCTCACAGGTCTCACCACTGGTTATTCAGGTGGCCTAACGACTTATAAACACTTGAATCTACATGGGGATTAACCGGGTTGTCCAAAAATTACTTGACAAAAGATCGACAAAGTATTGAATTGAAAGAAATGTTTCAAGTTAACTACTGACAAGCCATTGTTCACTCTTGTACTTATTATCTTAATAAAAAACACACGCTGATCTCGTAAATAATTCTGTCTGAAATTTATGCCAAAAATCAATATGATGCAATGATCTTCGTTTGCCACTCAAATATTTCGATTGACCGTGATAAGAAGCAATTTAATAGATTTCATAAATGTTCAAACTTTTAGAGTAATAGAATTCAACATACCCAGTAGGATCAGTAGCTGGTGGAGAACTGTAAAGAGATTGGGTCTTCACATGATCGATGTCAGTGATTATATGAGTTCATTGGACGGCTGAAGGGATTGTTTATGTTATCTACAACAGCGCAGTCATTTCAGATCCCTTTCAGCATCCATAAAACTCGATAAGATATTCACCCGCTTTGAACAATTTGAATTCATTTTGATTCGATAGTAGGCGCGACTCATTAATCAAGATCAAGATTAGCATTGACGCCAGGCAAAGCAAGCCAAAATGAAACTAAATTTCTAAATTTCGGCCAATAAGTCATCGATAAAAAATTTGAAAGCGTTCATGAGACCTTCTCATACATATATTTGAGAGCTGCTAATTTTCTAGACACAACGACAGTCGATTTTGAAATCACTAAATTTGAATGTAATATTTATCTAAAACAATTTCTTTCGATATCATATGTTGCAACAGTTGCGTGACAAATGTGTTTATGTTCATATAGTATTATTTATTCTTGAAAAAACTCTTATCTTTAATTGTGGATCGCACTGCCAAATGAAAAATTGAATGCATTTAATACATTAAACTTTGCATACAAGATATTTGGGGAAAATCTTTTTGGTAAGTTCGTTAAGACATTCTTCAGATGGGGAGGATGTTGCACTTTATAGAATTCAAATTTGTAGCTTGGTAGTTTTCTTAGAGCGCTTGACATTTTTAGTTCTACGACTGTTTGAATGGGTTAACTATTTTTCTATTTTTTCTATTCATTATCTTTCAAAGCATGTTCATAATTTTGGCAAGAGTGTAAGCGTGCGATCAGTCATCGGACGAATAGCTGTTACTGAGCGAGCGAGGCAGCGAGCGATGGTAAATCGAAAACGGAGTGAACGCATAAACAAAATCTTAACACCTAGAAACACTTGACAGAAATTATCACGTATTTATGTCGACCAGATTGACAAAAGTTGCGGTTGATTTTTGCATTTCAACTCCACCGATTTAAGAGAAAATATATTGGATGTTAAGTCCTAAGAAATCTCTTTTTACACAATTTTCAGCATACAGCACAGCATGGAGCCATGAAAATAGGTAGATGCTACTTTATGTAAAGAAATTTATTAATCAGATGACTAAAGTTTAAAAAACAAAAGGAGCAAATCTTCTACGCTTATTGTTCCCATCTGAAGCCTGCTCCCAAGTCTTCTGAAAAATATCAAGATTGTATGGGGCAGTGTCTGTCATTGGTGTCATTTGGTTAAGGGTGTTCAGGATTTCGTGACAAATGTAAAGCACAATCGGCTTCTTCAAGCCATTCACATCATTGAATTCGGCCAAGTTTTTGAAAGAGAGAGATATAGTTTTAAAGCTTCATCTTAATAATCCCAGTAAAATTAGTATTACTCTTCGCTCTTCAAATTTGTTGTCACGAACATAGCCGAGTTTTATTTTGAAGCGTTGCTTCATGCAATGAATACAGGTCGCATACCACCAACGTAGACAACGATTGATCACATCAAAAACTCATGAACAATAACAAACAAGAATGCTCAGTCAATTGATGTCACTATTGCAACAAATACACAACGACTTAAGGTATCACCGAGAAGCTTCAGGCACGCTCTACTTATCAGCTCTCCATTGGTCGCCAGAGACTCCGCACATTCAACGGACCATTCACATTTCACTTACTTCAAGTCGCCACAAACACTCTGATGACATAGCACAAGTCTCGCTGCCATACACATAACTTGCAGATAACGAGCTTATCGAAAGTGTAGCCGCACTGGATGTAAAAAAATGCAATTTTGCGAAACCTGCACCAAACTTTTCGAAACCTCGCAGTGACTGCCATGCTTGCTCCTACATCACCAAGAAATCGAAACTATTATCTTTGTAGCTTTCTTTTTTCAACTCCGTCTCCAAAAAGTCGTTTGGCTGGTCTTACTTTCCGTTTATGCCGGTAACACCCGAATGTAGCTGCTGCGGTTAACAAGCGAACTACGATGCTACTACAACGCTTCTGAATTCAAAAGAGGTATCTGATTCATCTGATTGAGTTTGAAACCATCCCTTTGCAGCACACAACATATAGATCATGAGTAGAATGCTCCGTCTCGTCCATACCACTGTGAGAAAGACGTGCCCAAAGCCGTGCCTAACGAGCAAGATAGTTTTTCGAGTACTGTTAATTGATTCAATCCAGCTAGCATATGAAGGCTTCGATTTGTGACGGGATCGGCTGCACTCAATAGAAGGTCTCGCTAATATCATAGATGCAAAAGATGATTACCGATGGTCTCTATACTTGCTATCACTTGAATATAATGTACTTGTTATCGTTCATTTGTTGGCTGCTCTTCCTTTTATCTCGGTTATGCGAATTGTGTGATAAAATAATCATACAATTATCACTTAATGCGAATTTGTAATTAAAATGTCTTCCTAAAATATGAGTACGAATAATCTTGTGATACTCATGCCATTAAGCTAAATCAACACAATGAATTATATGCGCTTTAACTTACTACAAAGAATGTCGTCTTAGACTGAAAAACAATAAAATAATGTTTCAATAGTATCCGGAACTGCAATTCAAGGTGAATACCAGAAATTGTTCACTTTATTACATGATTACAAATAACGCTGAATTTCAAAAATTAATTTCCTCCGAAATTATTTCAAAAAAAGCAAGTAAAATTCTATTGTTTCTCTAAAGAAAGTATGCCATGAGAAACTTGACTACCTCTCTTGAAGAAGACCAGGCCTTGCATTCTGTTTGATGGGCAAAAAGAGAGAGGATTTCTACCGCAGGATTCAGCGTATATATACCGGTTATTTTTAGTCTACCGATGGAGCAATATGCGTATATCAGCATGCGCCAATGCGCCACAACCCAAAACACAATTAAGTAATCACGAATTTTACTAAAATGGCTTAATGTGAGCACGTCACTTCAAGACCATTTACAAATATGCATGCACATATGATAAAAAGAGACAAAATAAATAAGCAATTTCACAATGATATTGATAAAAAGTTTTGACTGTACAATATATACTCTTAGTATACATGTTCGTTGAAGGCGGTATATAACCCCTTAGGCATTAATATTTAATACAACGTAGCGTGAGAGTATAAAACAGGCCTACATGAAAAGTTAATTGATGAAAACTGACAATGCAATACTGTAATCAAGATACCGTGCAAGTCACGAAGGAATTTCCAATACTTCCGACCGAGTAATAAAGGAGTGCGATATTAGCTTGCCAACACAGTGCACATGCCTGCAGCAATAATATCTAGAAAAATAACTATTAATATACTTCAGTATCCTTCTATACTTCAACAGCAATATGATCACTGATCTAGTTAATCATCAGAATCGCAGTATTGCACAACCAAGCAAACTTAAGTCATCATCATTAATCGAACTAATTAATTTTCTTTTCTTTAGAAAGCGCCTAATTCTAGTGATTGAATGAACTTTATTTTCTTACAGACGATTAATTTCAGGAATCTTTCCGAATTAATTAATGCTCTCCTCTGCACAAGAAAGAAACAACCTCGCATTTAGATAACATTAGCAAGTTTATGTGTGAAATGTCATGTACATTTAAAACCGAGCGTCTATTATTTTTGACATCGATGAGATGAGTCAGAAAATGAGTCTTTATTAGAGAGTGGGCGTCTATTGGCATACCGCACTTGAGCAAAAATCATCAAGTCAGCATCAGCAAAATGAAATTAGACAATGACACCTCACAAAACAATTGCACACACTTTCTCCGACAATGCACAAAATGGGATGGAATAACCTTCATACTCCAACAACTGTCCACATGTAGCCTGCTGATTACCCTGAGGCTCCCTTCTTATGCAGCTAATCTTGAGTCCGACTTATTACTTGGAGAGTGGTTTGATGACTTCCAATGAGCTATAGCTTAAGTCCAAAATATCGAACTGCCAACTACTGTATCAAAGAGATCACAATCACTAAATAGAACCAACCGCATAATCAAAGCAACTGAATACCTATAATCAGGGCTGTGGCGACGGACTCATAAAGTTCTCTTTAATAATTTCTTGGTTGTCGAGACTTTTTCTGTAACTCATAAATTTGAATAACTCATTCAAGAAATTATTGATTTTCTTTTTCGGTTGTGAGGCAGTCCTAAGATATTATGGTGTCTTCGGACACCTTAATGACCAATGAACGCTTGTTCTCGGGCTGTAATTGCTGACCAGAGATCATGTGTCATATATGACAGACTTTTGCTTTAAAGAAACAAAAAGCAAGTTGAAGCTAGGATAAAACATTCTGCAATGTCTTATGAAAATAGAATAGTAACTTCTAAACGAGAACAGCACTTTCGATCTATTGACACTATTTATTAACATAACATGTAACCACGGGATTACTAAAACTGCAGCACATAATGTAGGCGCATGAACTAAACACAACACAAAACTTCTTCTTATGTTCAACTCGATATCACTTAGCTTTCTTTGCTGGGCGGGCTCGGACTCGATTAGATTGTTGATGTGCGCGAACTCGAGTCCGTCTTCTGTCGGACTCAGAGATAGATTCATTTGCCTGTGAGTTAGTCTAGAGCGGGCGTAATCCTACCCCAGCCAATTTATGCAATGGTAGCAAGCGATATTGACATAGGTATTCGATCGTCTCTCTTTGGCTTGTGTGATTGGCCAAGCGCACGCATTGCAGAAGTTGCTAGTATCAGCAAACAACGAACCTCAACGGTCAGATTACAGACGGCATGTCAAGTGAAAAGTACGTATCTTTAACTCAATTTTTTTGGTGATAAATTCGTCAAATGGAAATATAATTCACATCGGTCGACTCTTCACGATCTAAATTTACTGACTGTGTACTTCTGATGTGTTGTCAATGTTCTAGTTCGTCAGAATTCAGGCTTGAATTTGCATTACATTCAATGGAAAATTGACATTCTTGCCCTCGAGACTAGTTCTGTCCGCAACCATCAGCATTGAGGAAAGTCATCTATAGACAGGAATACGCAGACATAGCAGACATTATCTCTGTGGTCGGACTATATATCGTCGAAATGCTTGAATGATAATAATACCAGAAACATATTTCATGTTGAGATCCATATTCTTTGATGCTCAGTTTTACTGACTGAAGTAAAGGGAGACAGCAGGTTACAGTTGGAGTTGTTTCCAATCGACATGACGTGGTCATACATCCAAACGTAACTTGTCGTGTTTTTACTTCACCTGTTAAGATCATAAGGGGTTTCCTTATGAAATCGAAAGCACATGAGCCAGTCCAAACTATTCTTGCAAACCTCAAATGATGATAAACGTTAATTAGAATTCATCCGACTTGTTAACAATGTAGTAAGTGCTGTGAAAATCAAAATCACTCTGCAAACTCTGCAAATCCTGAAAGTGCAGGCATATAACTTTTTCTCTCTATGAACGGTGTACATTGTATGGAGATGTCAATACTTCAAATGATTGAAATCAAAAGGTCACCAGCTATCAGTCTGAGAAAATAGCATTTCTTACTTTTGACTCAAGTTGTCAGGTGTAGTAGAAAATGCATTTTGACCTCGTATTCGATCTGTGTGTGATTCCGCACGTATCTGAAACAAAAATTAGCAGGATGACAACATGATTACATGAAATATCAAACGCGCATAATTGCAATTAACATAATCTCGTCAGAGTATGCAATGAATTTGCTCCCCAGTATTTAATGTGAGGACGTAAATGCAATTAAAGATTAGTTATTGGACATTTAGTAACTAAATCATAAACTTATTCCACAAAAGTTCGATTCAATGTATTTTTTTGAAAACTGTGCGCAATCACAATATCATTCTTATAAGATCAAGTACAGATGCTACGAGTACTAGCAGCTTGCCTTAGAACTATTAGTAATATTCGATTAACACTATTTTATCAAATATTTATTCACAGGAAAATAGGAGGTCAAAGCCCTAGTCGTTACACTATCAGTTATCAAACAGTGAATGGAATCTACTTACTGAAATTCATTCTTTTAACTCAATCTATGAACTAGGCTAGTAGCGGCATTGTTCATCGTCCAAAAAAAGTTTTGTGATTTAAGTTTTGGTCTTTTTGTATGATTGTATAATGTTTTGTATAATCTGCTTGCAATAGTGCAAACTGTATGCTTAGTTGAAGTGATGGGAGATCAGGTTTCTCGATATTCTCGTGGCACTAGTTGCATCGATGCAGCTATGCTACCCCATAAAGTCTTGCTGCGTGTAAATTGGAAAAATAATCATTCATAATCAGTGATAGAAATGGAAATATGACCAACAAAGACATTTTCTTTTACATAAACTTCTTATCAAGATTACTCCATAAAAACCCAAAGGAAGTCACGTCTCCTAATTCAATCTCGATATCGACTTGTTGCAGTCGATGAAATTTCAATAAATCTTACTCGTATCAAAAAAATGTGATTCAAAATTCACAATTAATGATCTACAAACACGAAGCTAGACGCCAAGATAATTCATTCTAAATTTAATTGTACTTTTACAATTATCTACACTTTATAAACAGGGCATTCATAATAATAAAATTCATTTTAATTAAAAGAAAATAAAATCAATTAGCATATACAGAGTACAGCTGTCATCATATTTTTTCTAAATTAATATTCGTGGAAGAATGATTTTCAAAAAACTTCAACACTGAGCTTTGTACTCAAGAACTTCCGAACCCGATTTTTACATCCGAAGTTTGCAAACTATTGTTAATCTTCTCCATCACCCGAGGTCAAAGACAATATCCACAGAAAGATAAAGCAGATGCAAACACGTTTTGTAAAAAAAGAATGCATGAGCATGTAATCGTCAAAATCTCGAAAACATTATTGCGTACTTGAACCAATTTTGCCAGATATGTACATTGTTCATGTACAACAAAACGTACAGAGGGATTCCCAAATGCTGATATAGAAAATCATTTAAACAAGTAAACATTGAGGAAGCAATTTCAATTTTTTTACAATAATCATGCCATACAGCTTTAAGGCGAAAGACGTCGCCTCTTTTTCGTCGATTTTTTGTCTTTTAAATCGCTTGCAATGTCAACAACTGGATGCTCATAGTGATTACTTAAGGAGTCGTGTAAATGTAATTCCATAAAGCATAAATGAAATCATTTTTTTAGAATACAATTAGATGAAGGCATCGAATTCAGCGATTCATGAATGAAGGACTTAAATGTTATATATTATATATAATTGATATTTTCATAATAAAACATCATATTAAAATGCATGCCCATAATATATGTTAATTAAGTAGAAAAAGTCCTTCTCAAAAGTTCTTC
Organism: Prostheceraeus crozeri; assembly: GCA_907163375.1. Lineage (NCBI taxonomy): Eukaryota > Metazoa > Platyhelminthes > Polycladida > Euryleptidae > Prostheceraeus > Prostheceraeus crozeri. Next base: position 48,679 of record CAJQUW010002875.1, read on the forward strand.
TCAAAAATATGTCTTAATGAAAAAAGAGCGGATCGTGAGCAGATTAACTGTTTGCATATCTCTTGAGGTTTTATTCAGCAGTACTGGCTTACTCTACCATTGATTTTCCTTAAGGTTGATCAATTTGACGATTTTTTCCTTCGAATGTCACAACACTTGCGCATACACAAAATTGCAAAAAAATCTTCTGAAATATTTTTCCGACACAACTTAAACTGGATATTACACAGCTTAACTTTCTATTTTCTTTTTAATTAAGAATTATGTCCAACTATGTGCTGCAGGCCACTGTCCCTCAACCTGTATGACGAAACCCACTTTGCGGTTGACCAAAAAAGTAGCAGCGTATGCTAATTTTTCAGCAGAAAGTATGTGTGGTCCATAAAGTGGTGGAAGTGGTTCTACCTACCCATAAGGTGGCAACAGCTCTCCGTCAGTGGACAGATAGCGGACTTGTAAAGACAGCAGACACTTTGTAAAAATAACTGCTGGTACAATAGATGCCTTCAATGCGTTCAGCTGCCTGCTTGCTTGCTGATTGACTGGTCTGATGAGAGGTCTGAATGACAAGTCGCTGGTAAACATTAGATCAAGGTAGATCGAATATTGCTTTCTGATCCTATTATCTAACATCCAATGTTTTTTTGGTTGGTCATCATCTTCACGTTGTGCATGAAGAAATAGAAAGAAACAAGTCTACATCAACGTTTCAAGACCCCAATTGTAGAGTATTGAATTGAAGAGTATTGTCCATTCATAGATCACCGGTTTGACTAAGAAATCTGGGAGGTCAAAAATGTGCAGCAAGAAGTGAGTGAGTTTCAAAATTGACCATCGAGGGAATCCGGAATTGACAAGCTTAGTGGAAGACTTTTGACTTTCCAAGACGGCTGACATCATCTATTGGCCACTAAGGAGAGAGTCGAGAAGTTCAGGAAGTTGTTCACTAGACATCAGCTTCATTAGAAGTCCCTGATGCCTGATTTCATCGATTGCTTTAAAAATTTCTGAGGTAATTGATTTCGTTTCTCCTTGCCTGTCAATAATGTGACCCACATGTTCGGCAAGATGTGGATGTGATGGTAGATCTGGAGCTGATCGAGATTTCCTGAAACTATGCTGCATTTCAAAAAGAAAGTTCTGAGTATCAAGAAAGTAAACTGCATGTTGGTTAATCACTACTTCAAAATCTTGTCAGTGAGACGGTGACTAGATGGACGGGATAAGTCAGAACATTTGTTATGAACTGGAACCACAGAAGCCACTTTCCAGCATCAAGGAAACTCATCGATGGACACGCATCTTTTCAACAGTTTGGATAAGACAGGGGTAAGTTCGGATGTGGGTTTCTTGAACAACGAGACAGGGCTCTGGTCCTCGATGATCCTTTTACGTTTCGGACACTGACTGAGGGAGGGTTAAGCGCTTCATCAGTGATTCCATCAGCTAGTGAATACATTAATGATAAATTCTTCACGATTTCCTTGCAGAGAAGATCAGCTTTGTCATCTGAAGATATCGCCAACAAAGTACTGACTTCGTCATGACGCAGTGCTGGGATGGAGGATTTATTCTTATTGGTGAAGCTGTTGAAAATTTTCCAGTAATCCTTAGAGCCAAGCTTTTCAGTAGCAATGGATTCCCGTGCATGAAAAGCGTAATTAGACAAGGTTTCCTAACAAGTTTTTCGTGCGACCTTGTACAATTCAAGATTATCAAATGCATTGTCACATTTACCTTTACGGAAATGGTGGTTATGCTGGCATATTGTAGATGTAAATTCCTGTGTAAACCAAGCTTGGGAGAGGGACTTCATTTGGAAAGTACATTGAATGAGGAATACAGGGAGACATCCCTATCTGAAGCCACTCTGTCAACACTGCACAATTACAGTTTGCAAATTCAAGCTCAACCTAAATGACATCCTGGAATGTTAAGTGCTCAGACTTTCAACATCAATAAAATCTAATAATTAAAATATTGTGAGACAAGATTTCAGCGAATCGAAACTACACATAAGATCCAGTGCCGTTGAAGCGGATGTATAGTTTCCTGAAGTTCTTGCTGTTGCATTCTTAGCTATTTTCACCAGCTACTGCGTCATGGCACAACGTAGATGGAAAATGACAATGATGTCAAAAGCTCAGGTCTGATGCAGCATCGTGGGTTTCAACCGACCACAGCAAATCTCGAAAACTTTCTACAACTTTGTTCTTGCAAGTGACTGCAAGAAAATCAGTCGACATCATTCAGAACACACTAACGTATTTTAGCAACGAACAGTCAATGATCAATTGAGCAACATAGTATCTGAATAGAACTCTTTTGCGCAACATATTCGGAGAAATTACGAATAACAATGATGGATCATTCAATAAAAATCATCTTTTTTCACTATATTAAATCAGTGGGTGTGCGAATGAGAATTTTTTCTAATAAAATGAAGAGTTTGCAGAAGTCTGAAAGATTGAAAATCACTGCTATAGACACAATAGCATTATAAAAGATACTTTCAATGCACTTATCCAAGTGAGGAAATGTCCCTGGACTGCTATTAAACTTCCAAATATTGTTTTGTATCAATAAAGCAGACAACAAATTTTAAAACGACAATTAATTAAATCAACCTCATGACTGTACAATGAAAAAGTGAACATTAAAATGATGCCATCAGAGCATCTGATGGCTGAATGCTTTTAACATGCTATTCATACAAGGATACCAATTTTCATAATTCCAAGTCACTAAGCATACATTTGCCAAGAAAGCTCTGATAAATACGTAATAAGCAAAATCACTTCAACAATAATTCAAAGCGAATCTGGAAAATATGAAGAGCAAGTCTTGCTGATGAATTCATTAGTTGCGCTTTCAAATAGTTGAGATGTATTTCACATAGACGCGTTTATTTACTTAAGTAAGTTAAAAACAGCTTGTAAGACTGATGATGAAAATAACAAAAAATAACCTTAGTAGAGTGCATAACGTCTTAATGCTCTTACTTTCTCAGATTTCTTCAGAAATAATTGCCCTCTATATTCCATGCATGCTTTCATCTCAAATACTATGACTGCCTATGCTACAATGTTTTCGAATGTCATACATGTACAACAGCGAATAATTGCCCACTTGTATAATGTCATACTGTGGCGGGTAGATTTACCACTACTAAAAATAATCGGGTGGAAATTGTTATTCAACTGTACATACACATTTATTAATAAGAAAATTATATATCTATGATTAACTACTATCTCCTTTTACCTGAACGAAAAATTTATTAACTATTACAACAATAAAATCTCCTGATTTTTTTCAACACAAAAATAATGAAATAATTTTGCATTTAAGTAGAAGTATCTGTTCCACTAGCAAATATTTCTAGTGTTTTATCAACAGCAATGTCAGGCTAACCTATTTATATATTTGGGAATATTCTCTGACTAGAATTGATCATTTTAGAATTTGGAAAGGGTCAAGTAAATTGATGAAATTTATTCATATTTGCCAACCAATGCAATATTTTTTCTGTTACTATCTGTAGTTATCATCTCGCTGCTTGATGATGGATGTAGCTACGGAGAGTAGCAGAAATATATTACACTGATTGGCAAATATATGTAAATTACATCAATTAACTTGGCACTTTCTATATTTTAAAATTATCATGTATATATTACTTTTGCCACAAATATTCGACTACATGATATAGCTCCGACTGGCTTGCTTACATGAAGTTATTTGCATTTAGTCTGCATTTAGTTTGCATTTTTATCTGAACTATCTCGAAGAAATCGCTTTTGGATGCTCCCTAATTTCATGATTAAATCATGAAACTTAATTGTCTCATGGTAGTCAGGATAACAATCCGCTGAATATCTCAGCGCTTTTTGTATATGCTACAATTTAAACCAGGCTTTGAACAGGAGTAAAACAAGAATGAATGAAAAAAGTTGAAATTTTATGCCTTGGAGAATCTAAGTCCAACTATGTGTGCAAACAACTTTGAAAAACTAAAACATACAGCAAGCATGAAAAGTAGGACAATTCCAGGCGTATAAGTTCTCGAGTTATGTTTTGCATTTTAGGAGCGCATAGTACAGTTATACAAAGAGTTGAGCAGTCTTTGATCACACTTATATTGGACAAAAGGAAGTCGCCTTGTCCTCGTCAAAATCAATTTGATTAGAGTGATAGTAGTAATCCCATCCCAAAAGGAAGTGCAGTGCGGTGCAGCGATGAGTCATCGCTGCTGAGTCATCATGCTGACTCAGCCCCCCCTCTGGAGAGAGGAAGGAAGTGGCCAATGATGTGCTGGGAGGAATGGGTCCGAGAGGAGGAAAGCGTTTCCTACCCCCCCCTCTGGAAGGAAGGAAGGCAGCAAGGTAGGAATCTAGGACCGCGAGAGTTAGAAAAGGTGGGTTTTGGACGTTTTGGTATGAGAAGGCCGTTTTTCGGCATGAAGGAGTGTTCAGATGGAAAAACGGAGGGCAGATTCTGAGTCTACGTGAAATTTTGGGTTAGGAAGGTTGTTTCCAGCGAAATCGGAGAGAAAAAATTTTGAGGACGTCCCCCCCCTCCTGTCAGACTTCCAACTTTGGTTCTAGGAATGGTAGAAAGTCGTGTGATAGCGCATTTGAAAGCTAAGAGTGAGAAAAATGCACTGGAAGGCATCCTATGTCCAGGTTTTCCTGGGTTTAGAGAGGAAAAATGGCAGGAATCTCCGAAAAACGCCAGAGTTAGAAAAGGGCAGGTTTTGGACGTTTTGGGATGAGAAAGGCCGCTTTTCGGCATGAAGGAGGCCTCGGATGGGAAAACGGAGGGCAGATTCGGAGTCTACGTGACATTTTGGGTTAGAGAGGTTGTTTCCAGCGAAATCGGAGAGAAAAAATTTTGAGGACGTCTCCCCCTCGGCAGCGTTTCTTCCAACTTTGGTTCTAGAGATCGTAGATAGTCGTGCAATAGCTCATTTGAAAGCTAAGAGTGAGACAAATGCAGTGGAAGAAACGGCGTGTCTCTACGTTCGTCCGTTGAGGTGTGAGAGTGACTTTGAGATTTTTGACCATCAACGAAAAGACGACAGAGTTAGAATGTTTTACGAAAATGGCTCTAGCGGGTGAACGAAGCCTCAGATGAGAAAACGGAGTCCAGATTTGGAATCAGCGTACAATTCTGCATCTAGAGGGTGAGTTTCAAGTGAATCGGAGAGAAAAAGTCGAAAATTTTCTTCACACTAGGTCTCAACACGGGATTTTTTCGTGAAAATGTTAAATTGTGGCCTACTTTGGTGACGACTCACTCAGGAATGGAAGTGAATGAAGAGCTCGGGTTTCTTTTAGGGGCAAGACCGCACTTTGTTCTCTAGGATCCTACCTTTTCAGATCTGTGGAAGGTTTCGTTTCCAAATGAGAGCATGTTAAAAATCGAATTTTTGCGCATTTTCCAAGATTTTGGAACCTTTGAAAAAACCTTGGAACCTTTTTTCAACTCGGCTTCTGGTCATCGTAGAGAGTCGAGGGATGGCTTGAATGAAAGGTGAGAGCGAGAAAACGTGACTGTCAAAATTTGAAGTAAATCAGAGCACTAGAACCGGAGATAGAAGTGTTTAAAGTTTTGGATGATTGAGATTACGTCATCAGCTGATCGCCACAAACTATATACGCACGTAAGTGGAGTCTCTACTTGTGGGAATCAGTTCTCCTCCCAACTGGGTTGGGGTAGGTGAGCTCCGGAGCTCCGATGATAGCATCGGACATTCCAAATTTCAGGAGAAAATTTCATTGCTGATATCAGCTAAGGCGTCAGACTTAAAGGTTAGCCAGGAGATGGCCTTAGTCTCCAGGCCATACAAGACTCCAAAACTTTAAAGGCTTGCAATTTTGCTTCTACAAGTCTTTTTGACTTGTTTCAAAAAAGATTCGATCGCTATTGATCAGACCTATATTTACGGACTACTTATAAAATTTCATAAGTAGTACTAAATGCTGAAAAATTTAAATTCACTATTTTTGGAGGTTTTCTGGGGTTTTCGACCCTACTGAAGTCAATGAAGGCATGTATAAGTGTGTACGAGCCAGTCTTCTCATGTCTTTACATTATACAAGCGGCTTTTCGCTGAAAGCGAGCATGGCACGGAGAGTTTCGCTGTAATATTCCAATGACAGGGTGTTCCTTCGGGACGGCGGATGATGTCGTAGTGATAAGTGTGGCAAGGGAGTGTGTCATATTTTAGACCGAAACCTCTGGGGCAACTCATGTTGGGCATTTGACACAGTTCTCAACGTAGCACTTTGAACGCCAATCGGTTGAGTCTTAGCTATCTTGTCATGGGTGGCTACTAAACATCTCCATTGCAAAACGCTTGTGAATCACGGCCTGCTATCCCTCTCCAAGGTTCCTATCCTCTCCATGGAAACGATTCTCATCTTTCCTCTTCAGTGATTGAAGTCTTACAATTCATTACCTACTAACTATCCGACATGGAGTTTACGAAAATTGAGAATTATCGCATATCTGCTGAGATGGAGAAGGCCACCATCGAGCAATGTAAGTATTTGTATCAAGGTTGACTCACTCTATTATCAACATCATTAGGGTGAACATCCTAATTAAAATCAAGAGCCCCTCCCCTAGTTTGTTCATGCTTAAACCGAATCCAAATTTGAGCTCTGCTTATCTTTGCTGCCATTCTTTTTCAGTGCATGAATGTATTCGTAATGGGGAACCCGTCCCCCAAGGAGCAATCGGGGAAGCCTATGAGCGGCTTGGCAAGTGTAAGTACCCTCACATATGAGAACTGAGAGTTGGAATGTCATGTTTTAGCACTTCTGTATCCGTATAGCTTACTCTCTATCATTATTGTCTCCGCAACCTCTAATCTCATCTCTTTTTCCTCTCCACAGATATGGCAAAGATGAAAAAGTGGGGAGAAGCCGCGAGGCGGAGATTCAATGCTGAGTTTCCGGCCCTATCTTCCCGTCCATCAACCTCCGCTCAAAGTCCGACACCTTCCTCGGCTACCGTCATCGCCCCACCTCCATCGCCTGCTCCGCTCCCTCCACCAGTCCCTGCTCCCCGTCACCACGTCCCTCCGACACCCAAGCCCAGGACCCTTCCACCCTCGGCTCGTGTCCCACTCCTTCCTCCTCCTCGACCATCGGTGTTGCCGGAGATCAAGTCCTTAGATGGCAAGTAACCGTGATTGGGAAATAGGGGGATAAGACTTCAAACTTGAAATTATGATCATGTTACTAATCTCTTTTCTCTTTTTCTCAACAGATCTGGAGACGGTACTCCTGGACGGCGACGTTCCCTCCCGCCCATCATCATCCCAGCATCGTCACCACCACCTGCAGCAGCGGCCGAACTCCCTTTACTCTCCGTTCAGTCGGTGGAGAGATTGCTGGAGGAACAGGAAATGGAGTTAGAGATAGTGGGAGAGGAGATCGCAATCGAGGAGGAAGGTGTCAGGGAGAGAGAAGGACCTATGGCTGGACAGCTCAGCTGTACAGACTGTGGGCAGGTCTTCGCGAGGCCATTCTGCCTTCGACGACACCGGCATTCTCGCTGCCCAAAAGCGAAAGGAGATCTGGAGAAGGTGCGCCGACCGATACCTCAAAGACCCAAGTGTGAAGGTTGTGGACGTACGTTCTACAACAGCACCAACTTACGTCACATCGAAGGCGGATCCTGTGGCAGTGTGAGGCAACCACCAACGTCATCAGGTAGGAAGCATCCCTCATCGCACGTCGGCTTTTCCTGTTCTTCGTGTCAGAAGACCTTTCCTACAGAGTTTGTTCTTTCTTCGCACACACTCATCCCACAGAGCTTTACACTGACAACACTGTCACTCTAAGGCCGAGCAAGTTTTCCCTTGAGAGGCTCGTTCGCGACTATGAGTTAGAAAGCTCTGAACCTGTACAAGATATTCATCCTTTCTTGATGAATAATATATGTTTAATTCATCAAATGTTGACGAACTTAGATAGATTTTTGCTCAAAGGCATGTTCTATCTCACTGCTCGTTTCAATAAGGTAGACAGTAGCACGAGAGAAGTAGAGTCCACTGTAACCATTAGGATAGCCTCCTGTGCTGTTGATCTGATAGATGATGTAAACGACTGGATAGAGAGACATGCAACCTATCTCGTCAGCAACTTAAATAAATTTAATGAAAGAGATAGCGGTCTGGTCTTTGATGGGATAGAGGAAGTAGACATCAAAATCAATCTTTTAGAAAATTTGGAAGGGAGTGGTTGTTTCACCCTCCCCAAAGCACTGGCTAGCAAAAAGGCTGTCATCAATGTAGATTGTCCGTTCCAAAGTTTCAAGTATGCCGTCCTCTCCATTCTTCACTATAATGATATAGTTATAAATCGTGAACGAATCACTAAATATCGTGAATGGGAGGATGAACTTAAGTTTGACGAGTTAGATGTCAACACATTAGATTTTAAAGACATCGCCCAATTTGAAAAATTGAATGACATTAAGATTGTCATCCATCTCTGGGAAAAAGGTCTGAAGGGTGCTATGTATAACAACCGCCAAAGTACCTACGACCGGGTTGCCAATCTTCTGTCAATAGCGACAACCACCCAGAATGGCATTATTGTGGCATTCCTAAAATTTCAAAGTTGTATCAACACCAGCAAAGTTATGATGACAAACATTATTACTGTGATCGCTGCACACGGCGTTTCACATCTAAACCATTTTTTGAACAGCATTACGAGTGGTGCTCTCGGGGTAAACTTCAAATGGAAGTCATGCCCAAAGATAAATTTTAAAGGTAAGAGGAAAACGGCAATGAGCTCAGTCCCTTATGTACCATCCATGCGGACATTGAATGCTACATTGAACAAGAAGACCTAAGTCATGAGCCAGCAGCCATTGCCTGTTATGAAGTTTGGCATTCTTACTATAAGAACCAAAATAAAATGCATGTGTGGCAAGGTGAGGAGTGCGTTGAAAACTTCCTCAACTTTTTAGATAGGAAAGCCTGTTTTCATCAACGGTATGAAACGGAGCTTACTAGGAAACCCATGTGCTTCACAGAAGCCGATAAACTCAAATTTGATAGGACCACGGAATGTCCCCGCTGCTGTTCATCCTTTGATGATCAGCAACATAAGAAAGTGAGGGACCATTGCCATCTCAGTGGTAAATTTAGGTCTGCCTTATGCAGCAAATGTAACATGAAACTTCGGCTCAAACGGCGAACGCTCCCCGTCATCTTCCATAACTTTAAATGTTATGATGCTCACATCATCATTCGCCATGGATTCGGTAAAATGAAATCCTGGTCATCCAAAGTGATTGCACAAAGTAAGGAAAAATTTATGTGCATCACTGCCAAAGTACAAGTCGACAAAACCGCTGAGGGGAAGTCTGTCTTCTATGACATAAAGTTTCTAGATAGCATTCAATTTATGTCTTCTTCCTTAGCCACTTTGGCTAATAATTTAGACTCACTTCCCCTCACACAACGTTTAAAGAAAGACTATCCTACTATTAGTGACAGTCTCATGCGACGGAAAGGGGTGTTTCCTTATAGTTATTTTAGTTCAATGGACACATTGAAGGAGACATCCCTTCCGTCCATCGATAAATTTAAGAACGATTTGACGGGTGAGGACTGTTCGCCTGATGACTATAGGCATGCAGAGCAAGCATGGTTAGAAATTAGGTGTCGCACTTTTGGTGATTACATGCTTGCCTACTTAAAATTAGACGTCTATCTGTTGGCTGACATGTTTGAGACTTTTAGGAAAGTCACATTAGAACAGGACGCCCTAGACCCCGTCCATTTTGTTGGTCTACCGGATCTGTCCTATCAGTCAGCCTTCAAGATGACGAAAGAGAGAATACATTTACTGCAAGATGCAGACATGTACACGTTATTTAAACGTGGTATTAGGGGTGGCTTAACATTTGTTAACAAACATGTTGTCAACAGCACCCAAGACATAGGATCGACCACGCAATTAATGTACATAGACCAAAATAATTTATATGGGAGTGCATTATCCAAGCCCTTGCCACAGTCTGACTTCCATTGGGTAGAGCCCCATGACATTAAACACTTCTCCAATCCAGCACACATCATGGCACTGGGAGATGAGGCCGGCATAGGTTATTTATTTGAAGTCGACCTCATCTATCCAGAATGTATTAAGTATAAGACAGTTGATTTTCCTCTCGCACCCGAATCTGGCATAGTCAGTCCAGATATGTTCTCTCCCTTTATGGAAGAACACAATAAGCAGTATGAGGCGGAAAATGACTTAAAGTATAAAGCCACTAGGAAGTTGTTGCTCACCCAATTGAACAAGCAGCATTACATCGTGCACTATTCCATCCTCAAATTCTATCCAGTTATGGGGATGCAACTTGATAAAGTCCATCGCGCATAGTATTTTACGCTCCCATGATCCACAGTTTGGACCGAAGAAGAAGATCATCACACTTCGGGTCCCATTCAGAGGAGATGTGTTGAACAACTACATCAAACGGCAACTAAGACAGGACGTAAGCGCTGTTTCCTCTACCGTGGAGCTGCGGGTGGTTCCAGTGACTAAACCACTCTTGTGCCAGAATCCCAAAGATAGAATCCCATTGGACGCCGAATCGAACGTACTGTACCAGTTCAACTGTACTTGCGGTAGCAAGTATGTCGGTCGGACAGAGAGGAGACTATCTCAAAGGATTTCTGAGCATGTGCCACGGTGGTTGCTGAACGGGGACCGACGTTCCAAAGCTGCAAGCGCCATCACTCGTCATTTACAGCAATGTACCCCATCAAAGCCAGCCAAGTCATGCTTTACTGTGTTGAGGAATAGTCGCGGAAGACTGCATTTGTGTGTCTTGGAAGCACTTTTTATCAGTGTAAAACAACCTGACTTGTGCATTTAAAAAGAAACTGTCATTAGCTTACTGCTGCCTTGGTGACTTCCCTGGTATTTTCTTTAGCTTCTTCCTCCTTTTTTGTGCTTTTATATGTATTACTCTGCACTCTGTCTATCAGTATTATCCGCATTGATTTTATTTTCTACCTTAGAATTCATTTTTACTTCTTGTCACGTGTTAACCTATAACGATGTTCACTACGCTTCTGTCAGCATTCATTCCGGTGTGTCCCACGTCTAGAACTGGCGAAATATATCGGGTCATCATGAATACCTTGGTGTTATTATTTATATACAAAGTGATAACTATTTCACTGTTTCTAAATTTAGAAATAAAGTTATAACCATGTCACTGTTTGTAAAGTTAGAGATGAAGTTGTTGTTTGTGAGGTTTGAAATAAAGTTATGACCATGTTACTGTAAAGTTAGAAATAATGTCATAGACATTTCAGTGTTTGTAAGATAGGTGAAGTATAAAATAACGTCATAAGCATTTCACTGTTTGTAAAGTCAGAAATAAAGTTATAACCATGTCACTGTAAAGTTAGAAATAATGTCATGGACATTTCAGTGTTTGTAAGATAGTTGAAGTATTAAATAAATTCATAAGCATTTCAGTGTTTGTAAAGTTACAAATAATGTCATAGACATTTCAGTGTTTGTAAGATAGGAGAAGTATAAGATATAGTCGCGAACATGTCACTGTTTGTAAAGTTAAAATAATGTCAGAACCATTTCAGTGTTTGTGAAGTTGTTTGTTTGTTGTTTGTAAAGTTTGAAATAAAGTTATAACCATGTAATTGTTTGTAAAGCTAGGAATAAAGCTACAATCATTTCAGTGTTTGTAAAGTTCGAAAGTCGAATTTTATCTTCCAGGTTTTGGGAAAACATGTCACTTTCCTGACTTCTTTCATCATCAAGTAATCATTCGCAAAAGTTTTTCTATCGGTAGGATAACATCGCCCTAAAGCACCTTTATTTAGTTTAGGTTGATGACTTGGATGTCCACAGATAGCACTGACTCATCATAAAGCGATGAAACTTGTTGATGACCTTTTTACCGACAAGTGCGTGGGCGTCATTTATTCATATCGATGGCGCCTCACGTCAGACAGCGTGATCTCTTCACCGACAAGTGTGTGGGCAATAGTTCATTGCGATGACTCATCAAAACACATCATGTGATTAACACGATTCTATTAACTGTGACTCATACAGATAACGCATTAAAGATTTAACAATGTCAGCTACATTACTGATATCACGTAAACCAGTCATGATACAATGTCCGCTGTGAAACACTGCAATATGCACAGGATGCCACTTCCGAATCAGAGCAGCAGGAAAAAGTTCAGTTTCATAAAATATACAATGATTACTGGTTTTAATGTTTGCTAGATTCACTAACATCTTCAATTGAACAGACACTACTACATTCTTCAATGTCAGGGGACTGACGCGTAGATGAGGCATGAGTGTTCACATTTTCTTGGCGACTTCGAAACACATGGACTGCATCACGAAATGAGAAAGGTTTCCTAGGACTGGGATTTTGCCGCAGCGAAAGATTTGAAGATTTTGACCGTTGCTCATGCGAATGACCAACATTTGTGGACGACCGCGATGACATACTGAATCGGGAAGATGGGTATGCAACTGTTCTAAATCGATGTCTCTTCTGAGATTCATTTCGCGCATGGCGTTGATGATGCGGATGGGGAGCATGATTCACAAAAGACATGAGGGTTGAGTGAACTTCCCTTTTATACTTTTGGAATCACGATGTAGCAGTGATCATTATGTAGAATCATCTCTTGAATGCGAATAAATACAATGCCTTCTCCTACGTTAATGACACGACAAGAGTTGGATAGGATAGCGCGATGTAACCTTCGTAGTTGAAAGCGTTCTCGAGTTATCTGAAGTTGACGTTTCATATCATGAAATGTTACACACTGACTTTTCCATGATACATAGAGGCATGCTGATAATTTCCACATGATCATGATTCAAACCTGAGTGAAGAATGTAATGCCCAAGAAAGAAGGAGAGAGTCATGTTCATGTGTGGCATGGTAAGTGTACATTTTCTTTCTTGATAAGGTGGCCGTTAGGCCTTGGTCTCATAAAGACCGATGGTGCGTTCTCAGTGTGGAGAGTGTTACTGTAGTTGATCATCATCAACATGGACATCATTTATAAAGGTGATGGAGACAAGATAGGGATTCAACGTAAACAACCTTCCGTCCCTGGGCAGACCCATGTAGATGGTTTGAATTTTAATTTCAAAGGAGTAGAATCCCCTTCCCAAAATGGGGAGAGGTTTCCAATTGAGTAAGTCGAATTCGCTGCCCTCCTTTTCATGGATGATGAGACAGTGTCTATCCATATGAACATACATGTATCGTCTTTCCATGATGGGAACTTGTGGCCGCTTCCCATTGTGTCGAACAATTTCTTTGGGAATGGTGAGATTTTCTTTCAGGAATGTTTCAAGAGTATTGAATTGTAACCGCGTCCAATAGTCTAACGGTACACACACAGCGAGTCCATACTTTGTTGACATAACCTTTGGATAATCCATCCGATGACTTGGAAATTTTATGGTCACGACTTCTCCATGATGAGTTATCTTTTGATTGAAAGCATTTTTCTATGCTAAATCAAAGCATAGATGCTTTAGCATTTTTCCCGATGCTAAAATAAGGGAGTTCAGTGTACCCAGTGCGAGAGCAGAGGAGTTGATGGCTTCGAGCAACTGCATGGTTAGCGCAAGGATGGAAATGATTGCCATGAGCTCAGTCGCCCGTTTTATAACCAGACCTAGCTCCAATCTAATGAGTTTCTCTATTCATGTTTTCCCTTTGTTACGTGACAGTTATCAAACGTGAACTTTTGACTGCGTGGGTGGATACCTTCCCTATGACTGACTGCCCTCTTACAAAGTCGTTCTAGTCCTCACAAAGACTTTAGTGACACACCCCTTCTAGCGAACAAAGACGCATTCATTTATCTAACAAAGAGCCCGATAGTAATGCACAAAGCGCAATGACTCATTTTGTGATACGCCCCTTTTCTCGAACAAAGACGCATTCATTTATGTAACAAAGTGCAATGACTCATTTTGTGATACGCCCCTTTTCTCGAACAAAGACGCATTCATTTATCTAACAAAGAGCCTGATAGTAATGACTCATGTTGCTCTATACACCATTACAAAATGCTCAGTTAAAAGAAATCTTTATTGCATCTACACAATGTGTCGAGCATCAAACAAAGTCGTGGATGTAAACACACTCAGTTGAATCATGATATGTTTAACAACGTACGCATTTCCTTCCATCGTCTCTTCTATTCTCTCCATATGTCGTACATAAAACTGATCACTAAGAGTAATCCATTCTGTGCAATAGGATCCAAAACGAAGTGGCTTTTGCAAATCTTTCAACTCTATAGAAGCAACGAGTCTACCCTTCACATCTAGAGGTTGTAAACTCTCCATCAATCTTTTGAAGAGAGGAAGGCTTTCAGTTACCACTACTTTCATATCATTCATCTTCATTTTAAATGTAAGTTTCCAATCTTGTAAAAATCCATCGAATCCTTGTTGATCAAGTGTCAAATGACATATGTGGTTACTTAAGGTACGATGAGCCATCATAAACGTTGTGACTATAGATTTCACATTGCTTCAATGACTTCCACTATGAATAAAACAGAAATAACAATCATGTTTCATTGTAAGTTTATTCAACATCAGTCAAAATTCACAAGTACAGAATACACTTCATGAAATGATCATCACTCTTTCACAAGGAGTAAAAACATGTTTTACATATACCCATGCTGTTGACAATAATATAGATACAGTTCATAAACGTCATAGAGACTACAATGCCAGCGTGAAGAGAGTTTTGCAATGTAGGTGGTTTTATTTCTAGCATTACAATGGGATGGTGGTCTGTAAAGGTGATGTCTCTCACCGAAACATACAGCCACATCAAAAATCATTTCATCTCTAAACTTCTTTTGATCACAATGCATATGATAGCCTTGTCTTACACGATCTACCCAACATGGTAAATATAAATTATCAATGTGCAACTGAAGTGTTGCTGCTTCTCGTTCAGAATCATTTCCTAATATTTTAACAATATGAAAACCTGACAGCCACCGTTTGAAATCACTTATCAAATACGTTTCATTTACAAATCCAATATGAATCAAAATAGAAGGATCAAGTCCATGCACATGACGTCGTGACCATTCGTCTTTGTGTGGAGGACAGTAGGCAAATCTATGATATACACTAACAACAGTTTGATCGCTTTCCCTCATTGCAATGGCACTCAACTCCTGCATTGGTGTCCCCTCACTGTCTATGAAGATGACAACCTACAATATCAAAAAGACTTAATTACAAGATAATACATTGAGCAGGAACTTTACAAGGATGTCTGTCCTTTACATAACAAAAGATACATACAACATGATTTCAATGTTTTAATTGAACATAACGCACAAGACCGCGTTTTCCACATTCACTACATACTAACTGATTACAATACTTAAGATTTCTCTTTGGTGGTAGCACCATCTTTCTTTGATGCGCGACGACGACGTTTAGGTTTGGTGACAGGTTCTTGACACTCTTTGACACAAGAATCAATGACTTTCTCAATGAGATCAAGACCTGTTAACTCAGGTTGATGAATTTGAGCAATGCACAAATTGAGAGAAATCAAATTACCGTCAGATTGATGAGGTCCTACATAAACAGCAGGCACCTCAATATGAAATGAATAAAAGCCTGCTCCTAGCGATGACAATTCTGTTTCAACTGACTGTTCAACTGTCACTCCTGAAGTGACTTTACAATACTTGCTTTGCAAAATATAGCAGCGAGTGCCGCGATACAAAGTTTTATAATATGTTTTCTTTTCTGGCCACAACTGTAATAGTTCAGTGGGAATAAGAGCCTTTTGCCTCACAACGTCTTCTAAAATGTCAAGCTGCTGACGCAAACAATTATCAATAGGTATACTCAGGTTTTGACCGCCACGATTTACTTGCGTATCCACTTTTGGTAAGTATACCGCCGGCGTTTGAAGATAGAGTCGAACACCGTTGTAGCGCACTTGTTGTTTGTAGGTAGGATAGCCGTGAATCACCTTTTCAATTTTCGGATTCCACAGCTCGAGATGTTGAGGATTGAGTGATGCAGCAGTAGGAGTAGGATTCATGGCCATGGCAGTCTGTAACGAAACAATACCACTAAGTACATTCATGATCATCAGAGAAAAGAAAATCGCTAGCTTAGCAGTGACATATGAGGTGGCCCTTAAGAGGACCTTTTGGGGCGTTCACATGATTTAAAGCTTATCACCAAAGTCCAAGTCTTCGTCATCGTCCAGTAAATTAAATGTCTTGGGCTTAGGACCCGAATTAATTTTCAATTCCTTGAAAGACTTAAAGGTAAAGCGTCTAGGTGGTGGAGGCGGCAGTGGTGATGGTTCAACAAAATATGCTTGTACAATCATCGGCCACACACTCTCCTGCGCCTCTCTTATAAAATGTTGGTAAGGTTTGGTCACACAGTCATGACACTCACTTGTAAATTTGGAAAGAGGATTGAATCCGACAAAATTGAGACGGAGAATGGCTTGAGCAAGTCACACACGCGTTCCAAGTCAAGAGAATGAAATGAAGAGAAAATGGGGAGACGTCTGCTTTTATAGTCTCCTGCAAATACACATTTGACACTATGAGAGGCAATCAGAGACCTCCGTTTCTCCCCTGACTTCGTTGCGGCAAGAAAAAGGAGGCACGCGGACGACTGACTCATGATTGCTTTTCCCAAATCTTTTAGTCAAATCTAGTTTAGCACATTCACTTGAATATGAATGTGTTTTATGCGACATAAGAGCAAGTTGGATCCATGCTCATGAAATGAATCTAGTCGAGATGCAATTTCGCCATGTGTCGCTGATAGAAATCTTTTGGATCATGTATCGTCTCTGCAGAATAGGGTGCAAAATGAAACACTACACGTTCACCTGCATGTTCATCAGTTACTTTCTCAAATTCAATCTCTGCAACTAATCGTCCTTTCACATCTTTATTCATCGAACTGTCCATGAGCTGTTGAAAAACGAAGTAACCTTTAGCGATAGAAAATTCCAAGTCTGTCTTTTCATGATGAAATGAGATGACGTAGTCCCTAATCACACAACGAAGACTTTGTCGATGAAAACGTAGTGAACAAAATTCATTCGTAAACTACTGTATCTGTCATCTTTCTTCCTATCACTTCGGAGACATAGCATGAATGACATTCAGGTGTAAAAATGTCACGCTGATTCCAAATCTGGTCTCAGTTTTCCCGTCCGATGCTTCGTTCACCCGCTAGAGCCATTTTCGTAAAACATTCTAACTCGTCGTTTTTTCGGTGATGGTCAAAAATCTCAAAGTCACTCTCACACCTCAACGGACGAACGTAGAGACACGCCGTTTCTTCCACTGCATTTGTCTCACTCTTAGCTTTCAAATGAGCTATTGCACGACTATCTACGATCTCTAGAACCAAAGTTGGAAGAAACGCTGCCGAGGGGGGAGACGTCCTCAAAATTTTTTCTCTCCGATTTCGCTGGAAACAACCTCTCTAACCCAAAATGTCACGTAGACTCCGAATCTGCCCTCCGTTTTCCCATCCGAGGCCTCCTTCATGCCGAAAAGCGGCCTTTCTCATCCCAAAACGTCCAAAACCTGCCCTTTTCTAACTCTGGCGTTTTTCGGAGATTCCTGCCATTTTTTCCTCTCTAAACCCAGGAAAACCTGGACATAGGATGCCTTCCAGTACATTTTTCTCACTCTTAGCTTTCAAATGCGCTATCACACGACTTTCTACCATTCCTAGAACCAAAGTTGGAAGTCTGACAAGACGGGGGGGGGGACGTCCTCAAAACTTTTTCTCTCCGATTTCGCTGGAAACAACCTTCCTAACCCAAAATTTCACGTAGACTCAGAATCTGCCCTCCGTTTTTCCATCTGAACACTCCTTCATGCCGAAAAACGGCCTTCTCATACCAAAACGTCCAAAACCCACCTTTTCTAACTCTCGCGGTCCTAGATTCCTACCTTGCTGCCTTCCTTCCTTCTAGAGGGGGGGTAGGAAACGCTTTCCTCCTCTCGGACCCATTCCTCCCAGCACATCATTGGCCACTTCCTTCCTCTCTCCAGAGGGGGGCTGAGTCAGCATGATGACTCAGCAGCGATGACTCATCGCTGCACCGCACTGCACTTCCTTTTGGGATGGGATTACTACTAGTGATAACAAGGTAGATCGCATGAGCATCAGATACCACTGACTTGCAAGATGCTACATACCGAAGAGCAGGATTATCAGTCGAACATGACTGGACATAATCCATTATCAGACAGGGCAAATTACTGATCAAGACAAGAAAGCATACTAGAAACAAAGTACAGCCTTGTAAAACACCAATCTTACGAATGAGAAATAGTCTAAAAGGAAGCCATTATCTCGAGCAATAATACAAAAATCAATTAAGCTGTCTTTGAAATCTATTTGATGAAGCCCGTTCGATCGCAATGCGACAGAAATTGTTGATAAAACAAGGGTACAAAACCCGATCAAAGAACTATCGGTCTTATCAACCAAACTTATTGTGGTCAGTAAGTGAGATGAAGCACGAGACATCAAATTACCCAGAACAATTATTGTGTCTATTGACTAGAATTTCCTTTAAGTAAATCTAAGAAATGAAATTCACTTGATGAAAGCTGCGCTATTAACTCAAATCTGAATTATTCTGTATCAAACACATATAGACTAGTAATGAAGCACACAGAATGATAAATAAACCAGACTAACTTTCAAATGCTAATGAACCGAAATTTGTTTAATATATTGACAAGCAATTTTCCTAAATTATTCGAAATGCAACCATGGCTCATAAGTAAACTTTCGCCTGACAAAATTTTCCCGTAGTTACAACTAATCAGTGATTTAGGAGATGATGTCAAATTTCAGCAGCAAGATTTGCTCTTTCCCATCCATTGTGATTGATTTTAGGCTGAGAAGCAGGAATGAAGAATCCTGACTTGAAAATTCACATTAAAAAGGTTGGGCTGAGTTGAAATCGGTTAAGTGGTAAAAGATGACAGTACCTTTTGTAAGCTCAGGCGTTTCCTGATCTTTCTCATCTGTAAAAATACGGATCAATTTCTTGAACTTATTTAACAACAATTCGTGTGGCAATGCTGGATAAAATTAGTTTCTGAAAGATCATACGTAAATCGGAACATGATGATATTGAGACGGTGGCGGTGTGCATAATGAGGCGGGATTTTTCGTCCCTTAAGGGAGGGAAGATTTTACTGGATATCATTTCTTGCCTAATCACGAGATTCAGCGATATTTTGGACAAGAAATTTTTATTATGTGCTATTCAGGCACAGCGCCCCGAAATACAATATGACACAACCTTACACACATTGAGCCGCCTTTCCGCAACGTGGCATTGAAGGGTAATAAAGGCGCAGCACTGTTTATCTTGTACCTCACACAATGACGCGCAATTTAACAATACCAAAACGTGATGTCTGCAGGTAATTAAACTCATGCTGCGACACCATGCACAACACTGCAAAATTGCCACACTCCGGAAAAAACTCATGACAAAAGCAAAAACAATTATAAGTTACATGTCTGCCAGACAACACTATGTTCATTCTGCTGATTACAAAACTTAATTGTAGAAATAAACTCAAAATGCCAATTCGAATCAATCCGCAGACGAACACTTGGATGGACGATCGCTCCAGATTTCGGTCAGTTTCTTCACTGTACACTTCAGAATACCTTTTGTAATCTCAAGCATTTTGATCCAAGAAGTGAAACGATCAATAGATTAAAAATTCAAGCTGATTTGTCTTGAAAATAGTCGCAGGTCAGTTTTCTCGCCTTTCCGCCTTAGTAGACCTATGAGCTCTATCTTCGAAGCAGTTAAAATAGTGATGTCATCAGCTGTTATATTCTGAAGAGTTACCCATTTATGAAGACCTCACCTTGCTTCTTCGGATGTGTTCTTCATGACGCTTTCTGCAAATGCTTGGAATCATGAAGCAAACTTGAATTGCTCCTTTGTCAATTTAAGTCAACATGTTTGTCAAATTTATGCTGTTATTAATAATTGTTGAGATTTATAGGAAAAAGGCAACAAGCTTCAGAAACATAATACATAACCGCTAACCATGTGTCAATACAGAGAAAAAGGCTGTTCTGCACAGCTGCAAAACACTAGGATGCGTGTTGGTAACGGTTGTCATGCAGCTTTCTTCAGATTCTTGTTTTTTGTTGTTGCAAAGTAATTGACATCAAATAACGATACATTTGACTTAAGCAATTAAAGGGTAGTATGTTAGATGCTCATCTTTCTCTGGGCAAAACTATGGCAATCACTGAACACGAGTTTCATGGCAACGGTCGCTAGCTAAAACCCGATTTCTGAAGTTTTCATTAGAAGACGATAATAAGTATGAATTCATGGCATCAAAAGTCATCAGATATAATTAAGATGAGAATATTTTCTTAAATGGTTAAATTTATGAACCACAAATGAATTTTAGAACGGATATTTCGTGAGTAACTTATGCATTTTAAGTGGCAAATTGGCAAAGGTGGTTAGAATGTCGCAGTATGAGTATCAGGTGCATGCTCCTTGCACATACTTGATTGAGTTGTTTGATCTATAACCTGATGATCGTTGTAACTTAGCTAGATTAAGCGAGCGTAGTGAGCGAAATCTGATAGTTGACGGCGAAGAGAGGCGACGCGATCGTGCGACGAGCCGAAGGCTCGGATCTAATTGAAATAGCCGAACGAAGTCCGTCAAGCCCGCCGGAGGCCTAAGCCTCTTCAAATACGACACTTCACACACTCACCGGTCGTCTGGTACCCTTTAGGGAAAGGTGTGGGCCCACCATCAAAGCTACCGCGAACCCTCATCTTCTAAGCCACCCTCCGCGGGTATGCACAGCACCTTTCGCTATCTAGAAAACCGTTTGATTTGTTAAGCATGTGAGCCTTATTCTTCACCACCTCAGAAAAAAGGAACATAAGTATAAATGTTCTATCATTGATGACCGTGAGTAATTCAACTGGCAGCGTAAAGGTGGCTGATATATCTAATTTCAAAACCTTCGACTCTGCAAGTGAAAACTCATTATTTAAATTAAAAAAAGCTTCTTGCAGTTGGTATTAAAATACAAAACTCTAAACTAAATAAAACCGTGATGTGAGAAGAATTCCAGGGGTGAGCCGCCGCATTTGGCCACATGCTGATATTCGAGCATCGTCACATTTCGTCACATGCTGAAGGATACACATGGTCAATTTTTGACACAAACAGCAATTTGAGTTTTTCAATTTTGTAGTTAATGTTGAATTTAATAAACTGTGTTGAGCATTTAACAACAATGAAATTAAATAAACGATAGATCAAATTGCCATGCAAAAGATGTGCGACTGGTAGGTCTCGAACCTACGACCTAGGTTAAATAGACGTACGCTCTTACTAACTGAGCCAACTATGCGACTTTGTCAATTGGCAGGATCGAACCCTTACCACCACACATTAGTTGTCATAGCAATTGCAATCAATGAATAAATAACAAATCAAAATTGTGACCGCCGACATAAAGGCAAGTAGGGGGGATCGATTGTCCTCCAAAGCATCTTAAAACATGTCGTGAATGCAATTAACAACAATGAAATTAAATAAACGATAGATCAAATTGCCATGCAAAAGATGTGCGGCTGGTAGACACATATTTTATAGCATGCAACAAGATATTCAGAAAGCGGGACAATAATGCGGCAAAATCGATAAATCCGCAATTGTGTCGCTGACTACAAGATCAAAGATCCCACTTTTGCAGATACACAATTTATTAAGAGGGTTTAAGAAATAAATCCATTAGGTGCCAAATACTTGCCCCCAGACACTTTCAATTTTTGGTTTAAGTGAAGATATTCCATTCAAACGTTGCAGCTTCTTAAGAATTAAAGTATATTGTATATTTGAATTCTTTCATGATGGATATGAAATAGACAAGCTTCTTCTGACTAAATTGCACAGTATGAATTCACTGACCATACTATTTCGCAGAAAAAACAGGACACTCCTAATGAAGTTTTCAACAATGAACTACCATTCAGTTATAGTAAAATTGGCATCATTCTTTTGTTTCGCATACATGTACATTTCAACGGAATGATGCATACATCATCGGAAGCATGCGTTCGAAGGGACTTCCCCCTCTGCCTGTGATGATCGAAAATCATGTGGTCACGTAGAATGAAAGCTACAATTGGGCCATCAAGTTTGAAGTCAGCTTTGAACAAACGAACAAATACCCAACTTTACCTATCAAGTCAACAATCTTACATCAAACTCTCTAGTAGAAGTATCATCATAAAAGCACAAAAGAACAGTAGAAAAATGACTTCTTCAGTATTTCACTTATCGGACGTTTATAATCCTCTGTAACTTTTGGTTCATTATATTTTGCCACGCTTGTCATATTTAATCACATTTTATCTTGATGTGTAAAATTGTCACATTTCATCAAATCGGCCCATACTTGGAACTCTCTCATAATCATAATTGTCAACTATCACAGTCGGTGCAGTATATTAGACGTCTGTTTTGAACGTGTATGCGGCAGTGTTTGGAATCTATGGTATTAGTATATTAACAGTAAGAATGAGTTAGTGTTACAAGTCTTAAGATTTCCATTTTTACCAGATATTGGGCCAAAGCTGATCAATTTTAATTCGTTGCCACGAGAAAGCTCCATTGAGTTCTTTTAAGAAGTGATTAATCCAATGGTCACAGTAGCATTGCCTTTGTACACTTGCGGATTGGAGAACGCCATCAGTCCTCATTAGGACTACTTTAACTAATAATTTAAATTAGTAAGCATTATATTCTATTATAAATGGCTGCTGGGATGATTTTCATCATCGTATCAGAATCCTGAAATGCAGACTGAACTTTAGTTCTTTACAGGCGGTGCAATCTGGAATCTGCTTACCGACGAATGACTTCCCCCGTGGTTCGTGAAGCCGGTCTGCGCAGGAGCTGATCCACAAACTTGTTGAAGACTGGTTGAGCTCCCTGTTGTATAGGAAATATCTTGATGTGGTGGCAATGCTGTGTTTTCTGAATGGAATTCAGCAACTGCACGAAGACGATTCACCCAATACTGCCGCTCACGTGCATCTAAAGCTGAAAGTAGAAGTATTTACATAATATCAGATGCATGGTCCCATACCACTAAGCAAGTGCTTTAACTCAGGGATGCGGAGTCCTATCATTTTGATAGGACTCCGACTCCGGGGGTTGACAGGACTCCGGCTTTTGATAGGACTCCGACTTCGGATGGCAAGTATATATAGCCTAGTTTTTTGAAAAAAAACTGATTACCTACATCATAGATCATATGCTTACCTGAACCTATCTTTAGTGAACATTGCTGCATCAATTATCAATCATCTTCGATGAAAGTTTATCAAATGTCGCTTTCATGTGGATGCATACGACTCGGCTCCTCCCATCTTCTTGATGTGTGCTTCACACGGTTTTTCTCCAGTCTATGTCAGGCAGGAAAATCCCCCATCATTCTCCAAAAAATATGAGTACACTTTCGATTTTAGGACGCACTTTGGAGGAGAGATCACACACGATTAACTTGAGGGTAAGGGGCAATGTTTTCAAACAAACTAGTATTTCATTTTTCATTTGTCTCTGATGTGACCTTTGGTGCGTAGGTGTGATCGAGGCTAGGAAGGCTTGTCTTCTCTACTAAATCGCTGAGTGAAAAGACAATCTTTTTTTCGCTATCACGGTTCATTCCCTCAACTATTACAAGCTTTGCATGCACTGCTGTCTCTGTACTTTTATTTAACGGAGAAAGTTGACATCAAGACAGTGACGGCTATGCACGAGACAAATAATTTGTTCGTATTATGTTTCTGGTCTGGTTACAGGCCGGAGTACGGAGTCCTATCATTTGATAGGACTCCGACTCAAGCAAAAATGATAGGACTCCGCATCCCTGTAATTACAATGAATCAGCTGCTCTTTGTGCGACCGACCTTGCGTAACATCTGCTTCAGGTTGAACTTTGATGAAATTTCCTAGAGTACTTGTATTGAAGCAATAAATTTTGAAAATGTCATTCATGCAAACTACCCACACTATGAAAGTATTCTAATGCAAAATTATTCATAAAATGACATTTATTCATAGAACAGTTTTATAACATCTCAACCAACTATCTAAACATATTGTTCATGTGTCATAATCCGCACTTGCCTAGGAGCCAGGGTTGGTAAAAAAGCCCACCACTAATTAAAAACTCCAAAAAAAACATGTTTTTTAAATAGGTGGGTTTTTAAATACATTCACCAATTGATTGACACACGATCAAATTTCCGACAGATTTTGATAAAAGGCTATGCCCGATATCAAATCGCAAGCTAAACGGTGTATTCTATTTTAAGTATCAAACTACTCAGAACGTAATATTTCTTTATTATCTGAAATACACGTCTTACTCTTTTTATACTACCGAGACAATTCTTTCGGTTTGAGATAAGACATAATTCAGGCTTAACGTATAAATAAGTTAATGATTATCTATCGACATAAAATTGTAAGTAACTTTGACATCAGTAGATTATCTAGTTTTGTATTTATTCCAATGAAAACAAATTTAGTGATACAATTGAGCGTATAATATCATGTGTATGATTTCGTCATACTAAAATCAATGATCCAAAAATGTTCACAACAAAAAAGTGTGGCTATTACAAAAATTGCTGAAAGGGTATGGAAACTCTTACGATCGTGAAAATTAAATGATATAACCGACTGATAAAGCACCCAGAAACAGCAATATAGAATAACTATAAAACCTTACTACGAATGCTCCGTAGCCGCTCCTTTAGAACTGCAACAAGGCTAGAAGTGTGATTTAAACAATTAATCGTTCATGTTGAAGTTCTGATCAAATGATAAACAACTTGCATTTAAAAATCCTCGCCTTATGTAGAAGAAACACAATCTGCCATTTTGAATGACCCAGCTTCCTATTTAAAAAACCCAAAACACCCACGGGGTTCCTAAATGGTTTTTCAAATATGCCAACCCTGCTAAGAGCAAAGCAACTTTGCAACAAAATGCTACTAATACTTTGAAAAAAGACTTATTGTACAAAGTTGTTAACATTCAGTTATGGAAACATAAAAAAATTAATTGCCAGTTCAGTTAACGGACATTTTGAGGTTTCTATGCTACGACTTGAAATCAGATAAAAATGTTTCTTCACATACATAGATATAATATTACACAGATTTCTGATTTTTGAGGAAGGTAGTTAGATAATGAACAAATGTCAAAGGCAATCAGATCAAATTGTCAGTAGATGCCATTCTTTCACTATCTTGTGTTTCTTTCATAATTACTTCGAGTGCGATCGAGATTGTCACGTTTTGGCAATTCGCACTCTCATACACGTGAGACATTTTCATAATGGATGACACACAAGGCGAAACGGGAATACAGGGATGCAATTCATCATGGACTGCTGAAATAGTCTCACTGAAACTCGATCAAATTCATCACAATTATGTTTAATGCACAGATGGCAAACGATATGTTTCTATAACACAATTCCCAAACAGCTCACAACAATTAATGTGACCATTAATGCATCAAATGCATTTCATGTACAAGCTGATTTCTGATTATCAGTTAACTCTTCAACACGAAGTAAATTAGTGAATGGAACACTGCCAAGTGCACGAATGTAATTTGTAATGACGTAGACTTCACTTCATATCAGATACATTTTTGTCATTCTTCTCCAACAGTATTTGGTCTATTAGATCGAATTGGACCATAGTGATAAAAAGTATAAGTGATTATGTTCTCCTCATTAATATCACGATTAAAAATGGATTGAAGTTATTTAACCATAGCAAACAACTGCTATAATCAAATCTTTGAAAAGTATTTATTGAGCTGAAATTATCATTTACCAAACATTTCCTCTATCAAAAAATGTAATTCAGAAAGTACTAATGACCATTTTGTTGATAGGGAAGAGTCAAGAATGATTTGATCATATCTTTATTATTTGGATACAGCCAATTCCAATTGATACTCAGTGATCATCTTCAGGTAAAAAGGATCTTCATCATTGACTTATAAATAATCGATGTTATAATATTGCTCATTTGAAAGATGTTCAAATGCTTTCTGATCGGCGAGTTAGCAGTTGTCTTGTGCTCTTTGCAGCGGATATAAAAATATCGGAGAGTGCTGCCGATGCTAAATTGATGCATTTAGAGCATGAGATCTGATGGACAATGTTTTTCATTTTTAAGGGTCAAGCACATGGCAATTCCCGATAAGCTGCAGAGTTGATCTCGTTGTAAATTTGTTTTGAATGTCTTAGTGTCTTACATTTTCTTGTTCATCGAATATTTAGTTTCTCACGTCGAAAAAATGTCACAAATGCAGTCCAAATAGACACCTACACGCTGTCTTCCCAACTCTTCTGACCTGGCTTTGAACACGTGTTCGCTGGAAGTTTAAACAAGGGCTCTATCCGGACGATCAGCGAGGCGGTATTGCACCAATGAATTTCCCAACAAATAACAATTCGTCAGCTCTTTGTCACGGAGTTATGCAATACCAACCCCGGTAATTTTCAAACTGACTTGTTAGACTTTGAACCAGACGAAACCAATCTCAAAGCTGCGACAAGCTATCCTGATAAACTAACCCTGATGGCCAGTCGGTTGTCTTAAACATGTTAAAGTAGCTCACTGAGGTTTGACTTGAAGTATTTTAGCCCCCTTTGGGAAGCCTGGGTCGTAAAATACATAATTTGGTAATTTGATAAGTGTCACTATGGAATGATATCAATCATAAACAAAGTTTTGGTTGCAACACTCAATGTATACATTTCTTCAACATCAATTCGCAATTTCGAATCCCTCACTTGACTTTGCAACTCTCATTTCCCTCATTAAACTTCAATAGATATGCTGTTGAAAACCTCGACTACATTTACAAAAAGGCGACGTGAGACTGGAAATATTCAACTTGGCAAATAAGTATTTCACTTTATTTATTGATTTATCTGAGTCACTCTCATGTGAGCTTTATCATGAAAGTTTAGCGATTACTTCAGTCACAGCGAAATGTAGATTTCAAAACATCTGTGACAACAATGGTTGAAGGCTTTAATCTCACAATGAGGTGATAAAATGAAAAGCAATAGACCAACATATGTTTTTAGATGATTGCAAGATGTCACTTAGAGAATGAATGGAATCAATGTATTTAAGGATTTTGATAATTTTGTGGAAGGAGCTACGATCATAATCATTTCTTATATTCTATTCACTTTAATCTATTTGTTCCCTTCAAACAAAAACAATATATATGTAGATGATCATGATAGTCTAATGCATCACACGAATGACTGAACATTACGATGAAGAGTTAGATGCAGGTGGAAATTTTGAATCATCTACAATTCACGTGGACGCAACTTCTGATTTTTTTGTGTCAATTTCCATTTGGACGCTCGTCATTGTCCAAGAAATCTCCCCCTTTCATCAGTGGACACCTTGAGTAGCATTTCCTGCTTGTGACAAACTTGTGATTCTGACTTAAGCCGATTTCATAACACAGCGTTTCAAGAAGCGAACACACTTGTTTTCACTTTACTGTGATTGAGAAGCGACTAAGTTCGAGTGCTTGTTCAAGCATCACTTCTTTGAGAACGGATCCTCGAAATGGTGTTCCCAGCTTTTCGAGGACAAAATTCCAGGTGTTTTGTACTAACCTTTCTTATCATGTTTCAAGGTCTTCATGTCTAAATTTTGATATTTTATCGACTTTGCAGGTTATTTACAATTACAATGTACATGTAATCATGCCGCTACATGTAGAATGTCACTAATCTTCACTATATCTATTAACAAATCCTTAACATCATCACTGTTCGCTAATGTATATTCTCCGATTGGGCCATTTCATGCATAGAATTGTAAGACCGAGAAGGCCCGACCAAAGAGTTGCAGTAAATCCTCCTTAGGAATCTTACCTGGACTGAAACGTAGCTCAAACTCAAACCCGATTTTACTATGGTCAGGTGACGGAGCTTCGCATTGTGTACCACACATCATGCACATTTGCACACCATCCATACATGCGTTTCGATGCATTCCGAGTTAAGCAATATCCGTATTACTTGCAGCCTGCGATACACAATATTTCAAAATGTGATGAGACTGAACTAACAAAACCAAATTTATTATTTTATGAAACAGAATTTCATCCTTCATCAGAGTATTATAGTCTGATGAAGAATATGTAACATGTGTAACGTTATATGCGCTAATTATGTTTCACTGAAATCGTCCTTTTTTCCTGTGGTTTTCCTTTTCCATCTTAATATTCAGACAAAAGCAAAATATTTCATCATACCTTTCAAACGGAAGAATTCTGCATTGTTGGCATAAACGAAGAATGTTTGGGAATCCTCTTCTGATGGACTGACGGTAGCACCCTGAAAAAGAGAAGAGCTACACATTCACTAAAGCTGAATTGATCTTGCTGTGTAACAAAGGAAACATACAATTGATGATATAGGTATTGAAAATAAATAATCACATAAAAATATGTACAAGATACTGATCAAAGCTTCAGGTTAGAAACGGCTAAAACTCCCTCAATTAATTTGAAAAACGTTCCCCTTTGAAATCACAAACGTAATATTTGCAGGCCTGGGAGATACAACTTCGTCTTTTTGTTATTAATTTTGAAAACCAATAGCATGACTACATGAAAGACAGTGCATTGCTTTCATTTAAAGAGGCAACGACTATCATGTGCTCATTAATACATGTGATCATATCAATAATTTTCAAAATTGTGAAGCTGTATCTTGCTGTTTTAGAGCACGTGTACGTTGAGTGACAATCTTCTTAATAAAAACCAACTATGTTCGGAAATGTCAATAATACTTTTATCTGCCCGATTCGCTGATAGCTTCGAGAATGATCTGATCAAATAAATTATATTAGTATAACATTGCACAAAATGTATAGGTACATGTAACAAGTTAATGAGCAAATTCAATCAAATAAAAAGGCAGTTTAAAAATATAACTCAAACAGTTCCAGAAAAATGGTGAGTATGCCTAGCACAGTACTCGTAGCCCAACTCCATAAAAGCTCCATCATCCTTCGTTGTTCGCCCACTTTCTCCTGAGTGAGATGATACAGGTTCTTAAAATATCGAATCTCAGTCTCAAACGAATGAACCTTATGGTTTGGCTATATCTTTCTCCTTTCTTTTCACTGTTCTTCATCGCCAACCTTTTGTAAAAATTTTGAGCTTCATGTCACATTCCTCCTGAGCAACTGAATATCAATGGACAGAAAGAGCCCATGTCCACTTCCAAAATTCGTGCATTATATTCACTCTTCTTCTGGCTCGAGAATTGTCAATTGTTGAATGTGCTAAGCGCTGATTCCAAACATTTCACTGCATATTTTAATTTGCCCTTTACTTTGCACCTATGACTGAGAGCTACAGTCCGTTTCATAAAAAGTGGATCATCCTAAAATTTGACTAAATAAAACATAAGTATGTTACAGAAAGCATTTTTCATGTTATTTCATGTCCCTAATATATTTAAATGTCCTTATATAATCTGACAAGCTATGATACAGTTACGGTTCTTAAGAAGCTAATATTTTGTGGCCCTACCCTTATTTTCAATGACATTACCAATTCGTCTAGCATTGATTCGATGATATCGTTGATTTTTGACTGATCTAACTTTCTCCACTCTCTTTTTAACAGTGACGTAAGTTGTGATACGCCATCTGTAGGTAGCAGTGAACGACGAACGTTATGTTTTAGAATACTCCATACATCTCAGTTAACGAGAGACTTGGATCAACTTTAGGAAATCTCAAAATTAGGCGGTCTCTACGTTTGGATGTTTTGCGTGGACAGCCAGAGCCCTCTTTACGACAGAGTTAATCTCTCGTTATTGCGATCTCGTTATTGTTCATTTGTGCTTTGTATTGTTTTCAACCGGTAAGAGATAGATTTCTAGCTGAAAGCAATCAGGAGTGCTGCCAACACCACCGCAACGAAGTCAGGAAGCTATGGAACATGAAGTCCAGTTAATCACATGTAGCAGTTACATTATTGTTGATGAGTAATGGTGCTATACTGGCTCTGATTGACCAATTTTCTTTATTTTTGTTTTGCTTGATAGCTTTTGGCTTGTAGAACAACATAGTACATAACAAAGGAAACAAATGTAATTTTATAAGAGTGAGGTATGATTTTGTGTAACATTGCTAAATGAAGATCAAATTATCTACTACTTTTTATCTATAACAGGAAAACAACTCAATATTCATGCTTGAAATTTCCAACAATGATATTAGTAAGCACAACTGACATATCTTCCAAATTTCAGAGAAATTCGTTCAAGTTTGGCGGAGTTAGACAAAGTTGAAGTTAAGGCGATGTTTAAGGGTGATCCATTTTTTATGAAACAATCTGTAGTTAAACGTTGTACCGTACTTTAAAATATCTGCATATAGCCCTAGACAATCTACATTCATGACCTTCAATACGATGTTCATTAATCAAGTCATGATGTACATCTGTCATCGGTCTCATGGAATCTTGATAGTCTTTTTCGAAGCAAACGCAGCAAACTATCCTGATACTCAGCATGTGTTAAACGGTGTTTTGGGTGAGCAGACACCATCTGCATGTAAGTGTGAAAAAGCAGCACAGAAATTGAATAATGAAAACAGAACAGCAAATTGTTCGGGAGTAAGTAAATGAAGCTATGATTAATAATCATATACTTGCCAGCAAAGGCAAACAGAGGAATGTACGGAGAATGACTTTATTATTGACAAAGCAATCGCTTCATTGTTGTTAAAAGGTCATCATGAACAACAATCGAACCGTTAATGAAAACATAGATATCATGTTGTCATGTTAATGTCATGCATGATAAGGTCGCTGAAGGACGTATCCACGATTCTACAAAATCTGCAACAGTGACGCGATCAAAAAGAAAATAATGAATCATCAAAACAATACTTATAGCATGTCATTCACTCACTAAAATATCTACAATTCAACGCAGTTCAAACAGTGCGATCATTTGTACTGTAAAAAGATCAAAGAGCGACTTCTTTAAAAATATTACACACAAGAACATTTATTTATTCCGCATTACTTTCCTATTCCTAACCACATCTAGTCAAACGCTCCAAAACATATCGGTTGGCCGACATCAAAATTTATATGTGTAATGCAATATGATTGCCAATAACTCAGACGGATCTGTTGCCTATAATGTGGAAGCGCCGAAATCAATGACATTGCAGAATTATAGGTGAATTTTCACGACAAAGTCTATTTTTGCGGCCATATCAGAGTTGGATGGATGATTTTTTATAAATTAGGCTTGCGTGTCCTTCTTCCCTACAACGCTGAGCAATAAATAGAATCAAAAACTAAGCTGGTATGAGTGTTTCTCAAATTTTCGTACTAAGGCTTGATCACGGGCAATACGAATAATTAATACAAATTAGTTTTTTTTCTTTTTGTTTGATTCTTTGTGCGGAAGAAAGGCTTGGAAGCCAAATCTGTGAATTTTCGCTTTTACGTTTAGAATTGTTGATATATAAAGCTTCATTCGGACTTGGCATATATTCAACTTGTCACGATTTTTGTTTTGTTTGAGCCTTTTTTGAGTACGATATTTATTATTGTTTGACGGTACGGGATTTATTTTTCATGCATCAATGGGAAAGAAATTGTCGCAGTTTGCAAACCGCGAGGAAAGGCGATGAAAATAATTAGTTAATACAGTCTCGAAACAGTAGGATCGATCATTTTTAAGCTTCCATCTTGTGACCTTCTTTCATTTGAACGTGATCCAATACATATAAGAATAAGTATAATTTCTTCTACTTACACCAATCTGCCTCTGGCGATAGGGAGTCTGAAGCATCATTCGGAATGATCATTTCGTAGAACGAACTTGTCATAGACAATAACAAGGATGTTTGTACAAATTGGACAAAAATACAGAAACATGGTCCGCATTTTAGAAATACTATCTCGAAAGCAGTCACGATAAAATACTTTCATCAATTTTTTAACGATCTTCACACTTCTTCACTGATGCTTCAGATATAGCAGGTAGTGCATGTGCTGATTAAAAGAAATCTGTAATAAATTCAAATTGAATGAATGAATGTTTTAACGTCACTACTTCCCCTTACTGGGGGCTTGGAAAGTGCTGACACAGTCAGATTTTTATCTGGAGCGCTGTGATCTTCTAGCCCGGATGTCCTTCCTGACGACTTCCAATGACACCTTTGGGGTTCGACCTCTGGACCGAAAGATCGCTAGGCCAAGCACTTAACCACTGTGCCACGGAGACCACCACAATCGGATGAATATCGCATGACATTCACCGATTTTCATAATATGATCAACACAGGGAAATCAATACTTTTGATTGTCACATTGACTTTTTGTATGCCATGTACGGACAGATTTGAAAAGTTTAATATAAATCTAAATCCTACACACCTTAATTTACTGATAGTTCGAATTTTTCTTTTATTGTATTTCCACAAATTATATGATCCAAAGTTCGTTAGTTAGAAGTCAAAAACATGTGGATCCGTGTGCAAATTAAACTAAAAAACATAATACTAAGTGAGAGATAGATCTATTATTCATGGAAATGGCATACTATCGACACTGTCTTTTCAACTCTATCAGTGAATCGACAATATTGCAATTAATGATAACAGAAAATCTCATTTTCCATGCGGATAACGGGTAAACTAGGCAAATGCGGTCGATACTGGCTCCATCTCAGGCAGTGAAAATGACATTTGATTCCATCATCAACTGTCCATAAAATCGCAAATGAATTTTTCTATCAATGGCTTATTGATTGAATTTCTAATTAGGTTATCATGAATAAAACTTTGGATCGGAGAGTAGCTGGGCTAAAAAATCAACAGGATACGTTCATCGCTCGCCATGATCGATTCCCGAAGAGCGGGTCTAATATTTTTGCCCGCCGCCACAAGCGTTTCCGGTTATTACATGCACATGTATTAGTCAATGAGAAATGGGCTTATTAAACGGCATGTACGCTCAACAAACGATGGTCAACATCAAAGAAACGGTGGAAAATTGCGCTCACATGGACATCATCGCCAGGAGGGTAACTGGTCTTCTTAATTGACAACTACTGTAATTCTTAGTGTCCACATTCTTAAGTAATATGAAAGAACGATCAGCAATCTCTTGAGCTAATTTGAAGAGAAAATTTAAGGCCAATTGCATCGAAGTCATTTATTGAAGTCAAAGTTAAAATAAAAGTAAAAGCAACCGAGTTAACTTTCACCTGGTCTTTTTAAGGCTGACCCAGGAAGTGGCAATTTTCTGGATATGACTGAATTGTGGTGTAACAGCGATTACAATTCAAATTACCATGGCAGAGCCAACTGCAACATGCAACACAGCAAAAAGCAACTGCTTGGCTTGCTGCAGGTAAGAGTTGTAAAGCTGTGACAGGAGTAACGAGGCACATTGTCAGCTGTTCACAGTCACGTGACTCGGATCAGCGTGCTAATTTTAGTGTCGTCACTCGTGCACGATCGAGTATCATGTTGTCAATGTTGGAGGCTCTGTACATCAGGTTCTACAAGCCAATCCTGTGTAATCAGAAGGATTTTGTGTTGCAGTTGGCTCTGCCATGGCAATTTGAATTGTAGCCGCTGTTACACCACAATAATTAGTCATGTACAGAAAATTGTGACTTCCTGGGTCAGCCCTGAAAAGACCAGGTAAAAGTTAACTCGGTTGCTTTCACTTTGATTTTGACTTTAACTTCAATAAATGACTTCGCTGCAATTGACCTTAAATTTTCTCTTCAAATTAACTTCACGATACAGATGCTTGTCGTAAATCTCTTGAGTAGCTTGTTCTCCTGGTCTTTCGTCCTAGCTTCGACTTATTATAGAGTCATCATGGAACAGTACTCACCATTAAGTGCAAAGCACCACGCGGTTTCTGTGTTCTCTTGTGCTCTTCTTTCTCGTAATACTCCAATTGGCCGATGTCTGGATTGAGAACGAACCAGCGATATTGGTAACCTTTCATCACGTTGGTGAATTTCAGCAGTTGCCCCTCCAGCGGTTGCCTGCAAACAGTCGACATTTCAGCATCA
Source organism: Prostheceraeus crozeri (assembly GCA_907163375.1). Classification (NCBI taxonomy): domain Eukaryota; kingdom Metazoa; phylum Platyhelminthes; order Polycladida; family Euryleptidae; genus Prostheceraeus; species Prostheceraeus crozeri. The sequence goes on from CAJQUW010002875.1 coordinate 82,997, forward strand.
ATACGATCACCTTCCAGACAGTTATCAGACCACCTCCTCCTCTGCTCCTCATCTCCTATTACTGAAGTTGCTCCTCCATCCCGTACTCGCCCACCACCAGCCTCCCGGCCCCCATGTGGACGACGGATAACAACAGGGGTCGAGGAAGTCACATTCGGAGTAATATAACGACGCATAGAAAGTGGCAAGGCCGGAGACACTCGCAAACGTTGAGGCAAGGAAAGTAGGGAATTGAAAGAAACTGACGTAGTAAGTGGAGACGGACTGAAATCGCCTCGCCGACGGCGCAGCTTCGATCGTGAGCTTGCGCTTCGACGACCACCACTAGTCGTGCAGCACGTATCAGACTCAATTCCCTCCATACCTTCGTCTCTCAATTGATGACACTTTGCAATAAAATATTGAAAACGAGGACAGCAGTCTGTGGTTCGAATAGCTGACTGATCGACAACGCACAAACACAATACTTTCTCAGATCCTCCTCTCCGTCACCTCATCGCGAAGCTTTTGCGTCGAGGACGTCTGATGAGAATTCCCATCCAAATCTCCCTGTCTCCAACCACAGCACGAGGAAAAGCGAGGAACAGCAGAGCACACGTAAGTACCCAGAAATCAAATGCTGCACAAATCTGACCAATGCCAAAGCAGAAAGGTAAAATGCGATGAAGGAAAGAAATAGGACAAGCGCGTGCGAGTCTAAAGTAGGGCAGAGGAGACGAGAAGGAGAATTATGATATCTGAGGACAAATGCATTCATCAATAACATCTGCGCTTTAACTCACTAATCTAACATCTAAGCTTCTCAAGTGAGAGTAGTACGGTCAAAAGAGAATAATGTCCATTTGTTATAAAAATCCTTCTCATGCATAGACAAGGCAATAAAGATTAGCGTCTTTGGCGGCAAGGTAGATAATTAAGCCATCTTATAAAACACTTAACCTTGAAGAAAATTGACTTTTGCTCAATTCATGTATTAATCCTATTAACAAGACTACAAACAAGCATAATAGGGTATTATGAGTACTGAAATCGATCATCGAATATTGTTGGTACTACTGACTTTGACCCTCGCCATGTTGAGGAAGCATGAGGGGTAGAGGTCTATAACTAAACATCAAAGTACCACTTAACTCAATGAATGTAAATGAATTAATGATGGTTTAACGTCACTACTTCCCCTTCCTGGGGCTTGGACGGTGCGGATACAGTCAGACTTCAATCTGGAGCGTTGTGATCTTTTAGCCCGGATGCCCTTCTGGCGACTTCCAATGACACTCGGGGCTCGAACTCTGGACCGAAAGATCGATAATCCAAGCACTTAGCCACTCTGCCATGGAGACCAGCATTAGCTCAGCATTTTCAAATTTTGTTGCATTTATATAGATTTAACATATTTTGCGAGAGGAGCTAAACTGGCCATGGCTTCAACATTTAATGTATCAGTTTTGATTATCGACCGATTGGTTAACGGGCTATTTTAAAAATTAAGATTTTCCAAATTTATTTTCAGACGCCATTTGCGGTTCATGAAGTTGAAAGTGGTAGCATTAGAATCACGATGTTCTGCTCTTTCATTCACGTGCATGTATTTGCCGTCATGCCGCATCGCAACATTGACCCAAAAACCACTAAAAGGTATCTTCTGCATTATTGTTTTGCTAAACCTACCACACTTTGCTATTGATATCTTTGATGCCGATGTACTCATTTACGTTGAAGGGCTTCATTAGAAAACCAGCTTTTAAAAATGTATCGATCATTGCTTCGATAAAATAACGATTGCGCGATCTCTTTATACTATGAATGAACGGAACGGGGTAATGGCTTGCTTGAGCTGTAAACAGAATGAACGGGTCTTCAGCGGGAGTAGAATAAATCAAATGCCCTAGTCATTGGTGATGGCTTGGTGCGGAATGATCGCTGTAATTTCTTCAAAGCATGTACATTTGTACACAAATAAGTCAACTCCCAAATGGTTTCGGCTAATTCTTTAAAAAATGAAGACAAAACTAAATATACAGTTGCAACGTCCTTTTCTTGCTACGTCTGAAATTAAGCATCGATAAGTTGAGACTGTGTAAATGGTTTAGCCCATATTTTGTTAACGAAAAAGCCACATGGTAGTAACTATTTCTGTAAATAATTTCCTCAGAAAAATATCTTTGATTATATACTGATCATTGATTATTTATACTGTATACTTCAGACTTGGGTTTCAGTACCTTAAACGACACAGTACCTGCACTACGCATATTTTGATGACATTCGTGCTTATGCTTGATTATTTTTCCTTTACTTGTACTTGCACGTGACCAAGTACTTTAGAAATGTAGGGCCTACTTGATAATTAAGCAAATACTTCGCATTATTTCAACGGCTCTTTTCTTGTGCACACTACATACATGTGCACAAAATCAATTTCTTTGTGAAACCAATCCATTTGACTGATTGGTTATTATGTGTCCTCCTATTTCAATTATCCATTGAGAGCAATGACTCAGCTCCTATCGCAATCATGTATTGCTGAGAACGTTGAATCTGCCCTTTTAGGAATCGCGAAGATATTAATAATTCAGCTTTGAATTATTGAGTGTTGAATGATTGTGTCGAGCTTTGTGTTAAACAATTGCAATTTTCGTTCGTCCATTGTTTTATTATAGCTTTCAATTTGTGTGTTTTGATGGAAAGTATTGACTTTGACTGGTTTGCCTGTGGGAACGCTGATCAGTCCTCTAAAGGACTATCTAAATTTCTATAATTCTGTTAAGTTCTAAATTATTTGTATATCTTTTGCAATGTTGCACATCATTTGAAATTGTCGAAAGAATCATCAGGAATGCTCCACAAATTTTCCGACCAGATCACTGTCGGCTAAAGGACGTGAAATTTGAAACACTAATTATAACACTAATAGTGGAACTGTTTAGCTATTTTACTGCTTATCCCAATACTTGTACCAGCTTGTACTTTTCCTTGAATATGATTAGGACAGTGGTGGGCAACGTGTGGTCCGCGGGCCACTTGGTGGCCCGCCACCGCTTCTCATATCTAAAGTGGCCCGCGGCCATTATTTTAATCGATGATGTGAAAATGACCTACTCCGACTTCGACCTTCGAGAGGTGCATCTGAGGGTGAGGGATCCTCTTTAGAATTTGCAAAACCTTTAATTAACAACAAAATGAGCAATATGATGACATGAAAAACAAAAATTAACATTCGAATTAGGCCTATCCAGCCATGCTCCTTTCGTAATGAATATTTTCTCGTATAAGCGCAAAGTGGTCATCACCTGCGCGAGCTTATGCTAAGCTACATAATATTCAATGTCCTGCTGAGCATGTTTCTCTACGCAATAAACCACGCCTCAATAAACCTAGAAAGAGGCTATATTGATTAGAACTTGACTACGAATGGGGGAATCCAACCCCAAGATTTTGACAGGCCAACATTTTTTTCAATTATTCTCGTTGACTTTCATTTGAATACTACTATACTAATATATATTTCCAATACTCGATTGGCATTAGCACACGCCTACCATTTGTGGAGCCCATGCACGGTTTCTGAAAGCTGACATATGTGCACGCATGTGCAAATAGCATGATCAATAATTGTAGCAAAATCAATTTTATCTTGTGCGGCTTTCTAGCGGATAGTTGCATTGCACTTACAGACCGTTGTTTTTCGATAAAATAAGGTAATGCCGGTCAAATCACCAAAAAAATCAAACCTTGATTCCCCGACCGCACTCAACTGACCGAGGAATCGAGCCGAAGTCCGCGTTGGAGACGAGCTCGCGTCTTCTTCACAGCGCCAAGGCGATGGTACAACAGGAATGCGAGTCCATACAAAAGCCATCTCTAAGTTATGTCGACAGCCTATTGTCCGATTTATTAATGAAACAATGCTAATAGTCCAGGCAATATATATTTTAACCCACCAGAAATGGCTATAGTTTCAAAAGTGGGTTCACTTCGTAGAGAATAGGTCCCTTATCAACATATCAAAAAATCTAGGAAAATCTAGTTACTAGAACACCTTGAATTTTCCATTTGAAGTTACGAGTACTTTCGAATTGTAATGACCGACATTAACCCTGAGGAAACACGGTCACTCCCAGGAAATCGCAGATACAGATCGCAACAGCCAATCAAAATGATGCGTTATATGACTCTCACCAAGACCAGCTATGTTTTCTAAATTATGTCTCTTCCAAGCGGCTAGATTTCTCAGTATCTAGTTCAAGAACCCTTGTAGCTATATGATGCGTAGCCTCAGACGTAGACTGATGCAGATCTGTACAAGTTAAGTCACACTCTACGAATTTTACCATCAAAAACAATTACTTTTCACCATCCCCATCTTGTGAAAGCGCATAGGCGCTCAAGCCGCCAGCTCGAAAAAGCGTTCACGCACCCTTGCCTTATAGATAACTTTCTTTAGTACCTGTGCGGTGTAATTGATAAGGATTTGTATAAGTTAGGACACAAATTTTCATGTCTTTCCAAAGTATCTGCAGATGTAAATTAATAAAAATTTGACTATGGTGAGGGATAAATCTTAGTGTATTACTACCACTATAACATCCTGCTTAACAACTACTCTCCAATGAAACCGCATAGAATTTCAAGTCTCTGAATGAAAATTTAGGTAACATGTTATAAACCTGTTTGTCTGCATCAGCTTGCTCTTCAAGAAAAAACATTGACCTGCACAAGACAGTCATTCCAGGCACACAGGAACGATTTTATTGTGGGGGGGGGGTAAAATTTTGGGTGTCAAAACCACGCTACCCACTAACCAGGTACACTACTCTAGCGAAAAATAATCTCTGCTTAAATGAAACTAATATTCCATGAACGTATGATGAAGGATAAGACATAAAATGAAGATTGAAATTGCAGAAGTAGGGGGAGAAAGAGGACAACGAAGTCAAAACGCGTCTCACGTAAGAAAAGTACGGTCACCTAATGAAAGTCAAAACGTGCATCGTGGTAGAAATGTAACTCAATTTGCTTCACTGACATGATAGAAAAAGCTGAGCATGGTAGCATGACAGTATAATCATAATCGTAACACAAAAAAAGAAGAATTAATGCGGACGCTCATTAACCGTCAGGTGGACAATTAAACGACGCTTCGGGTCCTTCAGGGTCCTGTGATTTGGCAAAAGTTTAGCTTTACCTGGTTTGATGTGGGAGGGATTTCGAGTCTTCTCAAGGACAAACTTAATTCCTATAGTCCTTGTTAAAATATGTTTCTATGTATTTTGCATAACGCAGAGCATTTGAAAATTCATAGAAGACATATATTAGTAGGTACTTTTGTGAATGGGGCACATTCGTTAATCGCAGTTTTCATGAAAACATTTGATTGAATGCGTCTCATGATGACATGTTAGTTAATACTTAGGTTCATACTCTACCACACATGTAACATCTGTAGATTTCATGCCAAAACACGCTATATTAGACAAAAAATAACTTTTTTGACATTTTCCCAAAATTTTTCATTTTCTCATCTTTTTGTGCTGCTGATGTATTGCCTTGATCCATCTCCTGAACTTCATCGCCGTGAATTCATTTTAATTAATGCACAAAACTGATTTATGGCTACCCCTTAGAACAATTGTCCGCTCATCGAAGGAAATTCCGATTTTAGTTTCATTCACACATCGGTGGGGCACATTCGTGCAGGTCCTTTTTGATTGATGCAATATTATTTGAATTTGTAGCCCAAATCGACATATTACTTTCAAAATATAGGCCTGATCATTGAATGGATGAGAATGCGAAATGGAAGACTTGCGTAAGTAACCCAAAAAGGTACAAACGAGCTGGAAATGTCACTTCTGTCTAACGAATGAAACAAAGGGATCTACACATAAAGACGATTATATCCGCAGCAGAAAAGTGGTGCCCGGTTTCGGTTCTCAGCAGCTCTTGAACGAAGAATATCAACTTAATACGTTAACCGCGCAACCGCCATTGATGATGATGGGGACCACGCTCAAGAATGGATGCTGAATCGTCCATGAATCAAAATTGTTATTTCAAAATGGCTGGGACTGACCTCTTTGCAGATATTCGACATCATTCGACAGATAATTCAACTGGTTGACGACGTTTGCGGCAATGGTAGCTAGGTTTACGTGCGCTTCAGCGAATGTGTCGCCATTAAAGAAAACTGAAACTTTTCTAGATTCTTATGTTACATTATTATGGAATTTTGTATTTCCGAATTCGTCTAATAACAGAATTTCTTGTTCTTGATAAATAAATCAGAGTACTTTACTATAATTGAAATTCATAGAATATTTGTGTACTGATGATTACGGAAATTTGCAAGAAAGTATTCCAACACCTACAAGAATCTGCCCAACCCACGGGGCAAGTTCGAGCAGGTTGTCATGTCTAACAAAATTTGATTGTATGTAATGAGTTTTACCACTCTAACAAAAAGTTTCATTCTGAAAAAAAAACATCTACAACATACAACATTTAATAAACAGTAAGCGAGTTTCTAGTCTAGTGAACAAGAGATAGATTCAGATTTTACACTTTTCACCAGTGTGCCTCGTTATCCCCTATACCTTGTATACAGTAGTTCTACAGACCGAAATGCTTTACACTGAAAATCACGAATATTTCATAACTTGCTTTTGCACTGAAATTCATGGAATACCAGTCTGACATTTTGTCTTGGCTTTACATACCCTTAGAATTCAGTTTTCCACTAACCTCAGGAGATTTTTCTCTTCTTCAATTTCGAATTCCTGAAATTGAAAGATTAAATGCAAATATATTTTTCACGCGTGGGTATATCTTGAAGAGCATGTACAATGTAAAAATTGACCTTTTACTCCAGGCTGCATGATGATATAACAGGCTTACAAATACTTTAATAAGAACCTCATTAAAGAACCTATAAGCCTTCAAAATTTAAGATTGAGTTTGGCTTTCTTTTTTGCATATACAGTTAAGAAACATTGTGTTCCGCACCATCGGATGCGACAGTGGTAAGAAAGGAATCATGCTAGAAATAGATAGTTATATGGTTACTTATTATTCAAATAAATGAATTCTTGATTAATGATCGGTTTTTGCTGAATGATGGAAAAATTATTTTGGACATGTTAGCATTAGTGTGGATGTCATAGCATGTTTGAACTTTCCAACTACTAAGATTTTTTTAGAAAATGAGCTGTAAGCAACAGACATTCTAGGTCTGTATTTGTAATTTCTTTCTTACCGCGATATGCTTGATTCAAGGTCTGATGTTAAGCGGTATACTCTAGAAAATCATCGATTGCTTGAATTGATGTGCCCATTTGTATTTGTTTGCACGGGGATGTCATTGCTCCTAGGCAGTTTCATGAACATTAAAAGCGAGAATGAAGAAGCTGGAGCTCCTTCATGTAAAGTTTATTGCCATTTTAACAGGTTATGAAATTCAAATATTTTGGAAAATTAGTAGGTTCTTTTCTCATGTTGTCTAACTTCTTACTTCCTGGTAGATCTCCTGATGTAAATATTTTGGACTATTTCTATATGTTTCCCTTTGGTTAGATTGCTTTGATCAACCATTTATATATTCTATGACATCTCATGCATATTTCTATATCACATTTTCTATGTACATGTTCTCATGTTATATACCAGATTTACGGAGAAAAAATCATGCACGAAGTATGCTGAAAAAAAATCACGGCCCTACCAGTAAAGCAGCGATTCAATTCCAACTTAACCAACATCGATAGTAAGGGTATACAATAATTTTATGCAAGAATTTTGTTCCTATTCAAATTCTTTTTGAGTCAAACTCAAAAAACCAGTTGTAAGATTTTCATCGAGAAGTTTTGTCAACCTTTTGAATTTGTTATCTCCTGACCCAGACGAACGGTCTGAACGTCCACTTTTTCGTGTGATGCATATGAATACGTCCTTCATATGTTAAAAGAAAAAAATAGTGTACCCCAAGTGATTTATCAATGAAAGTTTATTGCTAAAAAGTAGAGACAGACGTTTCGCCAAACAGTCGCAGCCTCAGTGTCTAGCAGAAATCGTACAAAATGTCTTCTGCACGATTTTTACCAGGCACTGAAGCTGTGAATGGGTCGCAAAACACCTGTCTCTCTGCATGCATTTTTTAGCAATAAACTTTCACGGAAAAATTACTTTTATAAATTTTTTTACAATCGGATTCCGAAAAAATCACAAAAAATCCGATCATCTGATTTCAAAGTGGATTTAACCCTAATTTTACCATCACGGATACATGGCATTATATGATAAACTGGTACTAGCAACGGACGATATCTTCGCCATTTGTTCTCGGACTGAAAGCATCTATCGGCTCACTAATCTCACAACAGAATTTGTGAAGCGAAGTGAATGCTTGTAAAGCGAAGACATGCAGAACATTTTGGTAATTCTAGGTAAATGAGATACAGAATTGAAGTTGGTTGGAAATGTTTCAGGGAAATAATTTGGATACCAGTCCCTTGCGATACAGCGGTATCGTCATGATTGTTCACAAACACATTTTCTTTAAGAGCCCATTGTGAACATGACACTTATTGGCGGCACCTATATGTACAGCGTCAAAAGCAATCTTCCCATGCCAAGGTACAAAGAAATTCCAAGTAGGAGGATGTACCAAACATTTACTCAGGAAATGAAGCGATAGAACTATTTTCGAATCGACTACAGGAATTATCAGACCAGAATTTGAGGGAAGCGGCTCTAAGAATTTCAATAATTTCAGTGATCGCCTCGTACAGAAAAGGAACGAATAGAAAATTCGTCGTAATTCAAGTTGTCTGAAAAAAGCAATGCTTCGACGATCAGAACCTTGCCAATGGACACAAGCAAAAAATTCACAACTGTTTGTTCCAATGAGTAAGTTGGATCTAGTGTTGAAAAAAAGTTGAGAAAATCTCAGCAAAGTCAACTTGCATGCACTGCTTTAGTACCATCACCGAGTGCACCTGCCTTATCCTACTTAACACACGAAGTCTGAACATGTTCGATCTTGCAACGTTCCAAAAATTCCGGCAAAACCGCCACAACATCCGCATTCAGCTCATCTACAGTTGTAGACATGCTGCGGTTAACCCATACTGGTCATAATATGCTGGTATAGGCCTACTTTATCATTGTCACTTGAAGATGATGATGATGATGATGAACTTTATTAGTCCACAACAGTGATTCAGTAGACATGCATGATACATTAGAAAAAAAGAGCACAAATGTAAGAAAGATGAGGATAAGTACGGAAATATCTGGGTGAACAAAACTGGATGAATGAAGATTTGAGTCTGGCGGTTTTGGCGAAATGAGGGGCAATAGGAAGGGGTTGCGAGGGGAGTGGGGATTCCGGCGGATAAAGCACTCCGAAGGGGATGAAGATTGTCGTGGGCTATCTTCTCGATTAAGGAGCGGCAATTTCTTTCGAGGAGTGTACTAAACGAAGGAATAAGGTCGGCACCTATTATACGGGAAGACCGCTTTTCGACAGCGGTAGTTTTGCGGAGAAAGTAGCTGGGGAGATTGACGAAGACAGGACCACAGTGAAGAAGAGGGAGCGGAGAAAGGCTTGACGGAGAACTGAATAACTACATGGAGCACTTTTAAGTTTCCACAGGATGAATAATCTTTACGAGGCCTGGGCGACGACTTTGTGAACATGAGTACTCCATTTCATATCGTAGGCGTGTGGACGCAGGGATCACAATTTACCCAAGAAAAACAACAGAAAATCGGAAAAAACCGGGTTTGAATGCATAAATTTGAAATATTTACATTACACCAATTTCGTAAAAAACGGAAAAGACGAAAAATTGCGATCCCTGTGTGGACGCCAATTGTTTTCTGGGTTGTCACTGTCATTAGTTGGGCGCCGTTGGGGAGAAATATGGAACAGATGGAGAGATTGGAATTTGTTGCAAAATTCATGAAGGTACATTTTTCGATGTTCAGCTGACCAAGAAGCAATGCTGTCATAGTCGGCTTGGAGAAGATCTTCATCAGGGCATCTCAGAAAATGTAGGATGGTCAGATCATCAGCATACATGATCGCAGATGAATTGCTTTCGATGACGGAAAAGTTGTCGATCACCATACAAAACGCCAGGGGGCCGATTACGCTTCCTTGTGGGACGCCGGATGGAGCAGGGTATTGTTTGGAAAGGCTACCGGAGACACGGATGAACTGTTTTCTGTAGCAGAGGAAGTTGCGCATCCAGTTGATGACTGGGTCAGGCAAAGCGAATTTCGAGCAGGCGTCGACAGTCACACGATGTGGCAGAATATCGAACGTCAACTCATAACACCGCACAGCCCCCGATTGTTTGTCCAGAAATCACAAGATTCGATCATACAATAATGTCAAAGCAGATGTGGCACCCCACTCAGTGATGCATGCAAGTTGTCTTGAGCTCAACTTCCCACGAATAGCTGAGAGAATCCACTTCTGCGATATGATGGTTTCAAGGCACTTCGAAAGAATAGGAAGATTAGAAATTGGGCGACAATGTTCGGGAGCTGTCGGATTGGAACGCTTGGGGATAGGCACAACATTTGAAGCAGGCTGGCACGATTCCAGACTGGATGCTCCAGTTGAATATCAGGGTCACTGCAAGGGATAAAACGTCACAGAATTCACGGTAGACCCAAAAGGGATGCCATCCGGACCGGGACATTTCTTTTTGGTTTTGGAAAGCGTTGAGGATAATCCGCTGATGGAAATTGCCAGTTGGCTAGTCGGTACTTCGGATTCGGGATCAGGAGAGCTGTTGGAAATTGCTGAAGGGACACCGTCAATGGCAGTCTGTGATGAGGATGGCGGAGGATAGATCGATGAAAAGTGATTGGCCAATTGTTGCGCTGTGAAGGGATTTGGTTTAGTCCTAGTTGTTTTTGTGTTCTCTTTTCTGCTTATAGATTTAATGGCTTTCCAAATGGCTTTTGAATCTTTGGAAGATTCCACATTCTTGATATGGTTGGACTTCAAAGATTTACAATGCTGAATCACCTCGCGAAGACGTTCATGCTTTGCAGTTTTTCCCTTCTTGAAGTCTCTGTCGCGGTTAGCTATGAGAACCTTCAGCGATGCTCTCGTACAAAGGGGGTATGCTTCACAGGTGTGTATGATTCGAGGAGGAAAACACGAGTCATAAAGAGCAAAGAGACATGATTGAAACAGCTCAGTCGCAGGATCAAGTGAAGGTTCAGAGCATACAAGCGCATACCAGTCAAACTCCTGCATCATGAGGCTAAATCTGACCTTGTTATACTTCGACATCTTTCTGACGATTTGTTTCACTGCGGGAGGTCTGTTCTGACTGTGAGACCATAGGATGGCAACGTAGCCAAATCTACCAATAGGGCTGAGGCGTTAGGGAGCAACCGTAGAGGAGACGTTCGTGAAAATTTGAAACTGTTACCGGAGCGAGTCGGGAAATCGACAATAGGCATGGTTCCGATGAGTCGAGAGATTTCGCTGTTATACAGTCGTAGATGATTTAAATCACCTGCGATGACAATTCTAGTTTGACATGGATCAAGTTTAGAGGTGAAACAATAGTCAATGATGTCTGTGATGCAGGAAATCGCTTATTCATGATCAGTTGGACTATTGCAAAAGGGATGGTAGAGGGAGATGATCAGAAGGTTGGGTAGTACGATAGGCATGAATTCAGTTTTACACGATGCCATAGATGGTATGTCCGATTCGGATAGCACGATGGGATTGAGATCGTCGGGAACATAACAAATAATCCTACCACCGGAGCGGTTTCGATCTTTGTGCGTTTTGATAATTTGGACATGAAACATCGATGTCGGGAATAGGATGATCGAGCCATGATTCACACAGCATCGCAATGTCTGGTCGATGCTTTCGAAGTAGAATGGACACTTCGTCAACCTTGCCAATCACTGTTCGTACGTTCGCAAGGAGAATAGATGGAGACCTCCTTGAGAAAGGTGTCGTGTGCGATCAGACCGCGTCTGGCAGTGATCAGAGGAAGCGTTAGCTGCACTGAGATCGATAGTGTTTGAATGCCGAACACGTGCCGAATCTCTTGGATTTCCCTTGGCGACTGGAGGAGATTCTAACGGGAATGCGCTGCAGTGGAGATGACGTGGCACATGTAGTGAGTGACGTGGGCGAGAGAGAGGATGAAGGAGAGGAAACAGGAAGCGTCAATGAGGAGTGACTACAGTGGAAACCTTGGTAGACATGGGCGCATATTTCACGGGTTGCACCTGTAAGTCGTGATACCACAGACGCTCTTAATCCTTCGGGGAAGAATTTGACCAGTGTTCGCAGTGTTGAGGCGTAGTAGTTGGTCACGAGTGTAGCGGAGGGAAGGAGGCGACTGCATTTTTTGTCTGTGTCGGCTACATGCATCGCGGTTAGGGGAGAAAGGATGGAGACTTGTCAGTCATCAGCTGTGATTGCATGTAGAGGATTCAAAAATGGAAGGCAGATTACAAAATCTCGAATGTCTCACATCGGAGGAGCCGTTGAGCGAAGAGAGGGTTAGATATTCACGGTAGGATTATCAAACCTACATCACAGTGTAATAATAAGCATGTTGAGATTGGACTTTTTCCAAGTAAATCACCAGAAAATAATTCATATGCCGATCACTTAGTGCCAATAAACTAGCATCATAAAACAATATTTAATTCTTTTGTATTTTTCAAATTTTTTCTTCGATGCATCAAAATACATTGCTTACCTTGTCATATAGGGAATGTAAATAGTGATTGGGAAATGTCGGAACATGCTCTAAACGAGTATGACAACTAAGGTGTATTATCTTCATTTTGCAAGCATAAAGCGAAAGCACTCCCTCTTTTTTATAATCGTCTATTGGTAAAGGTTAAAATAAAATATCGTTACAGTGCCCTGACGTTTGGTCCTGCAAGGAGTTGTTCACAGATTTGACAAAGTCATGTACGGGGTTTGAAATTGGCTTATAAATACGAATGACCACTCGTCAGCTCCTGTTTGCGATTAATGCAAGGTTGATGAATGCTAATAAGCTTAGCTTCAGCAATACGGGTAGAAACTGGATCATTGAGACACTGCATAATAATGATGTCAAAATCATCAATAGTTAAAATCGACCAATAATGGTCTTTCTTCGCATGTTCTGGGAGGGCACTCTTGCTGTCCTGATTATGCAAACTACGTTTGTGTTCCGAATATCTTGCACTTAAAGTGCGATTCGTAGAGCCAATGTAGTTTTTGCCGCAATGTTTGCAAATGAACTTATATACAACATATTTTAAGTTACAAATGTTAGGTTTGCCAATTATACCACAGAGATTACAATTACAGTTGTGTAAATTATTGCGATAGTTGAAGCATGAGCTAATTTGTCTGCCAGGTTTACTGACAAGATTAATAGGCAAATCATATTTATCGGCTAATCTGTCTAGTTTACGATTGGTACTATCGTTAATGTAATCCAATTTCAAATTGACACTATTTTTATTCTTATTTTTGTTGCCTATTTTCGTAGTATTATCACTACTGGTATGCTTCGAGTAACTTTGATTGAAGCCATTCCTCCTAAGGTGTATTCTAAAAAAATTCGACTTTGTGTCTCGATTCGCATAGCATCTGTGGCCCTTTATAAATGTGCATTTCTACGGTGCCATAGGCTATTAATACAGCTGCATATATAAGATTGACATAATGTGTAGAACGCAAGTTAGGTATGGAGTGTCACACAGTACAATATGCTAACTGGTACTGTAGACTTGCTGACTTAGGCTTCTGGAAAAATCGAAATGCAATGATAGTTGAAGAGATTATCACCACCACAGAATCTGAGAGTATAATATGTTAGTCTATAGTCACTATAGGAATTTTAGTTAGCCTATATTATCCAGGGCTTTCAAGCATATAAACGCACGATAACTGGGTAATTCAATACATTTTCCAGTTCTGCCCAATATTATACGTATAACATAGTTAAAATTTGTATTGCTATTAAACAAGGAGCTTCATACACAGACAACACCCTACCTACCGTCGAGGTGGTGTCTAAAGGTCAAAGTAAGTGATTTTCAGGCTGATTATTTTCTTTTCGGTAAACGAGAATTTGCTACAAAAGAAAATCACTAAAAGTCAATTATTTCGTAGGGTCACGCTATACGGGTTATGCATATCCCAACTCCTAAATTTTATGAGAGTGCAAAACGTTTTGACATCGAGGCATTTGCTTCGATGACAGATCGAAAAAACTTGAAATTGACTTTTCATAGGTAAATTGGGTATATCAGGCAGCGAAAATTTTGAAATTTTTGCTTCACTGCTATGCATAAATGATATGTCACTCTTCTTGTCAAAGAACCTCGAAATGTTGAGTCAAAAATCGCATTTTGAATTCTTGCGAAAGCCGGAGACAACTTTTTTAAAAGAAAACACCAAGGAATGGCCGATAAAAGCCTTAACAGTCTTTATAATGCTCATAATCGTCGAGAAACTATCACTGAATTCTCAATTTGATGATGATTGAATTTATTGACTTAGATTCCTCAACAGTGCATGTTGGATGTTCCAATAACACTGTACGATAAATTAAGACTCATATGATAAGTTTCTCACCAGGAGGGTGAGAACCCAATGTTATATTGTCCGTTAAGCGAACTCAAACTCTGTTATGGGCAAAGCAGATTCGGGCAGGTCGAGTAACAATTCAGGACGAAGGTCAAACAGAAAAGTACAAATGATGTTATATGTCAAATAGCAAGCACCATGTCAAATGTGCAATACTGAAAAATAGTCTTCTGTCCTGTTCCAGATCCTATTGGAAATTATTGAAAAGTAGGATTCAGATCCTATAGAATAAACTGCGTGCACGATGGGACTCTTGCGAGTCAATTCAGAGTTCAGACTAGAGGCCAGGAAGTGTTATGCAACAAGCGAACCTAAACATGCTTCGAGTCGAGGAAATTGATGAATTTTTAAGCCATCCTCTTCTCAGCATTCCTCACTGCATAGTGTCAGTAGCTAGACAGCGATGCGTGTTTTGGTTTGCTTGAAGTGATATCACAACACGCACGCCACTCACTCATTCACTCTGGTGTCCAAAACCTGCTGACAGCTTATTGTTTGCCAATTCCAATAGTAGGCGATAAGCGAATTATCCATTCGAGAAACACTGAAAGAGATGTGCCATTTTGATGTCAAGGACATATACGATGATTCCATTCTAGAAACCGAAGCCGAGAGCGCAGATGAATCTAATCCTGTGGCTGCATAATTCGTTGAATTTTCCCTCACTTCTTAGCTTTTGCTCGGGCAATAAAGTTGCTGGCTGCTGATATGAATAGACTGTGGTTCATGGTGCGTCTAATTTAATTTCAATTTGTTCACACTGTTCAAGAATCAGCAAAGCACTCTGAATAAGAATCGACCGGGTAGCCGAGCGTGGCCATGGGCCCGGCTTTATTCTAGGAACGGTTGCGGAGCAAGCACGGACACGGTCACGTCATTCGAAATCAATTTAACCGTGCTTGACAAACGTGTGGCTTAGCTACATTTATTACTCAATACATAGTAGATCAAGATTGTAGTATTTAACCTGTTAAGATGATGCTTGCCTGCTACTCTGTTCCTTTTCTTTACATAATTGTTTGTAAGACTAAATTTGGACGAATTTAACTTAGAGACAGTTAGAGGGTACCGGTACCTTTAAAATCGACCTAGGTAGTTATGTGATCTTATTCAGGGAAGGCCCTGACGCAAAATGATGATGGAAAAGAGTTTCATGGTGTCAACTGAAATTCAAGAAATTTGTATTTGAGGACAGCCGAAATTTCGGTAATCACCAGAAAAATCACATGACTGATTTAGAAGTTGGTCAAAAATTGATAAGGAAAAATCCAGCCACCGGATTTATGGCCATGAACCATTCGCTTCCATGGTTAACAGGAAGTGGATGCGGATCGGGTCTACTGTCAAAACAAGCACCCCGGCATGGCATGGGCACGGTCCTCTTAGAAATTCAAACAATTATCCGCGCATGGGCACGGGTGCCGGTACAAAATCAAGCACGGTTAATCCCTAACTCAGAACACTTAAAAATACAGAATTACTTTATTCTGCAAGGCATCCACTCAGATATTTGTCGTTGACTGATGGTCAAATGCTTGGCATTCTTGAACTCGTTGAATAAGATCTCTGAAGGTATCCAACTGAAAATCATCGAACGCAATCCCAGTTCTAGTGCAGTCCATCTAGTGGGGATAAGTACAACAACCTTTACAAATTCTATTTTCAAGATCGACGCACTTGACCAAAACACCAGACATTTTCTGTCCACGTTTTCCCAAGTCTCTGGCTATTTTGAATATCCGAGTCTGTCGACGATTCTAGCGTGATACATGGCATCCTGAACAGATTCATACTCACAGGCTGCCTCATGCAAAGTCAAAGAAAGGCTGCGATTACAGCAAATATCTCCGTGTCTGCCGCAAGAATTCCTGCAACACATCACTTCTTATATTAGTGGAACCATCAAAACTTATATACTGCGCACTTTTCCACATCCACCTAGCATATTCCGACCTCTTCGCGCACCAAACTTATACTCATAATAGATATCGGACCCACTGAGTTCCTATGCTGATAATGGTGACGCAGCAATGAAAATAATAAGAATGAGATAGATCACTTGCTACTGCCAAAAAATGCCAATTGGAAGGTCATAGACCGGAGACAATGTAGTGGCCCAGGTAGCAACACTTAGACAAAACCATGTCCCCACTACCCAGCGAAAACCATTACGAATGCAACTGTGTGTGTCGGTGTCATACCATACTTGAGTGCATGTTCTTGAACGGCCTACGGTGCATTAATACCGGATGTGAGAAGAATCGATCGAATATAAAGGTGATCCCATTTTTTCATCAGCTCTATATGTTGTGCAATCAGACATAATTCAATAATTAGAATAATTATTAAGAATAATCATTCAATAATTAATTCCAGAATAATCAATAATTCAACATTCGATAAGAAATATTTTGGAGGTTCTAAGCAAAAGAAGTTCACCATACTACCTCCAGCAAATTGGCAGCTTCGTATGACTTTTGTCATTTGAACATCTACCAACTTTAAGCTTCAACTTGCGCATAATACTTTGGAATATGCTAGTTCTTAAGATAATCCGCTCTCAAAAATTTCCATGCAGGAATTAAGAAAAATTATTTGACCATCAATGACTATTACCTTCGCCCTCCTCATTACGACAAGCAACTGTTCCCTTTCTCTCTCAGTGAGATCATTAAATGAGGCTATACTAGCGCTATCAGGATTGTTTGCAGTCATTTTATTCGTCGGAAGCAGCTGATGATTTTCGAAATATTCATTTATTTGATAATGCAGTGTACAACTGTTTTTAAATGCGTATGAAAAACAAAATGCTGCAATTTTTGCAATGTTCTTCTACACGGTGTTCTTTTAAATTTCAGCGATTGGAATATTCAGTTTATTCACCAATTTGTCATTGTCCAAGCTTTGAGAACTAGATTTGTTCTGATTATTCCCTAGAAATTAAGTTATATTGAAAGGGGAGTTAGTTATCATGAGCAAGATCAAAATCAACACCTCTATGATCGACGCCCATAGATTGCTTCCCGAAGAATTGGTTTTGGTCTGTACATCTGTTCGATGTGTTCACGGCATTTCAACGTGACTGCACTTAGAACGAGGTGTGCTCAAGAACCCATTGTAATCTTCCAAACAGGAGGGAAGTACGCGTGTTGCGATGTGTAAATACACAAAGCACATATTGCACGAATGCATA
This sequence comes from Prostheceraeus crozeri, assembly GCA_907163375.1. NCBI lineage: Eukaryota > Metazoa > Platyhelminthes > Polycladida > Euryleptidae > Prostheceraeus > Prostheceraeus crozeri. The sequence continues at coordinate 100,834 of CAJQUW010002875.1, forward strand.
TCATCGAGCTACATGATTGCATGACGTGCACATAGATATAGGAGTGCTGACAGAGGCGTGTGTGCCAAACACCAAGGTGTTGAAGGAACATTTTGTTTTGATTGTTTCACAGTTGTAAATGCAGTACCATAGATACGTTGTTGTGCGTTGTTGTATGAATGCGTTGTGGAATAAATATATTCTAACTATTTGATAATATATATATTTCTCATATGATGATGAAAGTCATCCCAGTAGCCATTTATAATATAATATCTCTTTGTATAACATAATGCTTACTAATTTAAATTATTAGTTAAAGTAGTCCTAATGAGGACTGTTGATGGCGTTCTCCAATCCGCAAGTGTACAAAGGCAATGCTACTGTAACCATTGGATTAATCACTTCTTAAAAGAACTCAATGTAGCTTTCTCGTGGCAACGAATTAAAATTGATCAGCTTTGGCCCAATATCTGGTAAAAATGGACATCTTAAGACTTGTACTAATACCATAGATTCCAAACACTGCCGTATACACGTTCAAAACAGACGTCTAATATACTGTACCGACTACAGGTGCTGATAGTGGAAATAGAATAAGACGATGGTCACCATAGGTTATGGAAATTAAAAATGGATATTGTAAAACAACAGGAAACAGATGAATAGAAATTGGAAAAGTGGAGGTAAAATATGGAAATACAACGATGCTACTTCACCGATTACAAGTGAACTATATCTGATATCTGTCACTACACAAAGTGGATAATGGTAAGAGTGGATAAGTGGAAAGTGGATAATGGAGGTAAACAATAGAACTACAATGACATTCTACTACACCGAAAGCAATGAAACTATGCACACTATACCTAAGACTACATATGGAAAATACTATTTCTTCACTTGAATTTGTTATCGCCAGTTTCTTCATCAGTCTATAGTACTTCATGTAATTCCACATTTCTTCATTTGAATCACAATACATCGACCACTACTTCAGCTACCGATTAAGGGATATAAAACATAATACTGTAGTCCGTCAGTCATCAGCAAGTTCTCGTCTAGTTGTGTTTCGACCCCAAACCTGAACACTCAAACCCAGACGAGCGGGGTCCCACACATAGTGGCTGACAAGATACTGAATAGTGCTGAATAGGTAATGATATGTCTTGAAAGATATGTCACAACCATAGACGGTCACAACGATAAATCAGACATCATTCAATTGTTGCGTTTCCCACATGTAAACTGATCCTGTCATTAAATTCATCCCATCAATAAATACAGTATGCTTTTTTGCGATCCGCACATGTAAACAAATCCTGTACATCATTTTTTGCATTTTCGATTCCCACAAGTAAACAGAACCTGTTCATCCTCGAATCCCATAAAGATGTAATCGCTGTGTGATAAATATGTAATCCGCCTTTACACAAACTTCACCTCATACATCAAGACTTAGCAATGGGAGCTCTCTCATCTCCCGTAAGCCACGCTAAGCGCTATGTATTCACTCTTCACCGCTCCCCTAATAATAATATATAATATAATAAATCAGTAATAAATAATATTATAATAATATATTCAAATTATTTTCTAATGTACTTACGACATTTTATAAAAGAAATTCAGTTTCGACTTGTCACGTTGTTCCAGTCAGTTGGCTGAAAAATGTCTGTTGAGTAAGTGGACAATGTTGTAAGAGAACAAATTTACTAATAATCCTAATACAACTGCCATACATGATTGTCTTTCATTTAATTGATCCATTTTTGCCTTAAACTATCACATGATTGGAAGCTGAAGACAAATTGAGGTATAAAGAAAACGTCAATTGATTAGATTAGACAGGGATTTGGCTGATGCCGTGATATACATCTATCCGGAGAAGTTTGTTTATTGAATGTATCAGCAGTCATGTGTCAGGATGTCTGTAATCGTCCTTAAATCATAGCATGTCAGTGCTCGAGTTATTCGATGGCTGGGAAATTTTCTTAGATTTTGAAATTTGCTCTCGAAATCTGGAATTTTTCCAAAATTTACGAAATTTTTGGGAATTGATCCTTTCAAAAAAAAATTGACTATGTGATAGCCGAGATTTAGCCAAAATATTTCATTGTTGATAGGCTTGGATGATGTGCACGAACGGTGATGTCTCATTTTTTTATTAAATAATGGAAATTCTTTTCAAAGGGCATTTGGATTTTAGTCTAAATGCTGCTGATCATTCTTGCCCATCACTCAGCACAAAAGGAATGATATTGGGATCAGTGACAAGTCAGCCATATGGAGGAGAGGATCCGTGCTAAATTTATGGATTCCATTCCAAGCAAAGACAGCATTCATTCATTATTTTTAAACATTAATTGGTATCTAATTTCCGAAGGCGCATATTAGCTGATGACTGCTGATTGCAATATGACAGACACTTGACAAGTGACGTCCACAAATCAGCAAGAAGCGGTATTTCATCCAGGAAACGCATTGTGGTCTGATAGTGCAATAATTACCAAAATTCAAATTCATTTAGTCGGAAGATGACTACGTCATGTAAGATGAATCTGCCAGGCAGACATGCAAATGTTATAATCCAATGTTATAATCAAGCCATTACATAGACATGCAAATTCGTTAGCTACGAATGAGTGAATTTCTAGCCAATTTTGTATTCCCCTTAACAAATTGACAAGTCAGAAAAAAAATCAAATGGCATGCAGCCTACATTTTTGCACAAATTTGCATCCACGGAGATCTTTCAATTTCTGCATGAATCTACCCTCACAATTTCCATTGTTGCTACTTTTTGGACCTAATAAAATGTTGCTGCTTCGTTCACTTTGCTCACTAAACCCCAAGATGTAATCTATGCGGAATTGGTTGGAATTGAATGATTTTGAAATGAAATAGACAAGACAATGTAAAGGAGCATTGTTAATGTAATGAAGATCAACTGTTGTCGTCAATACATCCGTGTGAAATTGCTCAGTGAATTCATGACTGCTTTATTTATACGATCTTTATTAAAATTGACATGCAATCTTTTAGATCCAATTTCGAGTCGGCGTAGAGACACATAAGATAATCCTCAGGGCCTATATATTTTCACGATGCGACAATTCATCTCCCAGAAAGGCTAAAATTCTTCTTACTAAGTCATTGAAATTCGCTCTGTAATGCTGTCTATTTTTTCCAATTAGAAAACGTTGAACCCGACGAGATCAAAAGAAAGCATGATGCTGTGAATGACTGAACATTTCGAATTCACTTTTGTGCTACACAGTAAAATAAAAGTGTTTTATGTCGATATTTTCATAAGAATTTGTACTTATGCTTCATTGCCATTAAAAGATAGCAAGCAGCTGAGCAAGATCTTTTGGTTATTTTGACCGATGTAACTGTTGCAATAGACGGTGATGTTTTTTATTCATTTGTTCCAAGCATCTCATGCATGCGCTCACAATATTTCGCCGCTATACCCGGCAAAATCCTCTTCTCATGATTATTTTTAATCATAGTTGCATCGTCCTTATAGTCCTTGATGTAGTGGAAGCAGCCTTGAAATAGCAGGATAATTGATACTTATATACGAAACACTTTCAAGACAAGCTATAGTTACGTCACAGTCAAGTGACCAGTGATATTTTATATTGTAAGACTTTGCTGTATGAAAATGCGTTCACTTCCGTGTTGAATTCGTCTACGAATAGGGACGCAAATGTGTACTTGTTTCTTTGTTACAATGCCATGTGACTTGCGTATGACTCCTGCCCTATCAGAAGTTATTAATCCTAATTTGGTGAGAGTTGCGAGCGTGTGAAGGCTTCATGGTTTCATGATAGTTGATGTGTTATGTCCCGCAAAAACTAAGGATCGGGATTGTATTGTACTTGTACTTCGTCGAATACCACCATTATCCGCCATGATATGCTGCCATAACTTCGGTTTTTTGATCGCCGCGAAAAAACGAAGTCTTCCACCTGCTGCTTGAAAACTCTCATGCCTTATATATGTTTGTCCTATTGGTCCCTTCAGCAAGCCATCTCCAATTGCCAGGAAAAAACGACTACCAGGAAAGCAAGTTATTGCAAGATATTAAAAAGATTTCATATTCACAAATATTTGTCATAATACCTCTCAAACCCACTCATAAAAAGCATTTTTGTGTGAACTTTCTTATTTACACCACATTGAACTGAAAAAAAACTCTATAATGCAATCGCTAAAAATTTGGAATCAATGAAATTTTTTCGTTTAGATGGACAACTGTCTCCAACACAGACCACATGGTGCACCTACTTGAAAATGAGCTCTAATTGAGAATGTCAATGTCATGGATATCATACTCAGCGGATTAGCGTGCTGTTGCAACTAATTGCTAAAGCGCTTGGGAAATCGCTTACTGATCCGCAATTTTACATCCAGTCATCAGAAAACGCAAACTCTGATAGATTATAATAAAGGCACGTCATCACAATGGATCCATATTTTCCAATTGCGGCTTGTGGTTATCAAATCTGAGTCTGTGTCCGATTCCAAAATATGCAATTATGTTTACCCGAGTTGTAGACAGCATCATGTATCAGTCGTTGTATGAGCTTTAGTAAACTGCGAATTTTCGGAAATCACGCATTTAAGCTAAATGTCAAGACTATCTGAAATAACTGAAGACTACTATCAGATACGTCAAGACTCATGCAAAGGTTGTGCGAAGTCGTGACTTTAATCCTTACCAGCATATGATAAACACACGTATGCTATTAACAGCGATGAGGATTTTTTCCAAGGAGTCGCGGAATTCCGTGGGGACTAGGGCCCTGCGAGTCGGGCTTTTGTCAGCCTCGAGTCGCGTCGGTCAAAATTTTCAAAGATATTAAGAGGCAAAAATGTGTGTTTAGGCCTACTTAGGCCAATAAAACCAATGAAAAGAATAAGAAAATAAGGTATATGGCGACGCAAATCGTTGATCGAGTGAGTGGGTTATCCTTTGCTAAGTATATGTAATTGTGGACATGAGACATACATTATACAAATCTAAAAAATTCTATGCATCCAATCACTTACTTTGATTATTTTTCAATTTTTTAAAACCTTCTGTTTAAAAATTGCATATATTTTGCCTTGTAGGTATATTATACAACAATTATTAAGCAGGCGTGCCATTATTCTGAAAACCGTGCAAGGTGAGAGCGAACATCGCTCAGCTACTATTAGCAAGTTGACGTACGATCATTTTCATCTTTAACCAGTAATCTTAAACCTGCATTTTTTGCAGTCATGTAGTGCTATGTATACATACAGTCTATTCCAGCAAAACAAATTATGTAGTTATTTATCACTTTAGAGAACAGCACATCATCAGACTATCTATCAATTGCAGCTGATTAATGTGATTTTGCCCGAGTTGTAGTCTGCTGACCAGTATATCATCCTCCACTTGCTTTTATGAGAAACCTGTTTACCTAAGTTGATGGATGTAACTTTCTGTGAGTAGTGTATTGAATGATTTTTCGTTTTTCAACAAAATATGATAGCAATATATGTGCGTATTTTTACTAAAATTCGAAAAAAATTATGATTTCTGAACTGCCAGAGTGAGTATTTACGTGCGTGAGATAAACCAAAAATAGCCAACAAACTGCTAAACTAGCAGGTTCGAATTGCGTTTTTGCAAAGATACGTTTTTGAGATAATTACTTTTCTCCAGGTATCGCAATTCACCCTATAAAATAAACGGAAAATCGGGAATACTGGGGTTTGAATGCATAAATTTGAAATATTTACATTAGACTTTTTTCGCAAAAAAATGGAAAAGTCGGAAACAACGGAAAATTGCGATTTCTGATCTTCTCCCTTCGACTGATGTGATTGGCCGTCGTTTTAATGTGACTTAATTTAGGAAACATTTCATTGCAACTTCAACAATATTGCTGTGACCAGGCTTTGATCAAAACATAATGCTAAATAAACGCGTTAAAGTAGTAAGTCATCGAAGAAATTCAATGTAATCGAAACGATTTTGTGAATTGATGCGATTTTGCGCCGGATTCCGCCGTTGCCCCATTATCATCCTTGAATCAAGTATGATGCGTTGTGATTGCAACTTCTATACTAAACTGGCGAACTCTTCTGGTTTTTGAAATTGTTGTCTCACATCCATCATTTTGCAAAACTTATTACTCTGTGAATATCGAATTCGAAAGCGCAAAGGGCATTCACTGATCGTCATTAAAGGATCTTACCCCGTGAAATTGCTGGGAATTACAAGGAATAATTTTTTTCTAGTTTTTCCATCGTACTTTCGCGATGCAAAATCAAGTTTACATTGCAACTTGAATATCCTGTATTGCATCATCTGCACGTTCTACTATGGGAATCCCAAAACTTCAGTATTGGAATATCTGCAGTCACCCTGTCGGTCAAATTTGCGCGATTAATAAACTGCAACATATAACAACAAATCTTGTAAGTTGTAATACAAAAAAGTGAATGACAACAATCAGGTCAGTCAATGAAAGGCATCAACACCCATAATTCCCCAACCGCACTCGCCTGACCCAGGAATCGAACCGAAGTCCGCGGTGGAGATGAGTTGGCACCTTCTTCACTAGACCACGCAAACACCGTGGCTCCTTGGCATCAGAAGATAAACAGCAGCGTGAACCAGGGGTTCAACATCATTTTTTCTATTGTTTAATAGAATCAATTTCAACTTGCAAATTTAAAACAAAACCAACCTAACCGTCCACTCTCGAATCATTTTGCACTACTTAACTTATCCTCTATTCTTTCTTTGTTTCCTTGTGAGGCCAGTGTCTGATGATCGGCACGTTTTCTTCTCCTGAAATTCGCGAAACTTGGAACCACAAGAATAGAGGGTGATCCAATCATTTTTGTGATTTATGATTTTATGTGAATGTGGTTCACCACCTGAATTATTTTCATACAAAGGGGAATGAAGATAACTAGAATATTTATTGGACAGCTTTCGTCAAAAGTATTTTTCAATCCAGACATATAAAACATCTTAGTAAAACCAGAAAAGTAGATGGAAACAAATTATGACGGACAGGTGTTATCTTTGAATTGAAAGTCTGGTCGAAAGCCTTTCAAGAAATATTTTATTGACCCGTCTACTTCTTTTTCTGAAAAATGTATGACATCTTCAAGTCACTTATTGTGATGCGATTTTCCATTTTTAATAGAAATATTTTAATAGAATAAAAATTTTTATAAAAAAATAATAGGTGTCACACATTTGTTTGCTAATGCATTCTTCTCATTTTGCGAATGTGTATCTCTTGCAATATTTATTTCCGGCATCTCACCTGTCGGATTATTCATTCAGCTATATATTTTTAGCTTTGCTTCTAAAAATTTGAAGTAATTGAATTTCAGTCATCTTAGGACCGATTATGGCTATATAATATGCTATGAATTCATAATTTCCACCTTCAATTTGGTGATGCATATTCCTGTCCTTCCTGTTCCGATAATTCATTTTTAAACAGCACTGACGGAAGAAGATTCTCCTTGAAATTGAAAGGGATGGTCTACCGTAGTTGTGTAAGATCAGTGATGCTGTACGGAAGTGAAACATGGTGCTTGCGGGAAAACGAAATGAACATCCTGAGGAGGGCAGAAAGAGCGATGTGTGGAGCCAAGCTGAAGGACAGGAAGAACAGCACCATCTTGATGGACATGTTGGGCTTGAAGGAAGAGATCGGAAATTTGGTGAAGGCAAGCGGGGTACGGTGGTACGGTCACGTGCTGAGGAGAGAAGTTGACAATGTTCTGCAGAAAGCCCTTCATCTTCAAGTTGAAGGAAAACGCAAGCGAGGACGGCCCAAGCGTATGTGGAGAAATCAAGTAGAGGAGGAGATGAAGAATGCCGGCCTGAAGAAAGAAGATGCCTTGAATAGGTCTAGGTGGCGTGAAGGGGTCAGAAAAATTTCGCTGCAGTGAGGTAGATCCGGCCACCCTCGCTTGTCGGGGACAAAACCGGATTCAAATTGGCGATGATGATGATGATGATGACCTCACACTATTACCTAATGAAGATGGTATTTTCTCTTCTTTAAAAGTGTTAATTTTTGTTTTCCAATGTTTCTGGAACTAATCCCTAATTCTTTTGACTATTACATGAATCCTATCACTATTACTTTGGAAAACCTTGATGTCCAAATTCAGCTGTTGACTATTGTACCCTAATCGTAAATTGTGAGCTACCACAGAATTTTCATTTCTCATTATTTCATTTGGGATAAAAGCCAATGTATATTAATGGAAAATTTTCATAAATACTGCTTGCTTAGCGTGGCTATAAAATTGTATAAGGCTGAAGCTGCTCGTGGAGTTTTAGTATGAAGACGATCGACTCACCATTGTTTAATCCATGACTTTGCTGAGTGTTTATGCTCCTGTTTGTATATGACATATGCGAAAGAGTAAGTGCATTTTACACAAATACATAGATTGCATCAGCAACTCAACATATTATGAAATAGGGGCGTAATCTGACTCAAAGTACTTAGATAAGCACAATTGAAGTTCATAAAATCAAAGACTGAAAATGTGCGAGTCAGTTTGCAACATTCGATTGAATTCTCTTATGTCAGACCACAAATTTACCCATTCAACTGAAATGCACCCATTGATTCTGAGATAGCATTCGGAGTGTCAATGCGAAATAGACCTACAGAACATTTAACTTCTTTAACATGACTGGAATTTATGTGTAAAATGAAACAGCTTAGTGAATCCAATTCAATTCATATTAAATTCAACTCTTAGACTATGATTATTACAATTACGGTATATAGGGACCATGAAACAGATTCAGTAGTGTTAAGCAAGATATGAATTTGATAGTCACTGTTACCTTACAGTCCATTTCCTAAATCTTCGCACATCCCAAAAGATCCTTACATCTTTAGTATGTTCTCATCAAATTTAATCGCAAGCTGATAATCGATCAATAAATTATTTACTTGGTCAGCCGAGACACTGGGTTCAGGAAACATCGTCGCTTGCCTAATTGAATGAAGTAATTAGTCATAGTCTGCTTTGTTACCTTCACGGTGTTATTTCAGATATCAATATCATGTTGGCCCACGTGTCACTCATTGTTTTGTCATCATTGATGAGCTGCTCCATTTATCGGACGTAAGCGTCGGCATTCCTAGGGTGTGAAAGAGATGCCATTGTTTGCTGTGAACAGATGCAGAGACGAGACAAGTCCTCGTCAGATCCCAGATTCGAAATCTTCTGACTTCAAGTGAGACAAATGATGACTCACTCAATGATTGATTATAAGGATTACACAAATTTGAAGCTTTCCAATAAACGGATGGCCTGATTTTGGTAAAATTTACATTTTCTTGGAGCTGACAGCACCAGCATTCTTTTAAACCCAAACTCGGAAGCTTCAGCGTTAATACAACAAAAGTTGTTTAGTTGTGTTCAGTTGACCGTTAAAAACATTGCTAACGCGAAAGTGGCGTAAAATTGGGTAAAAGTGTAAATTAAATGAAATTGCACAAATTGCTGTCCAAATTCGAAAAAAATTCACACCATCTGAAAGCCTTATTCAATGGTGAAAATCCTAATTTTCTATTTTCTGCATTGTGCAATTTCGTCTAGGTGTCGGTGAATGAATTGACCAAATTCATACTTTTAAGTCTGCTGACCACACCTGACCAGACACTACCTAAACGCTTTGCCAAATTAAAGTGCTTAACCTAACCCTTCGCATGATACAGCAGTTATTGAAATTGAGCATCTTTATCAATGCAAAAATCTTGTCAGATTTTTTTAACAGCAATTTTTCTGTAAAACTCAGTATTTTGTCTTTTTGTATATTCAGCCATTCCTAAAAACTGTGAATCATCATGAAGCTTACTGATAGTTCATGCTGTTTGTCAACTTTCATTTTAAAAAATTGTCGTCTTCATGTTGAAATCCTGCATCAAAGAGAAAGTGCAATTATTTTCATGAGGACTACTGACCACAGCGCTGACCACCTATGAAAGTGAAATATATACCAAAATAATCTATGTAACATAAGGTTTCATATGGTTTATCAAAATTGAACCAGAACTTCAATGTGAAAATTACATTTGAAAATGGGTAATCTTTTTCGTGCAATTATTTATGAAATGGTCAGAATCCAATTGTAATATTCGAAATTAACCAGTGGGTATTATCGTAATAAAAAGAAAAATTGCTTTTTGCGACCGATCTGTATTATAATAAAATCAAAATTAAACACTCGATATTTCGTCGTAGGCTTTGTCAATAGTCAGTATACTGAATGTTGGACATCTATACAGGGATTATTGGAGTGGGTCTCTCGATCCTGACGCTATTGCCTTACTTGGGTATTCTGCAGTCCACGATGAATGATATTCCATGAAATTGCGTCGACTGTCAGATCGGTGCAATGTGAAGAGAACTACTAGAAGACAATGTATGACATAGTGGTAATGTCAGATTACTTTTGACTTTGCCTTATTCTGTAGAGGAAAATGAGAGAAATTTGGAGGTCACTGAGAAAGGTGGGTCTGAGCCAGTTCATATCAGTCAATTTCAAGTTCATCTAGTTCATTGACATCTATTCTGCGTCCTGGCTGAAGGAAGGTATGTGCTTGTGGTGAGAATTATGTGGTCTGTCAAAGTGCATCAAACCATGATAGCTGCAACGTCAAATTTTGCGTCTACGAAATAGAATGTAAATTTTGTTCAACAAAGCATACCGGTGAAACGAAGAGAACTATCAGGTCAAGATTGAAAGAACATTTATCATCATCTTCAAATTCATTAGTACGAATACCCAAATAAGGCTTTTCTACCGAAGATTTTTCTTTTCATATGTAATTTTGTAATGTTGATACTACTATGGCCATTTTGGCAAAGTAAATAAGTTGATTTATGGAATTCTAATTTCATGATTTCCAAACCGTAATTTTGCTGAAATCATTTGAACGGTGATATTTACAACAAACAACTGTGTTACCAAAATCCTTTTAAGGAAAATTATTTTTTCATTCGAAAATAACATCATTTTTTGTTGATCTCTTTTGCTTGATGTTTATCTAAACTGTCGCTTATTCTTTGTTTTGTGCTTATTCGAGCTATATTTCATATAAACAATTGTAATTGCATGTATTCATTAATTTTTCTCGACTGCTTGTTTTCAGCAAGCCGAAGACAAAGCGAGGTGCTCGTGAATTGGAGAAGAGAGCTTCGAAAATTCATGAAAACGATAAGAAAACTCTGTTTATTCGCAACTCTGGCATCAGTGAAACAGTTGGAGCTTTCATGAAAGATTTGGTGAGTTAGAACAATCACTTCTGTCACCCATCATCCATTGCACATCTGTGTGAATATGCGCATGGTTTTTTTTGTTTGCGACATGTGAAGATGAGGTTGTTTGGATAGTGTTGTTGCGGTGAATGTTTTGTGCACAAGCTGGGAGACAAATCGTCCGAGTTTGTTTTCAGTCAAAGATCCTAAAAGCATAAATCTCCATTCAAAATTTCAATGCCGCAACGTGAGATGTTATGATGCCTCAAAACCGTCATCAAGGAAAATTCAAGCTCAGGGATCTACTAGACAAAATGACAGTAAAGGTTATATAAATTGGTGTCACTGGATTCTCCTCTAACTTGAAGTCATGCCATTACAGACTTGAAGTTTCCTAGCCGGGCGACCAACATGTGAATTGTTGTTGTGTCCGGTTGTGTCCCTACTAGTCTCGTGTAAATCGGCATTGAAGAAAAATTCATCGACAACAAATTGATAAAAAATCAGTGCATGAGTCTACTAGACAATTTTATTAAGGATATATAAATCATCTTAATTGGTTTCCCCTCAAACTTTAATTCACTACCTTCTTCCTTGTAGCCCGGTGCAACTCATCCATTTCTTGTACATTCCAATTGATTGATCCTGTCATGTAGCTCATCACTGGTATGGCACATGAGCTTATAGCTTCGATTTTATTGTTTGCATATAGTTTGGTCTTCAGTACTTGTCTTAGTCGTTTCTTATGTCCACTTTTTGCTTTTTCTTTCGTTTCGATGTTGCAGAATTCCGAGGTATTTGTAGCCTTGTTCGTTAACGTCTTTAATGACGGACCCATCCAGATCTGTTTACCTTACTTTACCTCGGTAGACAATTAATCTCGCACACTTTTTGACTCCGAAAGTCACCTTGATGTCTTAGCTGTATATGCGGAAATTGTAAATAAAGAGCTTATTATTAGTATTCACAGCTTTCTGGTTGTCAAAACCTGAGATCTGCTTGAGAGAGAAAGTTGAGCTTTTGACACGCAATACGATCTTGATCATTGTGACCAAAGCTAGAGGTTTCCTAGTCATCACCGAGAAAAACCAGAAACGGGAATTCGTAAGGAAATTCTGCCGATCTGATGGACAAATGTGATCATGTTTATTTTGAAAATATGTATGCATCCATCACAGCACAACATGTAAATAAAACTTTAAGTAGATAATATGTAGACTATGATACAAATACAATCGCAAATATGTAAAAATGCATAGAATTACAAAAGTTCTTTAATGAATCGAAATGCCGACAATTACATAATTTTATGTAATAACTTATATTACATAGTAATTGGAAAATGTACCCTTATTGGCAAAAAGTTATGTTGTAGAAATTCCTGAAGGTAAAGCCCCGTCGTAGTGCGTTCCGGTACACACATAATTTTTTTCTGACAGTAACCTTGAGGCCATGGCGCTATGGCTTTTACATGAGTTTGTATTGATAAGCGGGTTATATGATACAAATGAATGTCATCGCATCCATCAGTTAAATTATTCGAGGCATCAATCCATGCTGACTTGCCTGAGACTCGCGGGAGGCCTACCACTGAGTTGTCTTAGATCAGTGTTACTGAGATGTTAGATCAGTGAAACTAACTGTTCAGTTTGTGCGAATGGGTGAGGTGTATTGCACAATGTTGATAAATAGGACTAAGAAATTTGGATGATAATATGCACAATTTCATAATAATCGTATATACACATTTTCCGTTGAATTTTTTATTACACTGTCACTTTCACTGTGATTTTCGTGAAGTACGTGTGACTGGTGAAAAGTCGATATATACGAGCATAGAATGATCATTTTGCATCTACTAATAAGGATACAAATATGATGCTGATGTGATCGAAGATGCGCAGCCTATGTTTATATAGCCAGCTGACTTTCTGAGTTATACATGGAGACTGAAAAATACTAGATCTACCATTACATCACTATTTTGCTAATGATTTGACTACCGTAGAATTACTGCAGCATGGTACCCAGAGTTCCGTAATTTCCGCTATTTTCCGCTTTTTCGAAAATTGTCCTTTATTTCTCGTTTTTTTTACCAATTTTTCCGTTATTTCCTTTTTTCTTCAAATTGTCATACGTAAATTGCAAAATGCTACTGAATCTTGTTATCGTATTCCTGGAACTTTCATAGTAACATTCAAATAAGTAGATTAAAGTGAAATACGCTTAGGTACAATAATCTTAATCTCTTGCCCCAGGTGTGAATATAATGTGATTTTGAGGAGGGTCTACAAAGGGAATATTGACGCATGCGTTAGAGATGTACATGGCTCGACCTGACGAGCCGCGAGTCGATGTGATTTTGAAATATTCAAGGCGAGCTGAACCGAGCCGTGCAATGCTAGAGCCAAGCCTAACTGACGAGCCGTTTTAATTTTTGGTTAAAATAAAGTTAAAATTCAACCTAATGTACAGTGTCAATACACATAGTTTGTTAACAAGTGCTGATTGCAGAACATTTACTGGATATAATTACAGTTGCATCATCAATTGTAGATTGTGAAGGAATTCTTCACTTGACGACAAAGTTAGTAACATGGTAACATTACAATGACTACCTTGTCTTATGAAAATTCCTGGTTGTATTGATGCAATATTTATACATGGCTATGGTTTTCCTTGTCTATCATTCTTACAAATTTCCTACGCAGTTTTCTACTTTTCATTTTCTCTAGCGATCTGATGCATCTGGCTAATATAATTACGCATCAGTTTTATCATAAATTTTGAGAAAGACATTTATCGCAGCGCAAGCTATCATTTGAGGATGATGGTCCTTGACGAATAATAAAGAGCCTCTAGTCCATCAATCTTAGGATAAGAATATCAAAGCTGTCCATTGCTGAGTTTATGCAAAGGTTTTAAAGTCTCCTAAATGAATGAATTTTAATTCTTTGATAAATTCATGCTTTGATGATTACTTCATGATATAATTTAAGTCACAAAAATTCGGGAAATAATTCGATGTAATGTTTTTAAAAATTCATTAGACATATTGTTTGACTTACAAATTCATTCATTTGGTAGGCTACAAAATCAGTTAAAATGAAGAAGAATCAGATTTTGGAAAAACCCATTCCGGTGTAAAGCTATAAGCCTCGTTTTATAACTGCGATTGCGATTAGGCCTACCCATAAATATCGTGTATGACCAAAAATTCATCTAAATATATCGAATTCGATATTATCTAAAAAATATTTTTGTATACCTTAGCTCTAACTCTGAAGTAGGTCTTTAAATTCTATAAATCATTATCCTAATAGTTAGAACTTTAAATAGGCCTACTTATTAAATACTACCAAATGTAGTTAGCCTACATCAAAAAATTAAATAAAAATCTATCTTACACCTATCTTGCACCTTAAACGATATATCTTAAGCCAAGCCGAAGAGCCGCGGCTCCGACCGGCTCGAACAAGTGGGGCCGAGCCGCCATCGGTTTGGCTCGGCTCGGCTTAGGTACATCTCTAGTATGCGTTTATACGTATGGGATGTTTCTGATGAAATCGAAAAATCTTTTCTATTTTTGCTGCTCCTGCATCACATCATCACATCTGGGCTGTTTGTAGAAACATAGAGATCAATTCAGCAAAAGAAGGACAAGCTTTGAATGTACAAATTTCTTCTGAATTCTTCAGATCCGTTTAAGGGTGCAAAACTCAATGTAATTCTACTTTTTAGCTTTTTATCATTTTCTGATCACATCGTTAAAATATTGCGCTCGTACTTTCATGCACCAAATATTTGTGGTGCTTCTGTCTTTTATGTTTATGTAATCCATCATTTAGTACAAAACTTAAAGTACAGTTTACAGATGCATCCATGTTTAGTGAACAATCGGTCTATGGCAGTATTACTGTATCAAGTCCTACGCTACATCTTAACCCTCATCGCCACACCTGTCTACCTGTGTAGACGACATGTTTTTTGAAACACTGCAAGTTCTTCAAAAATGACGATATCTTGATGAAATATATTTTCCATGTACATGTATGTTCTTTAAGTATTATGCTATACTTAGA
This sequence comes from Prostheceraeus crozeri, assembly GCA_907163375.1. Taxonomy (NCBI): domain Eukaryota; kingdom Metazoa; phylum Platyhelminthes; order Polycladida; family Euryleptidae; genus Prostheceraeus; species Prostheceraeus crozeri. Next base: position 116,196 of record CAJQUW010002875.1, read on the forward strand.
ATTTCAGATCTAAAATCAATTTCGGTCATGACAAACACGCATTACAATCATATTCGGCACACCTGTGTACCTTTGCATAAGTACCTTTGCACTTAATGTATAAAAATCTTGGATTTTCGGAAGACAATAATTAAACTCTTGGTTCTGTTTGAGTGTCAGGCGTGCTTAGTTGTCTGAGAGAAAATTTTACGGAAGTTCTTTTGTGAGTCACAACGGTCAAAGTCCGTTTGGTTAAGTGAAGGATTGCCACAATAAAAACTGCATTTGTGTTTTGTAAGTGACAGTCTGAAAGATATTCTACAAGGTATGTGGCGCTGGTCAGTCAAAGAAGTCAAAGTCCACTCCGCATTGGTTGAATCATTGCACAAGAGGAATTGGTTCATACATGATAGAAATATTCACTTCCAACTTCAGTAGGATATCATCAATCGTTATTAGATTCAGTAGATTCAGTCGACGTTCAGTAGATTGGCGATCAACCTAAACCTTAGTTTGGTGCTTGTCTGCATAATATTATCATAACATGCTTACATGAATGGTGAAATTAATTGTTTCGAAATTTGTTTGAAGCTATGAAATTCAATTAGTGAACATATTCGAACATTTTTGAATAGTAAGTACTCACGATGGCACTATTTAGTAGATGCTGATTGCTCATTGCAGTTCATGAAGAATGTGAACCTATGTAACTTATCCGTTTTTTGCTTTATCCGTTTAACGTCCTTTTCTCCATCTCCGTTGGGTTGGACGATAATAGCTCTTGGAATTTCTCCCCCCCAGCCACTCAATTCGCGCAGTCACAACTGCATTCGTTCCACCACCGGAATCCAACATGTCTCCCAAGTATGAGAAACGGGTAACAATTGCGCACCTGAGCATCTCTTGCCCTCTTCACTTGTCAATAATTGCGCCAATTCTTTCCTTCTCCTCTCTTGAGATTGCCAAATGATCTTGCGGGCATTCTCCTTTGACTTTGCATATCGCGAATCGCATTCTCTTTTCTTCCACTGCTGCGGCCACTTCTTCGCACCACCATGTGTCAGTATGTCTTGGTGCACACTTCGTCTTGCCGCTAAGTGAAATAAGAAATGTAACTCTAGCTCTACATTATGTATTCAACTACTCAAATATTCTTCGTTTTTGCCGCATTAGTGTGAATTAATCTGTAAATAAAGTTAAAAATCTTTTTCAAATCAATCGTAGAGGTGGCGCTATCAAAGTGCCCATTACGAGTGAGCTGCTCAAAGTTGAGAAGAACGGTAGAGCTGACGCAAAAAGCGAACGGTGAATTTCGACGAGATCAGCAAGCGTCTTCTGCCTATCACCAACGACAAAGCTTGGAAAAAGAAAGGAAAGAAATATTAATTGGAATCGAAGTTGCTGATCTTCAGACAGAAAAAGGAAACTCTCGACTGGAGACTGCTCTCGACAGTAGAAATATACAAAGAGATAAGAAGATCTTGCATAGACAGGAATTAATTCACACGAGTTTGAAAAGAAAGAAGGAACTTAAAGTGGAATTGGATGGTGTGAATCAAAATGACAAAATGACTTCACTCACTCATCCCTTTCTGCGTCCTTTTCCAGAAGATGGTGGTTTATGCGCTTACTGCTTTAATATGAATTTCCAACGGGCGTCCGCTTCCTGGGCTCCCACACGTTTGGATCATCTTTCACCACTTGTTCCCAGGTCTTCTTTTGTCTTCCTGCTCCTGTTTTACCATCTCCTTCCATCCACATCACTTTTCTGATCCACTCTGTCTCATCCCTTCTTACCACGTGGCCAAACCAACGTAGTCTTTGCCTTCTCACGATGTCTGTGATATTCTCAAGACCCATTGCTTCTCTGATGCTGTCATTCGATTTCTTGTCCGATAAACTGACACCACACATCTACCTTGGCATTCACATCTCCAAACGTTCAAGCATCTTCTGATGGGATGAAAGCAGCGGTCATGGCTCGCAACCATAAAGCATAGCTTGCCGCACACAGGCTCCATATACATGACCCTTGGTTCTCAAAGATGGCCCTTCAGTAGATTCTAACTTCTGATATACATACATATCTTTATTCATTATGCTACTTTGTTATTACAGTCAGTTTCTCCACTTCCTCAGATTGACGGAAGCTAATAATACGGAGGAGGGGGTGATACGAAGGCAAATATTATCATTTTTATGAAAGTCTACGCGCACAGCTGAATAGTACTTTCTTCCTTCATGTTGACAGTTGATTGGTAGCGTCTCACTTGTGTTCTAATTTCATGTGCCAAATGCAAATCATAACCTTTTCGTTAGATACTTTATGTACAATTTGTATGACACACAAAATACAATGTGATTTGATGAGGTGAATCAATGGGATTAGACAATATTAGAAATATTAACAAGATTTTCAATCATGGATGGCTTCATACATTCAAATAATGAGCGTAAAGCGTCAAACTGGTTGAAAATACATGAATGACGCTGTATGGCAAACTTAACGTATTCCTTTATTTTTCCGTTTTTTCCGTTATTATTCTTCGGTAATAGCGCTGGGAACTCTGCTGCAGTCAATTTAGTGTCGATTGCGTCATGCTTCACTCACTATTTTCATAGCTTCTGTGTGCCAAGCTATGCGGAATAATAACCATTGTCGGAATAATTCCATTTTAAAGATATTTTGTCATGTAATTACTATGCATAATTGAGTCGTATCAATTTCATTGATCGTTAATATACAAGTTGGCGCATTAACATCTAAATTAACGTTTGCAACAATGTCCATTCAATAAAAGATCATTTTTTGAATAATACAGCTTAATTATGAGTATGATCTTCCTTTATAAAAATACATCCTGGTAATTTTTATCAGCAGAATACTAGGCTTTGTGAAGAAAACTGCAATGATTATCATATGAAAGCTTTTGTGTGGATTCCATCACTGTAAAAGATAGTTGCCATGTTGATATAAAACTATTTAAGGATCCTCTATTCGTGATATGATCCACTTCGCATGACCAATTGACAAACTAATATCTAATACACACTGCACTTAAAAATATCAATATGCTTTGGAATTTTCATATAAGGGAGATGACAATGACAAAGGTCAAAGTTTTTGGCTAATTTATTAGTTGGAAGCATGGCAGTCAGATAAATTTCCTCAGCTGCATTAGAAATGATGAAATCACACTCATTCTGACAAATTTTCTAGCAGCATTTTTGTTGATTTTTTCAACACTTTGTATTGTACCTGAATCTTGGAATCTACACTATTTGTCTAATATTGAAGTAAAATCTAAATCGATTGCTGGTTATATGTCTGATCATTTTCTCTTAGAATGCATAAATATGGTCATACACATTTGCGAATCTTTTAACAAAAAGTAAGAAAAATACCTACTCTGAGGTACTCAGTCAAATTATCATTTATATGCATTATTGTACCATTATGTAATATTCACAATCTACACAAGTTCGCACTATTCGTGGTAATGTATGATTTGATGGCATACTTTGTCGTCATAACGCTATTCTGCAATTGATGCAAAAATCATGGGTTCGCTTTTTTAAAAATCGAATCGGCTGGGTGGTCTGCGAATATTTCAACTGTGATGAATGAGGCATCTTGGATCACTAGTTCAGACAAAGATTTATCTGCTCAGATGAAGATGACCGAGTGGCAAACAGTAATAATGATCATTAATAGATTTTGCATGAGGGATACTGCAAATACTTTAGTCATTCTCGAAAGCTAATCGAATTGAGTTTTCGTTAATTCTCCATCTTCTTTATAGATTTCATTGAAAAAGCTTTCGAGTGAGCAGCTAAATGGGAAAAATCAAGTTCGTCCCTTCGAAGATTCAACATTTCTGGTAATTTATTTTGATTATGTTTCCTAGAATGAAGGCATGTTTTATCATATTGGCTCCATCATTTCGGTTTGAAGTATTGGGTACTGAAAATTAACTCAATTTTAATTAATATTGCTTCAGCTCACTAGGAATTCAAGAAAATTTAGCAAATTCAATCTATCAGGTTGACCGCATATACACGAAATACGTGTTTCTACACAATTGTACACGACTTTGATAATAGGTACACGAATATACACGATTATATTAGCAGTAAGCAGTCAGAAGAAGCAAAAAGGTGTACCTTCAAGATTTTAACTGTGCTAGTATATTTTCTGATTTCATGAAAAGATGGGATATGCTTGGGTAAATTCAAAGGAATGCAATGTGGTCTACTTTTCTGGGTAGTGACTATTGCTTCCTTTTTTCATGACGAATGTTTCAATGATGCTTTCAATTATCCTTGCAGAAATCAATTTTAAAATAATCATTCTGAAATAAATGGAAGGAAATGTACAGTGTAACTTGATTCAATTCAAATTCAAATACGGCGTCATAAATCGGGAAAGCAATAAACGTAAATTCTAACTTAAGAAGGACGGCCGGACACCGAACATTCTAATCGAATTAAAATTATAGGGAGTAATTAGACATAATGCATGCAATTTATGTTGTAGAACATCGGTTGAATACTTCCCTTCATGCAATGAAACTCTTTATACATCTTTTAACCTGCGTCAGCTGCATTTTGTAATACTGTTTACAGAAAACTCATGCGAGAATATATTTTGGGACTATCTATCTCATTTAGTACTCCCAAACATGAGCGAAATTTAGAAATAAAACCAAAGGAAATTGCGTAACAAATGAATTTGTATCTTATTGATTAATATGTGTGCGTGTGCCTATCCTATGACAAAAAAAACAAATAGTACGTGGCATTAAAAATATGGGCCACTGTATAGAGACGGTGAAAAAGAAGAAAGGAGAGATCATACTATCTATGAAAATGCAGTTGCTGCATTTTGTTATTTTTATTTAACCTTGCATTCAACAGTTTTTAGAAATGAATGTTGATCAAGAACTCTTTCCTTGTTTCTTTCTATCGAATTATGTGTGGGAAACCAACTTAATGCTGCTACTACATGGCTACGAATGTATGAACATTATACTTTCGTTGAAACGCGGGAATACATGAAATTTCATAAAATGCATACATGAATGTGCACGATTTTTCAATAACTTCATGCGGCCACCCTGATTTATGTTACGATAATAGATCCTTTAAATTCTTAGAAAACAGTCAGAAATCATGTTCGTCATCTATTGATTGAATTGGCTTAGCTATAATGAAATCAAGGAAACCGTAGATCATGAGGCTTTTTTAATTAATTGCAGTAATTGTCATGTAGGCCTTCTGTTGTAGTCACAATCCCTTAGTTTTTGATTGCCACTCGAGAGATAGGTTACCGGCATAGCTTCTTGTTCATCTTGTTTTTATGAAAGCTATAATTATTAAGTATATGAAATCACAGTACACTGCGCTAGATTCAAAGTAAGTTATCAAAACTAGTTATGTTGACCCCGCCCTGTTAGAAGAAGCTATTATATTGACCCTATTAGAAGTTCCATCTTATGTCTTCTCATGATTGAAAGTTCTTCTTCTGGAATCTCAATAAATTGCGGCTTCCAGTATGAAACCTTCGGGGTTACCGCATCCCTGGCGTGACCACTTGGTCCGAAATTTTGCCATAGGTCCGAAAAATATGAAACAGGTAAATTTTGTGCATGGAGTACCAAATATTCAACTACGAAGGGAAAAATATAGTTTATTGTTTTAGATTTTTGCGAGTACAAACTGAGTGTGATTGCTCGTTCTGCAAGTATTATTCTTAGTTGTCATTTTGCAGGTCTATGTATTCTCTTATGATTACGTGTGTTTGATAGCCTACACAAGAAAACTTATAAGAGAAAATGCATAAAATTAAGTAAATCTACTATGTTTCGAAATTCACAATTTTTCAAGCTTTTAAAAGTTGCACATTACCAAAAAAATCTATTTTGTGAGATTCAATTTTGAAAAGGCAAGGAAATGAAATCCAGAAAATCACATATCTGGTCTTAAAACTGCAAGGGAATTGAGGTTGGGATATATTTGCTCGGATTTACTTGGGCTGCGCGGATTCTATGAGAATTCCTTTTGGAAACGCTGTTTATAGCAGACTATCAGCTTTCACATTTTCAACATGTTTTCATCGAGCCTTGCAATTTCTGCAAGAAAACAGCATGATGTTGCAGATTTGTCGCTTACAGATAATTATTATTGTGACAAAAAAATCATGGTTACTTTCATTCGTCAGTTGAAATGGATTATAATGTTAGTGCCGATACGTTCACTTTTGTCGCTTTGTCCAGTATTATCAATCAGTTTAAAGCATTTTCGTAAAGCGTTTTGGACTTCTTATGTTCTTAAAGGTCTTAACCCTTTCGTGCCCATGCACGCTAATAGCGTACATGTATATTTTGATTCTGGAGTAAATTGCGAAGAAAATCGGTACTTTTTTCACCTTACGTTTCAAAAGACATTCATCAATAAAGTTTGACTGTCTCAAGTGCCATTTCATGCACTACCATATTCGTCAGATGACATTATAACACAGAAATATGTGTTGCGCAACACTATTGCCAGATTTCTCTTTGGAAAAACTGTAACCGAACTTTTTTATCTAACTTCTTTTGTTTAGTAGAATAATCTATTTGTAGGTATTTGAAACATGATAAGACGATAAATGCAGCAATCCATTCGGTTTCTTAGTTAGATAATTAGGTCTTTATATTGAAATGTCTAGCCTACTTCAACCATGTAAATGTGTGTGTAATGCATTCAACATCTTCAAAGCAAATCAGTAACCAAGACGTTAATCCTCATTTATCAGAAATTATCTTGTAACTATTCGTGACTCTTGAATGTACTTGTATGAAGACGCATAGTTCACATTTACCCTTTCGTGGCCATGCACGCTATTAGAGTACAAATAAATTTGGCCCACTTGCAATGGTGAGAGAGCGATGCAGAATGAAATGATTTTATAAATGACATTTTCCAATATTGTATATATCTGTACATCCGATTGGATTTTATGTCTAATTTTACTTTGGGCATTACTGGGCTAAGGCGCGTTCACACCAGTGCGATAACGACAACGATAAAATCGTGACGTGATTTTATCGTAGAGTTCCAATATTCACATTGTAAATTTCATCGTTGAGAAAGTCGGACTAAGATGAACAGCAGCTATGTTCCACATTCAGAGCGATTTTGCTTCAATCTATCGTTGTAGTTGTCATTATCGGTCTAACGTGAACGCGCCTTTATCTTATTGAAGGGGACGGCCTAATTTCTTCAATCTCGAGCTGTCCATCTTTTTGTGACTTTATTCACCCATGTGACCTAGAATCGACATTTTGCGAGGTAGACTATCAGAGTTTGTTAAAGGGATTGTACTGACATTTTGCGCAGGTTGGTACTTGAATGATTGAGTGGTCGCTTGTTGTGGCACCACCGCTCTCAGTGCGAAGATGTGCAAGCTATATTCTACCAAGAGTTGTCAGTTAGGTAGGATGATACACCTCCAACCTAGGCTGTTTTAGCCTTGGTCATGTTCCTTAGATAGGATGCGGGAAATAGAAATTCCCCTATTGTTTATATAAAGTCATACTGAATGCTTTTTTCTTTTACCAGTAGAGCAATCTTACAAACTCCAAACACCATGCTCGCATTCTTCAGACGGTGAACCATGTGACGTTACACAATTGGATAGGGCAGCTTTCTTCGCTGACAGACTCCCATTGTTGTTGGAAATAGATTTTGAAGTTGTGGTTCCGACCTTGATGGTGCACTTGTACCTGTAAGTTATAAGATTAAAGTTGTTAACCACCATAATCCAATAACACACTGCCCTTTGCTCATTTGGATGTCTGCGATTCTTCAAACAAATTCTTCGCTGCAATATGCAATAAATAAACTGTCATAATCGTCTTCTGAGAGATAGAATGGAAATATGAACAAATTGGTTCAATGTATTAAAGTGGGTATGTGTGACTTTTTATCTATATTTGTCTTATGTCAATATGAAGATTGATTTGGAGATAATTACATAATGATTTCTGATCTGAACAGCAAATTGATTTTCATCAGAAATAAGTAATAAGAAGCTGTGAAATTGACAAACGGATTCTACTGCTGACGGTATTGTTACAAACTTCATCATCAATTACTCTGGAACTCAGCTTCCATTACAATCTTGTTTTTTTAATGTGGAATATCGATATTCTCACTTGGTTCCTAGTACTTGGTTTCCTAATAACGGAATCTAATGGTCCCTAATAACGGTTAGTCTGTCGATAAACCAGACAGTGATCGCTTGCAAAGCGAATAGGATGAGCTTGAACGATGGTCGAATAATGTCAAACTTCCTCTCAATTCTGAGAAATGTAAAGTGCTCGACATTGTAACGAAACGTGGATTAAATTTAAATACCATAATTACCTCTGCCGGTAGCCGCGTTCAGAAAGTTGATTGTTTTCCACTTCTTGGTTTGACTTTTTCTAACACTATACTTTGGAAATAGGTTTGGAAGAAAGTCAAGTTTTTTATTGTTATGAATCAATGATGTGAGGCAAGGCAGCAATAAAATGACACTGTCTAAACTGGCTCGTTAGATACGCAGTATAGCTCCGGTTGTCTCATGACGTCTGTTCATTTTAGGATGGCACTTATTGATTAATCGCGATTCCACCACGCTTGTTTCAACAGGATCATTTAAGCAGCGAAGAAATTCAACATCAAAATCATCAATCGAACCGTTGACAAGACAGGTCTTACTGTGTTTATAATGCTCTGCTTTACGAAATTAGTTTTGACGGAGCTCGGTAGCTCCGTCAAAATCTTTTTTCAAAGCATTGCCAGACGATATGTCTTTTACATATTTTTTGTGCATGATTTTCCTATTCTCTAACCAAATACTTAAATCTAAAAAATTCAGTAACCCATCTTCGGGGTTTTCAATGGTAAACTTTATGTTGTCATCAATCGAATTGAATGTCTCTAATATGAAGTCACAGTATTCTTTGTTTCTTTGCAACGGACCGATGATGCAGTCATCAATGTATCTTTTATAAATCAAGTTATTTAACTGTAGGCGTGAATTTATAATAGACATTGCCCTTTTTTCTATATAACCCATGAATATGATCGAAAATGGGGGTGCATAATGAGAGCCCATCGGACACCCTTTAATTTGTAAATAATTTTTATTGCTATATTCAATCTCATAGTTGTAGGAGACGAATTTGATCATGCTGATGAATTGATCTGGAGTCATTCCGAAGTTATCAATATCAGTCCAATGATTTTTAGCGAAATCAGAAATCACGCAAATAGCTCTATCAATTGGAACGCTGGGGTAAAGGTTCACAGCATCTAAAGAAATAAATGTGGATTTTTCGGCTATGTCATTAGAGTTTAATTTCTCGAAGTCATTCATTAGTTGCAAGGAGCTTGATAGATGTGCTGGTACGTAATTAGTCAATTGATTTAATATTCTACCGCAAAACCAATCGATCTTGTTTCCTGGTGTATTCAACACCGAAGCTATAGGCCTCAGGGGAAAAGAATTTTTATCAGTTTTCTCCTTGTGATCTTTAATTAATGTATAGAAAGAAGCTGGTGAAGTGCCTGATACCAACATACGCTGCATGTTAGAACTACTCATTTTGCTTTTTAAGACGTTATTAACTAATTGGTTCGCTTGTTTTTCTAGAGATTTGTGCTTACTTTTATCAATGCGTTTATAGATAGCTTCATCCATGAGGATACTCTCGGTTCTATTGACAATATCATGGTCATGGGTAACACAAAGCCGGTTACTTTTGTCTGTGGCGACAACAGATAATTCGTTTTGTTTTAAAAAGTGCTTACTTTTTTTAATTTGTTTATTAATTTTCCTAAATGATTTACTTTGCTTACAAAATTCGGCCTCCTGACTAACGGCATTAATAACCTCTTTTTTGAAAAAGAGCAAGATTTAACTCCTCGTCGTTAGGCATCGTTTTTGGCATTTTAATTCTATTTTTATGGAATGGAATATTGATACTAGCAGTGCTACTGTGTGTATTTGAAGCGTTAGACATAAACACATCATCACTGCCATCGATCTGGCTACGCCAGCGAAGATTAAAAGTTAGTTTGTCTAATGCAAGCTCAACATCATCCATGATCCAGATCAATTCATCAGCATGATCAAATTCGTCTCCTACAACTATGAGATTGAATATAACAATAAAAATTATTTACAAATTAAAGGGTGTCCGATGGGCTCTCATTATGCACCCCCATTTTCGATCATATTCATGGGTTATATAGAAAAAAGGGCAATGTCTATTATAAATTCACGCCTACAGTTAAATAACTTGATTTATAAAAGATACATTGATGACTGCATCATCGGTCCGTTGCAAAGAAACAAAGAATACTGTGACTTCATATTAGAGACATTCAATTCGATTGATGACAACATAAAGTTTACCATTGAAAACCCCGAAGATGGGTTACTGAATTTTTTAGATTTAAGTATTTGGTTAGAGAATAGGAAAATCATGCACAAAAAATATGTAAAAGACATATCGTCTGGCAATGCTTTGAAAAAAGATTTTGACGGAGCTACCGAGCTCCGTCAAAACTAATTTCGTAAAGCAGAGCATTATAGACACACGTAATCGATGTAGTTCAACGCTCTCTGATAACATTAAAATGGAATCGGAGAAAAAATGTAAAGAAAATTTAAAATTTAATGGATACACTAACAAGGATTTGAGTGTGTCTGATAGAAATACCCAAAAAAATAAAACTAGTAAAATCAACGATGATAAAAAAAGCATTTTGAAGTTACCGTTTATAAGCGACAGTCTTAATCGGAAAATTAATTACCAAATAAGAAAACATAGGTTGAATGTCCGTCTCGTCAGTACGGGCAACAAAAAACTGCGTAATGTTTTGAAGAAAAAAGGCAAAAAAAGTAAACACAATGATTGTAGAATATGCAACAAGCTATCCCAAAATCATAACTGTGAGACATCGTGTGTTGTATATCAATTCTCTTGTAGAAAGTGTGGTGATAAATATATAGGTAAAACTGCTAGACCATTCTACATTAGATACAACGAACACAGTCTCAGTATTCGTAATAAAAATGATCTAAGTGCTTTGTCTGAACACAGTAAGACCTGTCTTGTCAACGGTTCGATTGATGATTTTGATGTTGAATTTCTTCGCTGCTTAAATGATCCTGTTGAAACAAGCGTGGTGGAATCGCGATTAATCAATAAGTGCCATCCTAAAATGAACAGACGTCATGAGACAACCGGAGCTATACTGCGTATCTAACGAGCCAGTTTAGACAGTGTCATTTTATTGCTGCCTTGCCTTGAGAAAGGGTCTGGACCCGAAACGTCGGCTGTGTACATATTTTTTATTCGTAATTATTTAGTGGCATTAAATTACTCGGGAGAGAAAACTGATTTTTTTCACATCATTGATTCATTATGGTCCTCCTGCCTTCAGCCATCTCTTATATTTTATTGTTATATCTAAATCGTACAAAAAGTCAGCATATTTTGATTATTTGCACCATAGTCATTATCAAGAAAAGACTGAGATAAGCAAAGATCATGGTATACAAGTATGCATAAAATGATATACATTATGCAAAAAATTACACATAAAATCTTGTATACAAAAGATTTAAAAATTATGCAAAGAATCATTGAACAAGCACCGCAGTGGCTGTAAAGCATGAATGATGTCTATTGATCTAGGTGTTAAATTGAGCATCTCTAATAATGGTCTACGAACTTCTGTGTATCATAAAATAGACGATTTTAACTCTGCTGTCATACTCCTAACATTCCCAGAAAATGCAGTCCCTTACAAAATGGGTAGCCAAGTATTTAACGGACAACTTATAAGATACGGTTGAATTTGTTCATCCCTTGATGAGTTCGTGAAGAAAGCTTCTTCGACCTTTAGATTATTAGTAGGTCGAGGCTATAATAAGGATTCTTTTATCAATAATGCTGAAAAAATTTTCTTTGGCCTTTGTTAGATAGTTTTTGTGTGAATTGATAAAGACTTTTAGTCGAAAACTTTTCATTGTAAACTTTTGTTCACCTTGTATTCTGTTATTGTTAAGAAAATTCTAAATGGTCGATGGCGAATAGTATCTATTCCACACGTAATACATATCATTCATGCTTTACAGCCAATGTGGTGCTATGATTCTTTGCTCAAAATGTTTAATCTTTTGTATATACCATGATCTTTGCTTATCTCAGTCTTTTCTTGATAATGGCTGTGTTGCAAATAGCCGAAATACATCGACTTTTTGTATGATTTAGATGCAACAATAAAAAAATTGACTTCCTTCAGTTATTCACAATAGTCAAGGCATATTTCCTCAACTATACTTTGGAACGAACACATAAAGAAAACCATTAAGTTAGCTTCTCATAGAATCTATATTTTTCGTAATTTGAGAAAATCAGGGTGCCCTGTCGAAACGATGGTGAATGTATGTAATTCATGTATGCGTAGTCTCTTATTTTACAGTTATCCCAGTTTTTGTAATCTCACTTACTACTTATTTTATGATATTATAAAACTTGAACATCATTTGTATAAGATATTTGCTTTACCGCATGATAGTGAGAATTCACCATTATCTGATGCAGCGAGAGCTATTTGTACAAACCTTTTTGAAAATGTACAGAAAGTCAATAATCATCCTCGCAGAAGCATGTTCGTTACACCATCTACACTATCGAAGATCGAATGTCCTTTGAAAAGACCTCTCGCAAGAACAAAACGTTTTGCGAATTCTGAATTCTTTTATAAGATTTTGTCCGTGAGTCGTTTGGTGGTGATCTACCTAAAGTGTGCATATTTCGTATCCTAACAGTATAAAACTTTCTTTTGGCTGTGCGAAGCGTGGCGGATTTACTATTGCTTGTACGTATATTATGAATGTATATGTCTTTCATATGTAATGTGCTCATCGACTTGATCGAGGCAATGAAAATTATTCTGATCTTATCCCACATAAAGTGCAGCACAGTACCAATAAATGCTGCAAATTACTCATGTGTCTCCTCCGATTGACGTAGGCCTCGTTAAGTAGCAGAAAAGTACCATTGTATCCCTATCATTATTTCGATAGATAAAGTTTGACCATTTTTTTCTCCGCAGGAACGGATGTGCAAAAAATATGACTGTTCCATGTTTGCAATTGGAGGGCATACGAAGAAGCGACCAAATAATTTGACAATCGGACGAATGTATGAATGGCAAATCTTAGATCTCTATGAAATAGGAATCAATCGGTTTCAGAGCATTGCCGAGTTAGCAGAGGAAACTGTTCCGCTTGGTACGAAACCTCTCCTCGTGTTTTCTGGAGAATTCGAGGAAGATGAAGAATTGAAATTGTTGAAAAATTTCCTAACAGGTGGGTGTTATAATCATTCAATAATATCTTGCGTGGCTTTGGTGTCATTTGTGGCAATCAAAAATCATTTTGACAATCAGCAATAAAGCTGCAACGAAAGTCAATAAAACATGTTAATTATCTCGGCAAAAGCTCTGATCATAAATTAAAAAAGGAAGAACTTGGATTAAAGAAGGCTTTTTTACAAGAGTCTACCAGAGTTGATCACAAAAGACGGACCACATGAGTTATGTTAAAATTCAGTATATTCTCATGCCTTGTAATCATGTCGCACACCAAAATGCCATGCATCATTCGAGAGCTTACTTTTTCAGCTTCCAATTAAACTATGATAAACTTGTATCTGTCAGTGTTTGCTGGACACTGGTCATTATATGAAAATCGCTAAATCAACTTGATAGTTTTTGACACATTCTACTGACTTCTTGACAGTAGTGTGTATTGAACATGTATAAGTCTAGCTCATGAAGACGTCGACGAGATTTCTTAGATTCAGCATCATAGTAAAAAATCATCACGAGCTAGCGTTGCACTATTATTAGATAGTTGTGCATTTTTTCTCCTTTGAATACATTGAAAAGCTGTCCACATCAAAGGAGAAGAAATTATAAGTAGTATAGGTAGCATCTTTAGCTCTGTGGGGAAAGACGTCTGTGAAAGATTTCGAATTCACATTATCTTAAATGGTTGCTAATTGGTTTTCCAGAAGTGCTAGCAGATTGTTTGTACAGTTTCTTATAATGTGGAGAGGAGGACTGCTTCTGATATTAAGCCATTCCTTAAGGAAAAACTCAAAATTCATTGAGAGGAAGGCGCTTCATCTCGTGCGTCTGCGCTGCCATGATCATACATACGCAGGTCGACGTCGAAATGTCCTAACGCTTGCTTGCAGCTCATTGATCAACTTTTATCAATGAATTCTACAGTAAAGTCGAGTCAATCATTGAAGACTAAGCGAAAGCGTAACAACATTCAAGGGATCGCCCCAGATATTTTACTATTTCAAATAGAGGACAGCAAGTGACACAGAAGTGACCAGCAAGTTACTACCAATTATGATAGATGGAAGAAGCTGCACCGTATTCCAGATACAGGAAGGAGGCGACCGTTTAGCCTGAGGCAAAAAAATTGAAACAGGTACTTTATCAAACAGTTTATCCAGTGCTTAGTCCCGAATGCCCAACGGACTGTTCCTGCTGTGTACATGTATCATAATCAATAACTCATTGGCAGCATTAAAAAAGAGTTTCCATGAAAGTCGTGAGGAAATCGCGGATTCTGACATCGAAATGCTGTGGACAACCTTTAATCGATTACTTAGCCTAGAGATCTTTTGGTCCAGAAGTCGAGGCACGAAAGTGTCACTGGAAGTCAGCAAGAAGAACTTTTGCCTGACGGTGATTTTCGATGGCAGCTGAAAGGTTTTACTTGAGGGCAATCCGTAAATAACGTACGAACGTTCTGATACTTCCCTCTTTCGACGTTAGAGGGACTACTATTAAATATTTGAAAGGTGATTAATATTTCAGACTATTTTGGCATGGTATGGTGCAATTTTCATGGATAGAGTCGCATTGTTTCATGATGAGAAATGACGAATATGTATCAGAACGTCCGTGCGTTATTTACGGAATTGCCATTAATGAGAAATAACATCGTTTTCTGCGGGCTCCTCATGGTAAATTAAGCCCTTATGTGTTTCTAAAACCACGTAAAGGCCATTTTGTAGTAGCGAGAGAAAGAAAGAGGCTTTTCATCTTACAGACCAATTGCGGAATTGCATTAGCACTATTTGTTTTAATATATGTCTACATTGCTTTCATATTCAAGCGCTATCCTTGATTTTCATTCAAAACGAATGACAGCAAAATGAAATATTGTCAGACACGTTCTAAACTTTTATCAATCCGTTGCCTGTTTTTATTCACAGCAGAATTTCTTTTTTGACAATACTTTGTGCAAGTCAATATCAACATGGAGCTTATAATATTTTATTGCTTGTTTTAGCTGCTTTTATTGAGCACATCAATGCTGTATGTACTATTTTCGCGCTTTCGCATTTAAACAGATTTTTCATATTATTATGAAGGAATATAAACTTAGTTGAAATGGAATCATGAGATAGGACATTGGTGTTGTGTGATTGTAACTCACAATTGAACATTTATGACATGGGAGTTATGGGCGATACTCTCGGAATCACTAAAATATAGTGAGATTCCGTGCATGATTAATAAAAGAATGTTGGATTCTGTTGAGATTTACTTTAATAGCTGTTATGCAATGAGTCTTGTGTTATATGTGCGTTTCGTAATTTTCTCAAACTTTTCAAAAGAAATTCAAAAAGTCTGACTTGACTGCAATAAATTTATGTGAGACTTTGGGAATTCTGACCTTGAAAATCCTGTAGGTTAAGCGGCAAAGCTTTGAAAATTTAAAGAAATTTGACATTGAAAATCGTGAGTGCTTAGCGGGAAGGCTTTGAAACCTTGAATTTTAAAGAATTTTTGCTTTGAAAAGCCTTGAATTTCTCGGTCAATATTGCGCGGACACCCTTAAGATATCATTTTACACTTGCTAGAAACAAAATAAGTCAAGAAAGGCTTATCCAGGTGCAATGTTTTGAGTGACTCAATAAAAACTGGCGATGTAGGAGATGATAGCCGCTTAAAGATTGATTATTGAAAAATCACTGATATGAGAAAGCCCAGCCCTCAGCCGTCGTCATCTGTATGCAGGCATGCACTCGATTCCGATGGTTTAAAGGCTTAACTTTTCCTTCTTATTTTCTGTTTTACACAGCACTTTCATTGTCAGTTCCTTGCGCATATCAGAGGCTCTCTGTATTTTCTAATCGTGCACCACTCCATTGTTCATAAAGAATTTGTATGTACTTTATTGTTGCCCTGCAAGTCTTTATTGCCACTGTTCTTTTGTGAACCTTTCCGTCCCTCCGCAGTTTGAGCTTTATTCATTCCATCTGTGTACGCATTTCACTGTATCGCATGATTAAAGGCACCGAAACCGCTCTCGATGTCAACTTAATTAATGTATTTTACATTAGCAACCCCATTCGTTCGTATCGATTTTTAATTGCCTTCCAGATTTTTTTCGAGGAACAAACCCCAGTGCATTGAGATTGGTCGGAATAGAACACGTACTGCACTTCACAAGTCTTTACGATATTTCGGACACAACAAACACTCAACGAAAAATACAAATGGACTCTCATCGAGTCTTACTGAAAAAATCGGCCACTAAAACTCCAACTGTAGAACTTCAGAACATGGGGCCTCGCGTCGAGTTAACTCTTCGTCGAATTCGTCTTCCCAGCAATGATTTATGGAAGCGAGCATGTCGTCAACCCAAGGCTGCTGTTGTAAGTCTATTAATCCGTCATTGATAATTCGAATTATCTTTGTTGATATACATGTTGTGCAAAGTTCAGTTTGCACTATCCAGTGCATGATATTTCGCAATTCACGTGACCAAACGGTGGGAGATCATATTCATATTTATAAAACAAGAAAAAGTAACTGCCCTTATTTGTTTTATGGTCGAAATTCTACTAAGTTAAATCAAGCAATCCAGACAGTACTTCGGCGTCCCGCGCCTTCAATGGTCGATAGAACAAGGTGGACTACTATTTGATGATCATATAATGTAGTTTTGTAATATTTGTATGAGCAGCCTCATGACTAAGTTTAAAACATAGACATCATGAATTTGTCCAATGATATAGACTTATTAGCACAATATATTTAAGCTTGATTAATTGTGTAATATCTGCTGGACTATGCATTGATAGTATATTCCAACGTTTCAGAATATCTCGAGACCATGATATAGCTACAGTTTACATCCACATTATCAACTTGCAACAAAAATGAGATTCATGATTTTTATCAGTTGCAATATTTTTCTAACAAGGTTTTAAGCAAATTTCTGAAAACTAGTTCAGAAATTATTTTAATTTCTAGTTAATTTCTATTTGTTCTAATAGTAATCTACTTAGCTATGATCTGCAATAATTACTGAAGATTCCTTTCTTGCTCAACCTAGTCTACCTAGTTCTATCGACCATAGAAGGCGCGGGACGCCAAAGTTCTTACTGTCTGCTTTGCACTGACTTGATTTAACTTTAATAGAATTTCGACCATAAAATAAAAAGGAAGTTACTCTTTTCTTTTTCAATATTTCGCTATTAACTAGTTTTTAAATCTAAGACAAGCATAAAGAAATGTTGACACGTTTATTTTAACCATTTTTCAAAGCGATTCTCACTCACTAGCCGTTTTCAGGCTCGTTTTCCCGCGGCGGGAGTCGGCCCCACGAAGATGACTCCTCCATGTCCTCCGATCCTTCCAATCTCCGCTTGAGATTGGAAGACTTCTTCTCCTCATGTCGTTTCTTACGCACTCCAGCCATGTTTTCTTCGGTCTTCCTCTCTTCTTTTCTCCATGAATCTCAAAAGTCAAAGCCTGTCTCAGTTCACTCTCTTCACTTCGCCGCATCACGTATCCGAAACATCTCAGCTGCTCTCGTTCCACACTGTTCAACACTTTCTACTCCCATCATTGATCTTATCTCCTCATTTCGTCTTCTCTCGTCGATCTTAGCTCCACACATCATCATTAACATCCTCATTTCCGCAGTGCACATCCGGCGAACATCTTCGACCTTGGTTGCCCACGTTTCTCCTCCATACATCATTGCTGGTCTTACGCACGACTTATAGAGGACCCCTTTCACTCGGTTTGACAACCCCTTCGTGCACAGCACTGCCGACAACTCTCTGAATTTGTTCCATGCAGCACGGTTTCTTAGAGACACGACCGCCTCTGATCCTCCTCTTGAGAGCATATCGCCGAGGTAGCAGAAAACCTTTACTACGAGAAGCCTATCGCCATCGAGTAGAACTTCTTCAGTAGCGCCTCTGTTGGTGGTTCTCTCCCCTTCACAAGTTTTGCATGAAAAATGGCCATCCTCCTGCTTTAAACTGCCTTTGATTCCTGAACATCTCTTATGAACCCATCCAGAGCAGGACTTGCATTTGATGGAGTTCCTCTGTACCCTTTTCCCACACCATGTACAAGGGTCTACTTTCGCCTGTCTCTTCGTTTTCTCTCCAGTTACTATCATTACCTTTGTTTTTGACACATTAATTTTCAAACCTTTTCCATGCAAAGCTCTCTTCCATTTCTTGTACTTTTCCTCGATTTCACCCATACACTCACCCATCAAGAGAAGGTCGTCTGCGTAGAGTAGCTCTTTCATGTTGTTCGATCTGGCTTCCCTGGTTACTTCGTCCATTACGACGTTGAATAGCCAGGGACTCAAAACTATTTTTCCAAGCGATTATAAGTATTTAAGAATCATTTCTAAAAGATTTATGTCAGCTACCTATATCTGTGTATTTTAAATTATCTTCGAAATCACAAACGAGGAATAATCCGACCCCATGGCTGGATCCTTTCGAAAGATCGTTCCGTGCAACCATCAATGATTTTTCATAACTCGGAAGAAAAATATTCCTGAACACTGTTTTTGTACTGGACAACATATTTCAACTCTCTGAAAAATATATTTTTATGTTCAGAGGCTGTTGTAAATATGTTGAGTTTAAAATTGATGTTGTGAGCAATCAAATTATCATTTTGTCGTTTTAACAGAGAAGCACACTGTTCCTGAGATTAATAGGTATATGTCAGTGCTGAGTCATGACTAACAGATGCTAGGATATCACGGAACCAAGATAGAAACATTTGAAACATCAACCTTGACATGATAAACTGATTGCCAAGCAGAATCGCATGTGCTTTCGCATTTACTCTTTTCTAACGCGCTTCTATCCAATGATACTGAAACATAAACCTCACTGCTCCCCCAGTGAAGATTTATACGATGTTGACGTAGTCAGACTTTAGCCGGAGCGTTGTGACGCTTTTAGTCCGGATGCCCTTCCTGCCGACTTCCATTGTCACGTTCCAGGCTCGATCTTTAGACCAGAAGATCGCTAGGCCAACCTCCCGTTACTGAGACCACTCAAAATTTGTCTAATATCTACATGGTTCTATCCGAATATAATATAGTGTCTATATATGCTCGTGCTTTCATGTAAAATATGTGTAAGCTTTGAAAACTAATAAGTTTCTAGTTTTTGTGGATATAAATATGGTAAGGAAGTCAGGATGACCTGCAATATTCGGAGCGCATAATTTTGTTTGCTGCTGCTTATTTATAA
>CAJQUW010002878.1:0-219317 GCA_907163375.1 Prostheceraeus crozeri
TTAAATATCATATTCGTTCGTGTTAACGCGTGCGGTCGTATTGTCAATAGCTCGTGTCATTTGCCGAATTTTCCTCTGTATAAATTAGTTTTAAAGCAATCGTTTTTCGTAGTTCTTGTATAGTATAATCATTAATTGTATTTCTAGTTTGTTGGGGTGCCTTTTTGTTATCGTTTTTCTAATCATTTAATTTTTGAGCCATTTTTTCATAAATCAAACAACCCTATTCCGTTAATTATGTGAGCGAAGTCAGTGTCTTAGTGGGAAGCAGCAATATCACGACCAGCCGTCCAAAGACATTCTATTGAAGAATCATGCGCCCCTCATCATCACACACACACTCCCTCCTTACACCGTCAACTCTACAAATACCGAGACAATAGGTAAAAAAATCATATCACAACTGACTCAAGCTAGACATACAGCAGGACTCCCTTGTTCTGTAGTGTCGTGCATAAAAATCTGATCTTTCTCTGAATATTTGTGCCAGCACAGAATGATCATTCGCAGCCAGATCCCGAACAAGCCAAGCGATTCCGACAGGTTGAAGTTTGCGCATATTTCGTATCGAATTGTGTAGGGCAGGGGAGGTCACCTAGTTTTGTGAAATTGCGATAAGTTTTTTTCCAGAGATCACAGTTGTTCGAATTTACCATCGGGATGATTTGAGCAAGTATATAAAACTAGAAACGCAAAATTTTGACATGTAAACTTGGTAGAGGTGGTCGAGAAGAGTAGAACTATCCCACGGAGGGAAAGGACATACAAAACATAACGAAGCACTGATGAGTCACACAGAAAGCAAACAGAATCGGGAAAAGAAAACATTGAAACTGAAATCGAAAAACTAAAGCAAAACATCAGCACGGAAAGGAGCGAGGACTTACTACAAAGATCCGTTGAGGACATAGGAGTCATGAAAGAGACGCAAAATGGAGAGAAGAAAAAGCCAGAAAGAACTAAAACCGAAATTAACGAGTTCAGGTTGCGGAGAATTGATGCAAGAAGATAGAAGAAAACAAAAAGGAAGACGATAAAGATGATGTGGCGCGATGCGAAGAGTCCGACGAGAAGATGCAGCAAAAAGGCAGATTATGACACGAGAAGATCAAGAATATTACTTAAAACCATCAATATGAAAATTAATCATATCAAAATTGATAAGAAAGAAATACGGTGGCGCGACGTGACAGCAATTCCATTAGGTAATCGACTTCATGAACGGTACAAGTATCCCACCAAATGCCGTTACCCCAGAGAGATTGCCTGAGCCGACAAAAGCTTCATTCTCAAACAATCCTATAGAGCAACGACAAACTTGAAGTAAAAGCAGGCAAAACACAGCACACGAAGTTCAACATTCGCACCAACAAGGGTAACGGGCCAAAGACATACTCAAAGCCAAAATCCTTGCGATCATGCTATATCTGTGGAAGAACGTGGGGGGGGGAAAGGGGGGGGCGGGGGGGATGGGGGTGGAGGGTGGGGTGGGGAGGGGGGGGGGTGTGGGGTCCAAACCTATTCCTGGAATTGCTGGTTTCAACAACACCAATCCGCTATACAAGACCCACACCCGGGGGGGGGGGGGGGGGGGGGGGGGGGGGGTGGGGGGGGGTAGGGGGGGGGGGGTGAAGAATGCATCAACAACATAGCGCGAAGACCAATGCGGGAGGCATCAAGGATGACAAAGGAGAAGAATGCGAATATGGTGGATATGAGTGGGCAAGTGAAAGCAGATCGCCCAAGTATTCACCTGAGCGACGAAGGCGATAGGCGACGATGGGCTCGACAACAACAAGATATTGGACAACAGGTAATCCACCGTAAGAGATAGCGTGAATCACGGTGACCGCTGACTATAGAATCAGACCACAATCACCAAACGACGAACATGAGCAAAGAAACAATCATTACAGAACAGACAATAATAGTTACAGTACGAATCACTCAACACAACCGTATGACTATAATGAAAATCGGTATCTCTATTGATGAATTAAAGGAAGGAGAGGATGAATTAATGACTACTGGAAGAAAACTGAAGAAACATAATGGAAATAGAGTTATTCTATTAAACATTAATGGATTGAATAGCGATAAAATTAAAAAAGATTTTTTAAACATGAGAATCCACAGGGCTAATATCATATGTTTTAACAGAGCGACACATCTTAGTGATACTGCATATGATCAATCAGTGTTAGAATATTGTTTACGGTTTAAGCGCCTAAGCGTGGGCCGCGGGACCAAAAGAAGAATATAGTGGGAGCGGCGAAGAAAATAAAAGTTGTATCTGTTATGGATAAAGGAGGTAAATTTTCTCTGCTTAAATGTTTATAAAGCTTGATTAAAAGAACAGAGGAAATCGGGTCAATGCGCGAGGGGGCAAATTAAAAAAACATCATGCGATTGGACATGATTAGAAGGAACATATTCTTGATTCTTTGTTAAGAGGATAATCGCGATTCGAAATAACAAAGATCGAGAAATATATAGAAGTATTAGCGAGCGCCGAGACAGTGATTCAATATAAAATGAAGCGAACGCGAGAGATAATAACGGAGATTTTAATGGTCGCATTGAAATGAAACAAATCATACTAATTCCACACTTCCAAAAGAGAGTCGGAAATCAAAGGTAAATAAAATGGGAAATATCTAATTAATTTCTGGTAATGAAACCTCTCTAATAATAGCCAAAGGGCAGATTAGAAAATCGCGTTCTAAAGGTAGGATGCACATACGAGCGAGAATCGAAAATAGTGAGTCTAACCAAGATCCGGTGAAGACAACCTTCAATTTCGGAATCAAATATATAAATTAACGAGAGCTTCTTTGAAATAATTCAACCATTATTTATACGGATCCAAACGCTCCAATGCAAATAAAATACCGGCGCATTGAATTAAATTATAGAATTAAAAGAACCAAAACAGTCGTCGCTAATCAAAATTATAATCCTGCAAAGATGCGAAAAGGGGGCGCGCAATAAAAGTGGAAGTAGAGGGGCAGCAACGGTTTTTTGATCACGTAGCATTTAAACAAGAAATATCAACAGACTTAAATAATCAATACTTCGAAAGAGGATATTATTCCGTTGGCAAATATAGAGAATAAAATTTTGCCATAAGATAACTCACATAAGCATTAAAACTAATAGAAAGCCAATTCGAAATTGTTCTCTCTACGAAACACACATTATGAAAGCCGTCCATAGAAAATATGTTTTTCTTCTCGGTGGAGAGAAAAATTCCCCGTACAGGGTCTGAAAACTTAAGTCGACTGAATGATATAAAAGAGCGAGCGGATGGAATAGAAAAGGTAGTCGCGGGGCAGACAGAAGAAATGACGAAGAAAAATAGACTAATAGGTCTAAAAAACAGCACGTAGAGAATAATGATCACAAAATGATATTTGGCAGACTGATTAAATTAAGAATATAGGTGTTAAGATATTAAACATATGAGAACTTATAGGAAGGCTTCAGATTTTCAGACTCATCTGAGTAATCAATGATCTAGAAGGTTATCAAGTCAATACATGCTTATCCTCCAGTTGTAGCCAAAAATGTTGCAAGTCAAAAGTGCATTGACAATCGAGAGGTGATGATAGAATATACACGCGATTGGGCTGGCGCCAGAAAAAATGCTCTTAGAGAATCATAACTACATAAAACAAGTGTGTACCAGACAGAACTGTTTAATGAGACATAAGCTAATGAAGACCAAACCCATTGAGACTCTTGAACGCCTGGAGGAAGTTATGTATTTAACCAGAGGCCGAGAAATCCCATGGAGGCGAGTAGCTGGTGATTACCCCAAATATAGAGAGAAAAGTAGACTGAAGAGAGATGAGAGTCCAAGTTCATGGACAGATTTATAAATCTTATCATCCGTATAGAAAAAGATAATGACAAAAAAGAGATAGAATTTTAGACTTAACGATTGCTCGATGAAACACGTGAATGATGTGAAGAGGAGAAGCAACAAAGGCACCGGTTCAAGAAAGGAAGCTCCGCTTGAGTGGTGCTGCGCCTAAATGCTTGTTAAGGAAAATATGCACAGTATATGAAAACACAAAACGCCACTGTGTTTTAAATGTTTCGTAGATTTGTCAAGAGGCAATTGATTCCATTCCTAAAAACAAAGAGTATTGAAAAATTATGACGCTTGAGTCCCAAATGCAAGATTTTATCAGTAATTATAAGGTGTAATCTATAAAAAGAGAGCGCAAATGATTTATACAGAGGAAAAAGAACGCAATCCTTAAAACTTGAAAAGGAATTGCGCACAAGGATATCGTACTAAGCGGCCCAACCCTATTAAAGTATTTATATAAGGCGCATTTCATTGAAACATAAAGCTAGTAGAGAGAAGAAATTGAGTGTCTGTTCGACTTTAGTGAATTTGTTGAAGCAGTGGTCACCACGTGCATATATGCGGATGATATCTAGTAATGAGTGAGAGTATGCTAGGTTTGAAATAGTCTAATTAAAATACTTTGCAAATGTTTGTGCAGGCAGAAAATGTCCTTATGCATAAATTATGAAAAAACCAAAATCATGACTGAAAATTTCACTACAAAGTACAGACACAGAGATTGTAGGATAATCTCAAAGGGTAAGCAGATACCATAGAAGTGGTCGGATAAATATGAATGCATCGAAGGGGAATTGATATCGAAAAATTCATTGATATCATTTGTGTAACAATTGTGATAGGGCTAAAGGTAACGGCGAGCCATTAGCTCACGGCTAAAACAACATGAGGATGGAGAATTAGGTCGACGAGTTTTCTGGTGAAGATTTTGAAAAAAAGACCTGTTGAAATGTCAGTGCACTGTGCGAAGAATGAACGGTGGGTATAGACTGTTCCGAATATTGTTTATTTCAATAAACCTAAACTTAGGGTATCAAAATCAATGACCATGATTATAAAAACGATACTATCACGTTAAGAGCCGCGGCGACACCAAATTATTGTTTAATCGGTGTGAAATTATTGAATACGTCTATGGAGGAGATTCAGAGTCGAGAAGAGAGCGGAGCAATCTGGTCTTTGGATAAGATTAATTACCAGGGAATGGAAATAGCTTAATTAAACAAAAAATAATGCTGATGATATCGGGGTCACATGAATAGACGAATCAAGGATGGAAATAGTGAGTAAGATACAGCATGGTGTTGTGGAGAATAAAGCATGATTGCTAACAAAACGTAAACCTGTCAAAGCTAATGGATGTGAACAGCTAACAGGCTGATAAACAGACGAGCATACAGTATAATTACGCCGCAGGACCGTGAATAGATGTCCAGTATATACAGTGACAAATGGATATCTGTCAAGCAAAAAGAGAGCCGATTCTGGTCTGACGTATATAAGCGAAGCGAGTGCCATTTTGAGGAAACGCCTTGATAAATCAATCCTGCGATTTTGATATCGATTGCAATGAAATAAATGATGTGTACTAAATTATTAGACAAAAATTCATAAATAAGATTTTTGTAACGGGTGCGGCGAGTACAGAAACAATTGCGAAGATGAAAACGGGTCCTTAGGTGAACTTTTGCAATGAAACAAAATGAGACCTAATCACTATTATGAAAGAATGTGCCATTGTGTCAAAATAATGCTGCAACAAAATTGCACCGAATGTTATTGTAACTTGCAACGACCATAGTAAATTTCGGATGCAGAATGAAATGAGTACCTTGACTCCAAAGTATTTCAAATCCATCGCAAGGATTTCTAAAAAGCGACAGCCGAACGTGATTTACGCATTTCCATAAAAGAGAAGAATTCGACCAGCAAAGCATCTGAAATCTAAATGAAATGCTCAATAATGATTCTCACTGGCCTAACTGCTTAATTTATTTTCTACCAAACAGACCTCACGCAGTATTCGTTAACGAGTTTACTCAAAATAGAAATATTGTATTCCCAGGAGGTAGTTTGGGATAAAAAAACACTTTTGTACATTTGTGACTATTGACTCTTTGACTGTTTTAAAGCGATCGTTAGCAACGGCGTATCCGAGTGTCCCGCAGATTTTTTGAACATTCGCTTTGCCACCACCACCAAGGCTGTGTGGCCATTTGTAGGCATTTTAAATTAACACACAGACACCTTTGGTGACAACGGGAATCTTGGGCTATAACAGATAGGGTAGTGGATGCAAATGGAAAATTTTCCATTTTTTCAAAATTTTCAGAAAAATTTTCCCACTGGAAGAACTTTTGAAATTTATTTTTTGGCGAATTGACGTTTTTTCCTTTGTTTGGGAGGACTAATAAAAAGTCGTTTGAAAAAGACTGCAATATTCAAAGTCCGAAAACCTTCTCTATCATTCCTGTATGATTGAACTTTATGGAACCTGCATTTTCTGCACCTTGGATTCCATGTGACGTTATTTCGATATCTTTCCAAATGAATTTCATGCACATTAGAGTGGATTTCAGGGGATTTCTCTAGCTGACATGTCCATATGCGGTGTGCATAAACTCAGTCTTCGAAAAGATCTTCAAATCAACTTGGAGATCTCCACTCATCTGACATTATCAGAAATTCTGGCAGAAGTGTGGGCAGAGTCTGAAATCGAAATGTTGGAACTACCTGAACCATCTGAACTAGGCGGAATTGGATGTGAGTGTTTATCCTCAATAAAGAAGATGTCAGACACTACACCAGAAGATAGTGCAACTGTCGATAGATATACTTATCCTCAACACAGAGTAGGACTTGAAGTGGTTTAGTTCAAATATCTCACGGGAGTAACAGTGCGATGTGATGGACGTCCTCGCAAATTGGTTCCGCTCAAGAATGCTGCTGAACTGTGTGCCATATGAGAACTACACTGTACTTCATCAACGATGTTCATCAACACATGGAGAAGTCACCTATTATCCACGCTGCATAATAAAGCTTAACTTCAAACTAACAATTAGTAGTGAATGAAAATTTTTCCAGAAAATTTTGAATCAAATTTGCCGTGGAAAATTATGGGAAAAATATGTGGCGAAGATTAATTAACGATTCTGTGAAAATTGAGTGAAAGTTTAAGTTTTGATTTTTTTGGATAGCACTTATAATATTGACGCTTCCACGAGGGGGCCGAGCAGTGCGAGAGCGTGAACCGAATAAATTGAGAGCTAAAACTCTCAATTTCTATCATTAATTCGTGTGATTTAACGATGAGAGCAATGCCAGTGGGTCCGTCCGCGGATTTTGAACATTCCTGTTGCCAACCGGCCACAGTGGCTTAGTGTGCAATTTGTGAGAGTGTCCAGTGAGGTAAATAGATCACACAAGGACACCGTGTATGGACAGGACGTGCGAGTGCGAATCTTATAACAATGCGTGGGTAGTGTGTGAATTCTCGATAGTAAAAATTTTCAGGAAAAGCTTTCCATTGGAAAATTTTGAAATATTTGAGATGTGGCGATTGACGTATAGGTTTGTCCTTTGTTTTGAGACGCTTATTGATAGGTGACGTTTAAAAGAGCTTCAAATACAAAGGTGCCGAAAACTGAGCTCTATCATCGCCGTGTGCGTGGGAGTAACTTTTATGGAACCCGCAACAGTGCACTTTACCTTGTCTAGTTCGAGATCTTTCCGCGAAATGAATTGACAGACATTAGATGGATTTCAGATTCTCTAGCAGAATTACAGAATGAACTGTCAGAAGCCAACTTAGCAAAAGAACTTAGAAATCAACTGGATATCTCCAACTCAACGAACTGATCAAGAGCTGAATTCATTTGGGCAATCTGAAATCGATTATATGGGAAGCGTATCTGAAGCCATCTAACTAGAAATGAGGAAGTGAGTAACCTCCAAGAAGATATCAGCACAGCTACACCAACGATAAAGGCTGTCATAGGATATGTCTTTTACTCAGAGCACAGATATCTTTAGTTTTAGCAAATGAGTCTCACGAGTTTACAGTCTTTATAGTCTTCCGCATTGGTCCGCGGTCATGAATGCTGCGTGAACCGAGGTGTGCTTATAGAATACTACGAATGTACTACCAGTCCAGCATTTCGTCAACACATGAGCATCACCTATTTATCAACGCCTGCATAATAAAGCTTAAAACGTTTCGAAACTAACAATTAGTATGATTGAAAATTTTCCAGAAAATTAAGGAAATCAAATTTGTTGGCTCTTGGAAAAATATGGAGAAATTTTTGGTGAAGATTTGAAATTATGGATTTTTGATAGTATAAGCCTTATAAAAGAGCGCTTCCCACGCCGAGGCAGCACTACCAATCAAATTGGATCTAAAACCTCAATTTCATCATTATTTTCGATTTAAGCGATCGTTGCAATGCGAGTTCCTGTCCCCCGGATTTTTGAACATTCCATTGCCAGCCGGAGATCCACCAGTGGCTTGTGCCATGATTGTTGTCATTATAAATAATCACACAGACAACCCGTTTTGGACATAGCGTGAAACTTGCTTTTAACAATAGGGTAGTGATAGCAAAAAAAAATTATCGGAAAACTTTCATTGGAAAAAATTTGAAATTTATAGTTTGGCGATTGACGTTTTTTTTTCCTTTGTTTTTGGAGACATATATAGTCGTTATGAAAAGACGTGCAATATTCAAAGTCCCGAAAACTTCTCTAGTCAGACCCTGTGAGGATGTTCACTTTTTGGACCTGCAACAGCACCTTTTCCATGTCTATTTCAGGATCTTTCAAATGAATTTCCGACATTAGGATGGATTTCAGATTTCTCAATCGTGAATTGACAATATAGCTGACAGAAGCTCAACTTCGAAAAGAACTAAAATCAACTGAGATCTCTCATCTCATCTGACATATCTGAA
The DNA here is from genome assembly GCA_907163375.1 of Prostheceraeus crozeri. Classification (NCBI taxonomy): domain Eukaryota; kingdom Metazoa; phylum Platyhelminthes; order Polycladida; family Euryleptidae; genus Prostheceraeus; species Prostheceraeus crozeri. The sequence goes on from CAJQUW010002878.1 coordinate 8,830, forward strand.
ATTCATGGCAATCTGAAATCGATTTGGAACTATCTGAACCATCTGAACAAGAAAGAGGGATGTGTCTCCGCTCAAAGAAATGTCAGACACTTCCCAGAAGATAAAGCTGACATAGATATTCTTTTACGGCTCATCACAGAATAATCTTAATTTCCGCGCATATCATCACAGTTACAGTCGTTTAATATCCTCCCAAATTGGGTCCTCATGGAATGCTGCGTAACTGTGTGTGTGGCATAAAGAATCTACACTGTACTTCTGAGACACATGTTCAATCAACACATGGAAGGCTCACCTATTCATCAACGCTGGGCATATAAACTTAACTTTCAAACTTAACAATAGTAGTGATAAAATTTTCACAGAAAAATTTGAGTGAATCAAATTTTGCGAGGGGAAAATTATGAAACATTGGAAAATTGAGTGGGTGAAACATGCGATGAGAACTTTTTGAAAGTTTTTGGATTTTTTGTATAGCCTTATAATTTGACGCTTCCACTGCCGTGCGCACTAACGACCGATAAATTGGATCTAAAAGGGGGGGGGGGCCAGCTCAATGTTCGACATTATTTTCGATAGAGAAGCGATCGTAGCACGATGCGCTGTTAGGCCGTCGCCCCGGATTTGGATTAACATTCCTTTGCCAAGCGAACCACCGAGTGGCATTCCATTGATGTTGCATTTTTAAATTAATCACACAGACAGCACCCGTTTGGGACAACGTAAGATACGTGTTGCGAGTATTAAACAATAGGGTAAGGTTGGATGGCAAATGGAAATTATTCCAGGAAAATTTTTCCACTGGAATTATTTAGAAAGTTTATTTTATGATTGGCGAATGACTTTTATTGCCTTTGTGTTTGGAGACTTATAATAGTACTTTGTAAAACTGGCGAATATTCAAGAGGCCGAAAAATGTCTCTATCCTACCCCTGTAAGTTAACGTTTTGGAAGGCGCCCAAATGCGAGCCTTTTCCATGTCTATTTCAGATCGAGTTCCAAATGAAGTTTCGAGAACATTAGTTGGATGATTCAATTTCTCGTAGCTAATTTCAGATTCTGTCAGAAGGCACAGCGATTCGTAAAAGATCTTAAATCTAACGTGGGAGATCACCAACCATCTGGATCATATCAGAAATTCATTTGTGCAGATCTGAAATCGATTTTGAACTATCTGACCATCTGAACTAGACGATGGAGGATGTTACCTCAAAGAAGATATCAAAACTACAACCAGAAATAGAAGCTGTCATAGTGATCGAGTCTATGTACTCAACACAATGAGTCATTAGATGTTCCAAATGATCGTCACAGTTTACAGTGTCTTTATATACCTTGGCCAATTTGGTCGATCAGGCATGCTGGGGGGGTGAACAGTGTGCTTAGGAGAGAATCAATACAGAATGTAGCTTTCGATCACATGTTCATACTACGACATGGAGAATCACCTATTAACAACGCTGCATAATAAAGCTTAACTTTCAAACTAACAATTAGTATGATGAAAATTTTCCGGAAAATTATTTGAATCAAAGTTGGTTGCCGGTGGAAAATGATATGGTGGAAAATTTTGTGGAAAAATTGAAAGTTGTTGATTTTTTGAAAGGCCCTAGATAATTTGAGCGCTTCCACTGCCGAGGCAGGCGAAACGTACCAATAAATGATGGATCGTAAAATCTCCTCAAATTATATCATCATTATTTGACGATTAAAAGCGGGGATCGTGAGCAATTGCGAGTAAGTAGCGCGGGAGCCCCTGGATTTTTGAACGATTCCTTTGCCACAACCACCAGGGAGGCGCTTGTGCCATTATTGGTTGGCAAGTTTTAAATTATCACACAAGACAGAACAGCGCGGTTTTGGGACAGAGCGTAGTGCAGACATGACTTGCTTTACAATAGGGTAGTGATTGCAAGCGTTGTAGAAAATATTCTGGAAAATTTATCTCCACTGGGGAAAATTATTAGTGAAATTTATTTTTTTGTGGATTGGCGATATGACGTTCTTTTTCCTTTTGTTTTGGAACTTATATTGAATAGTCGTATTAGAAAAGTGAACTTGCAAAACGATTACAGCCAGGACCGTCCGAAAACTTCTCGAGATCATCCCTGTATGTTAACATTTTGTGGGGGAACCCGGCGCAACCTGCCACCTTTTTCCATGTCTATATCAGATCTTTCCAAATGAATTTCAATGACATTAAGGATGGATTTCAGATTTCTCTAGCTGGAATTTCAGATATCTGTCAGAAGCGTCAACATCTGTTCGAAAAGATCTTAAAAGCGTCAACGTGGATATCTCCGATCCTACCAATCAGTGGATCATATCTGCCGAAATTCAATTTGGGGCGAGATCTGCGAAATCGAGTTTGGAGGACTATGCTTGAAAAAAAAAACCATCTGAGACTAGAGAATGGAGGATGTGTATCCTCAAACGGAAGAGATATCAGACACTACACCAGACGAGATAGAAGCTGTCAGGAGGAGCGGGATATTCTATTTAACTCCATCACAGATATCAGATTAGTTTTCAAAATATCTCACGAGTTTACAGTGCTTTACTATCTTACATCCCATATGGTCCGAATGCATGGCATGCTGCGTGAACTGTGTGCTTATAGCGATCTACTATGTAAACAGTCATCACATGTTTCATCAACGACAATGGAGAATCACCTATTATCAAAGTCGGCTGGCATAATAAAGCCTTAACTTTCAAACCTAACAATTAGGTAGTGATGAAAATTGATTTCCGGTGAAAATTTTGTGAATCAAATTGTAGAGTCCGTGTGAAAATTATGGAAAAGTTTTGTGGAAATTTTGAAAGTTTTGATTTGTATTTTGATTAAGGCGTAGCCTTAGTAATTTGAAGCGTCTTCCCACTGGGGACGAGTGCCGGTCGGCAGCTACGTACGCCCCAAACGTAAAATTCTGGATCTAAAACTCGATCAATTTCATCATTATTGGTCAGATTTAAAGCGAGATGCGTGTAGCACAATGCGGAGTTCCGTCCCCGATTTTTTGAACGATGTCCTTTGCCCACAACTACCATGTGGCTTGTGCCATTTTGTTGTGCATTTTTAATAGAATTATACGGACACAGACCAAAGACCGTTTAGTGGGGGACAGAATCGTGAATCTTGCTTTAACAATAGGGGTAGTGATGCAAATGGGCGAAAATAATGTCTGGAAAAATTTTCCACTGGGAGAAATTTTGAAATTTATTTTAGATTAGTGTAGCGATTGACGTTCTTTCGCTGATGTGGATAGTTGTGGGAGACTTATTAATAGTCCGTTGAGAAAAGACTGCAACATTCAAAGACCGAAAACTTCTCTGAATCATCCCTGTATGTTAACTTTTTGGAACCCTGCACACTGCACCGCTTTTCCATGTCTATTATCGGAGATCTTTCCAGAATGAATTTTCAGACATATTAGATGGATTTCAGATTTGCTCCTAGGCGAGAATTTTCAGATATAGCATAGTAGCAGAAGCTCCAACTTCGAAAAGATCTTAAAATCCAACTGTGAATGCGTCCGGCAACTCGGGATCTGGATCAGAGATCTGAAATTCCATTTGGGGCGAGGAGTCTGAAATCGATATTGGAACTATCTGAACCAATGATTGAACTAGGCGAAAATTGGTAGGATGTGTATCCTCAAAGAAGATGTCAGAACACACTACACCAGAAGATAGAAGCTGTCCATAGATATTCTTTTAGGCTCATCATCACAGATATCTTTAGTTTTCAAATTGATCTCACGAGTTTACAGTCGTTTATATCTTCCAATTTGGGTCGCTCATGAATGCTGCGTGAGTAGCAACTGTGTGCTTATAGGAATCTACAATGGTACACTTATGACATCACATGTTTCATCGGACACATGGAGAACGCAGGGCCTATTATCAACGCTGCATAATAAAGCTTAAAACTTTTCAAACTAACAATTAGTCTATAGTGATGAAAATTTTCGCCGGGAAAATTTTGAATCAAATTTTGCCGTGATGAAAATTATGGAAAAATTTTGGTGGAAATTTGAAAGTTTTGATTTTTTTTGATAGGCACGAACAACGTTATAATTTGAGCGCGTTCCACTGCCGAGGCAGCTACGTACCAATAAATTGGATCTAAAACTCTCAATTTCATCATTATTTCGATTTAAGCAAATCGTCGAGCAATGCGAGTTCCGTCCGCAGATTTTTGAGACATTCCTTTGCCACCACCACCAGTGGCTTGTGCCATTTTGTTGGCATTTTTAAATTATCACACAGACACCGGTTTTGGGACAACGTGTAATGCTTTTGCTTTACAATAGGGTAGTAGTGCATGCAGAATGGAAAAGTATTCTGGAAAATTTTCCACTGGAAAATTTTGAAATTTATTTTTTGGTGCGATGGTGATACGTTTTTTTTCCTTTGTTTTGGAGACTTATTATAGTCGTTTGAAAAGACTGCAATATTCAAAGACCGAAAACTTCTCTATCATCCCTGTATGTTAACTTTTGGAACCTGCAACTGCAGCTTTTCCATGTCTATTTCAGATCTTTCCAAATGAATTTCAGACATTAGATGGATTTCAGATTTCTCTAGCTGAATTTCAGATATCTGTTAGAAGCTCAACTTCGAAAAGATCTTAAAATCACTGGAGATCTCCAACTCATCTGGATCATATCTGAAATTTTCATTTGGGCAGATCTGAAATCGATTTGAACTATCTGAAACCAATCTGAACTAGAAATGGAGGATGTGTATCCTCAAAGAAGATGTCAGACACTACACCAGAAGATAGAAGCTGTCATAGATATTCTTTTACTCATCACAGATATCTTTAGTTTCCAAATTTCTCACGAGTTTACAGTCTTTATATCCTCCAATTTGGTCACTCATGAATGCTGCGTGAACTGTGTGCTTATAGAATCTACATTGTACTTCATCACATGTTCATCAACACATGGAGAATCACCTATTATCAACGCTGCATAATAAAGCTTAACTTTCAAACTAACAATTAGTAGTGATGAAAATTTTCCAGAAAATTTTGAATCAAATTTTGCCGTGGAAAATTATGGAAAAATTGGAAAATTATGGAAAATTCTGGAAAATTTTGAAAGTTTTGATTTTTTTGATAGGCCTTATAATTTGAGCGCTTCCACTGCCGAGGCAGCTACGTACCAATAAATTGGATCTAAAACTCTCAATTTCATCATTATTTCGATTTAAGCGATCGTAGCAATGCGAGTTCCGTCCCCGGATTTTTGAACATTCCTTTGCCACAACCACCAGTGGCTTGTGCCATTTTGTTGGCATTTTAAATTATCACACAGACACCGTTTGGGACAACGTGAATCTTGCTTTACAATAGGGTAGTGATGCAAATGGAAAATTTTCCAATTTTTTCAAAATTTTCTGAAAAATTTTCCACTGGAAAATTTTGAAATTTATTTTTTGGCGATTGACGTTTTTTCCTTTGTTTTGGAGACTTATTATAGTCGTTTGAAAAGACTGCAATATTCAAAGTCCGAAAACTTCTCTATCATCCCTGTATGTTAACTTTTGGAACCTGCAACTGCACCTTTTCCATGTCTATTTCAGATCTTTCCAAATGAATTTCAGACATTAGATGGATTTCAGATTTCTCTAGCTGAATTTCAGATATCTGTCAGAAGCTCAACTTCGAAAAGATCTTAAAATCAACTGGAGATCTCCAACTCATCTGGATCATATCTGAAATTCATTTGGGCAGATCTGAAATCGATTTGGAACTATCTAAACCATCTGAACTAGAAATGGAGGATGTGTATCCTTAACGAAGATATCGGACAATGCGCCTGAAGTTTGAAGATATCATAGATATTCTTTTACTCATCACAGATATCTTAAGTTAGTTTTCAAATATCTCACGAGTTTGCAGTCCTTATATCTTCCAATATGGCCGCTCATGAATTCTGCGTGGACTGTGTGCTTATACTTCATCACATGTTCATCAACATATGGAGAATTTGCATCACTACTATCAACGCTGCATAATAAAGCTTAACTTTCAAACTAACAATTACAAATTCCAAAATGAAGTACATTTTTTTGCTCCAGATCTTTCACATTGCATAAAATTATACCCCTATGGTAAAGCAAGATTTACGTTATCCCAAACGGTGTCTGTCTGATAATTAAAAATGCCAACAATTTAGTACAAGCCACTGCTGGTGGCAAAGGAATGTTCAAAAATCCGCGGACGGAAATCGTTTTGCTACGATCGCTTTAATCGAAATAATGATGAAATCAAGAGTCTAGGCACAATTCATTGGTACGCAGCTGCCTCGGCAGTGGATGCGCTCAAATTATAGGGCCTATCAGAAAATCAAAATTTTCAAAATTTTCCAATTTTTTCCACGGAAAATTTTGATTTAAAATTATCCGGAAAATTTTCATCACTACAATAGGGGTATATTTTCATGCAATGTGAAAGATCTGGAGCAAAAATAATGTACTTCATTTTGGAGTTTGCTTATTAGCTTGAAAGTTAAGCTTTATTATGCATGTGTTGATGAACAAGTGAAGTATAAGCACACAGTCCACGCAGCATTCATGAGCGGCCATATTGGAAGATATAAAGACTGCAAACTCGTGAGATATTTGAAAACTAACTTTAGATATCTGTGATGAGTAAAAGAATATCTATGATATCTTCAAATTTCAGACGCATTGTCCGATATCTTCGTTAAGGATACACATCCTCCATTTCTAGTTCAGATGGTTTAGATAGTTCCAAATCGATTTCAGATCTGCCCAAATGAATTTCAGATATGATCCAGATGAGTTGGAGATCTGCAGTTGATTTTAAGATCTTTTCGAAGTTGAGCTTCTGACAGATATCTGAAATTCAGCTAGAGAAATCTGAAATCCATCCAATGTCTGAAATTCATTTGGAAAGATCTGAAATAGACATGGAAAAGGTGCAGTTGCAGGTTCCAAAAGTTAACATACAGGGATGATAGAGAAGTTTTCGGTCTTTGAATGTTGCAGTCTTTTCAAACGACAATAATAAGTCTCCAAAACAAAGGCAAAGAAACGTCAATCACCAAAAAATAAATTTCAAAATTTTCCATTTGCATCACTATCTCAAGTTGGATTTTAAGATCTTTTCAAAGTTGAGCTTCTGACAAATATGTGAAATTCAGCTAGAGAAATCTGAAATCCATCTAATGTCTGAAATTCATTTGGAAAGATCTGAAATAGACATGGAAAGGTGCAGTTGCAGGTTCCAAAAGTTAACATACAGGGATGATAGAGAAGTTTTCGGACTTTGAATATTGCAGCCTTTTCAAACGACTATAATAAGTCTCCAAAACAAAGGAAAAAACGTCAATCGCCAAAAAATAAATTTCAAAATTTTCCAGTGGAAAACTTTCCCTAAAATTTTGAAAAAATTGGAAAATTTTCCATTTGCATCACTAACAACTAGGAAACTCCAAAATGAAGTAGATTATTTTTGCTCCAGATCTTTCACATTGCATGAAATTATATCCGGAAAATTTTGATTCAAAATTTTGCGGAAAACTATGGAAAATTTTGGAAATATTGGAACATCATGGAAAATTATGGAAAATTTTGGAAATGTTGGAAAATCATGGAAAATTTTGAAGGTTTTGATTTTTTTGATGGGCCCTATAATTTGAGCGCTTCCGCTGATGCCGGTCGAGGCAGCTGCGTACCAATAAATTGGATCTAAAACTCTTTATTTCATCATTATTTTGATTTAAGCGATCGTAGCAATACAATTTCCGTCCTCGGATTTTTGAACATTCCTTTGCCACCAGTGGCTTGTACTAAATTGTTGACATTTTCAATTATCACACAGACACCGTTTGGGATAAGGTAAATCTTGCTTTACCATAGGGGTATAATTTTATGCAATGTAAAGATCTGGAGCAAAAATAATGTACTTCATTTTGCAGTTTGCTAATTGTTAGCTTGAAAGTTAAGCTTTACTATGCAGCGTTGATCAGTGATGCAAATTCTCCATGTGTTGATGACAGGGCTGTGGAGCCGGAGCTTTAAGGAGCCGATGGTTTTGGTCGGAGCCGGAGCCGGAGCCGATTTATCACAAAGGCTCCGGCTCCGGCTCCGATAGTTTGAGCTTTGATATAAATCTAGAATTTTGAAAGTTATTAATTGGCATCATAAAAAAATTAAATCATTTGAAATCTAAAGATATGTCTTTTAAGTATACCAATGATCTGTCCTCCACGATATCTTTCTTTGCAGTTGCCGCCTTCTTTTGTATTATATTTATTATATATTTACACACATGTGTAATATTTTTTATTGCATATGCTTCGTAAGACTAATTTCCATATTGACAACGTATTCTCCAAAATCCATTAATTTGAAGACTTGTTATATGCATGCTAACTAGATGATTGTAGATTCCTAGAGACAAGTCGCCAGTCATTTATGTACACATTTCCAGTTCAGTCAGCAAAGATAATATAGCTGCATTTCTTGCGCAATGTCTTAAATCTAATACGGTTACTATGTAGGCTATCATCTGTCGGTATGGCTACTGGCAGAAGCTACTGGCATCTGTGACAATGCCAATTTCTTTAGATTGTATTGTAGGCTCTTGTGCAGTCCCCCACCTACATTTTTCAAAACAATCGATTATTCAATTTGATCAATTTTGATTGGAGGGATAAGTCTTCACACTCACACGAATGACCTGACTACAAGTCCTCACATGGCTATAGCAATAAGCGACCCAGCCACTTCTAGTATAGCGCCCTATTATTTTAAAGGTATCTCATTCACAATGAATTTCCTTTGACTTCAAAATTCAAAGGGTATATTTCAATGCGAAAAACCCGAAGGCAAATTACAGTGTTGACTTGCAGACAAAGTTTGCGACCATGACATCGCAATTACCCACGTAGATTTTTACAACAGCACGGAATGCTTCACTCAAACCGGTGATGTTGAAACGGACATCCAATGGTGTTGCATCTTTTGACCAGAGAAAAAATGGGGGGGAGGACTGCACAAGAGCCGTATCGTGTAATAATATTTCCCCAAATGTCATAGACCTGTGGATTTCAAGAATTTTCATTATTTTTTTCCGTCTGTCAACACTTTATGCTGATATCATGCTGACTTATATGTAAACAATAAAAAAAGACTGAGACGCTCTCAATAAAGGCGCCTTTTGACCTCCCTTTTCTATTGTCTGTGACATTAAACCGCACGCGCATTCGAAAGCTAGCAAAGTAGATGGGATTTCTGCTCGGTGCTCGCAGTCAAATTTTTATTATGCATAGCACCCTGCAACATACTGTGTGATACTCCGAGTTCAGCTTCATCAGCCTAACCATCATCAGAGGAATAGTGGTAATGTGTTATACATAAATTGAATATAATAATATACATGAATCATTGATGAATTATTTAGTGCAACTTTACGCCATAATGAAAAATACGAAATGTAAGTTAGGCCTTAACTTATTAAGTATGCTGCATAGAATTACAAAACTTGTCCTAAATTAGATATTTTTAATTTTTTTAAGTATAATTTTCAATTGTACATTTCTAGCCTACACTGCAATGAGGCTATCTAAATTACAATTTCTACAGATGATGAGTCGTGGGCTACCCACCGATCATATTATTCATCGACCAACAGACTATTGAATAAAGGCAATAACAAATAACAATAACAACCTAAGCTAGCCTATATACACTTTAATATTCAATAAAGCAATTGATATCTTTATTGATACGGTATATTTGGCTATATAGCCGATACCCTTTCAATGTTCGAGTAGATACAGGCCCTTATAAGCTATTTAGAGAGAGAGAGAGAGAGAGAGAGAGAGAGAGAGAGAGAGAGAGAGAGAGAGAGAGAGAGAGAGAGAGAGAGAGAGAGAGAGAGAGAGATCCGTTTATTCAAACCATAAATAAGAATCAGAAATACAAAGCTATTTAAAAAAATCAAGTAAGATAATAGAGATTAAGTTAATCATAAAGTAACGTTGAAGTTCATCACAGTGATCTTAATCACAAAATGTTTGAGACTGCATTATGCACACTCGTGGTAGGAAGGAATTTCGGCGCAATGTAGTTCTGCAATATGGTACCAAAAACCGACCGGACGGTAGAAGAGAAGGCACCATCTTTGAAATCAAAGTTTCTTGACTCTTCAGACTGCTGAAAAAGTTTAAGGCCAAAGTCCGACGTCTAGAAGCAACACTTGCTGCCGAAAGAATCAGAGGCATACGCTATCCAGTTTCACATTCAAGCTTTGTTAAAAAGTTTATACTACTATTCGGCCCCTGTGACGGCTAATTAGGTATATCATCATCACTCATGTGGTCTTACTTAATGTAGCCTCGTAGTAGACTGGTTGCAGGCTAGGCCAATTTATATTTAGCCAGTGCGGGAGATCTTTATCTAATTTAACCAATCCTGGCTATAACTTTATTTTATCTTTCAGAGATAGTCAATTCATGCAAAAATATATGACAAGTATGTTATTTGTCATTATATTAGGCTATTATCATTTTTATTATTGACTTAAGTCGTTGCTTGTTAATGAAAACTAATTTGATGATTGTAGCAAGCCTCTAAAGACCACACCGTTATCCAAAAAACCCGTTCAACGGATCCAGGATAACCAGCATAGATAGAACTTGAATTTGAAGTCGGAGCCGGAGCCGAGCCGGAGCCTTTCACATCAGTGTCGTGGAGCCGGAGCCGGAGCCGATGAGATAACGCATCGGCTCCACAGCCCTGGTTGATGATCATGTGATTAAAGCACACAGTCCACGCAGTATTCATGTTCGAGCGACCATTTTGGAAGATATAGTCTAAAGGCAGGATGCATATAGCAAATATTCATACCTTTTGATATTCAATATGTTTCATAATATTCATATAGGGGCGCCATCTCGGTATAGTATATAAATTGGCAAATTTTCCGGAAAGTTTTCATCACTATATATAAGTAGTATGAAACAAATTGGATATCAAAAGGAATGAATATTTCCTAATAATCATTTCAACTAAGCGGAAGTCAAGCTGATTATCGAGGGAATTTCAGGATCTAAATCATAATGGAGGTCTTCATAAAAAAGTCGCGATATTATCGATGCTTTCTTGGCTGAAAAGTCAAGTTTTTTAATTCAATTTTCACCGGCATGATTTTATGATTCACTAAATTCATGTTTCATTTCTTGAATCTGAATAGTGATGTGGACCCATTTACATCTTTCAAAGCTAATTGAAATTATTGTCTTTGAATCTGTGACTTCGCCATGCCAGTGGCAGCTGTTGCCTGATCACGCTTAAGAAGATTCTTTTGAGATCAGCATGAAAGCAATAGCGCAGGTCATCGAGTTGCCAATTTGACAAACATTACCTCACCAAGGCTGTCAGACACGGACTATCTGTAAAATAATATGATTTCCTTCTGCAATACAATCATGATCACTCAATTCCAGTCTTTGCTCAATTCCGTTGTAATTTCTTCAGAACTGCATAAATGCGCATATCTCACATTTGGAAACAAGTGCGACTGTATCTCCTTTGAGTTCATTTAATAAAATCAAAAGTGTATACACATTGGGGATTTAATAAATGCGGAGTTAACACTCTACCTAATGTTATGACACACACACACACACACCCAGTATAACAAAATGTTCATTCCTTTTGATGTCCAGTTTGTTTCATATTACTTGCAAAGTGGCTTCGCTTCGTCGGTAGCAAGTCGCTAGTATGAATTTGCAAAAATTTAGCTTTTTAAAAACTGTTCAAGTAATTTTTTGGACGAAGGGAGCGTTCACTAGTCTCCAGCGTGCGATTATTCGCGCTCATTTACTAAAATGCGATCGCAGCTATTTTCACGTTCAAAATTATTGTGATCAAGTGCTAATTATATAGAGTGATTCGCACTCGAAAAAACATGAATTAGCGAGATTCGAATGAACGCTCATATAATAAGGCCACATTCCATAGTTAATCGCTGTCATGTATGTAAAAAAAACTCGTGCGAATGATCGCGCAGCGCTCAACTTAATTATTGCGCGTAATTTCGCGCGCGATCCATAACAAATAGCCGCGTTCGGTTTTCGATCGCACTTAATTAGTTGTGGATGGAGTGCGTAATTGAGCAATTAGACGCAAATTCACGACTTATGTTATCTCCGTAGAAAACTGAATCTTTTCATATTAAAATTTTTACTACACACAGATACTTTTTGAGGCGATACTCTACGATATAAATATATATACTTACTCTATGACTGAATGCCTTCAATTTTCCGAAAGATGGTGATCGTGTGCTAAAAAAATCATAATTTTGATAGAAGTAGACAAAATGAACAGCGATCTTTTTAATCAGATATTCAATTAGCTTCATTTAGGATTTTCTGAAAGATCATCTTTAATGCTTAATGTTCGATGTCTGTGTGAAAGATGATGGACGTGCACTGAAGTGGGAGAGCTTCGATGAAAATTGCTGCAACATGTGGTATTTCTAAGTGTGATCACGGGAAAGGGGACATGCGATATAGCTTGGGTTGCATGTTTTCATTTGGCCATCTGCATGAGTTAATCTCATGCGTCCTTAGCTTCGCTACGTGATCAGCTGATAATTCATGCGCACAGGCTAGTACACTCTGATGCTGTGGGGAATTAGCTCTTGAACGATGGCATTTCAAAACCTCTAAATTGTTCTCCTATAATATTGCGAAAGTGTGGCTTATCTCTTTATTCGCCCATGCCCTTCATTTGTCCAAATTAATTGAGATTTGTTTAACTATGTAAATTAATGTTATATTTACATTTTATCAATAGTTAAGTGATTTCGCTCGTGTGTATCGATTTTTAATAATTTTATACTGTTGTCATTTTATAGCAGATGTATTTGCATTAACACTGAGGGAAAAATGATAAGCTTGGTATAAATTTTTCCTCCTTTCATCCAGTTTTGCTTCTTGTTTGAAGTTGCTTGTTAAAAAAGGTTGCATGCACAGTGTGTAAAGCACGACAACCTAGCGATCATTGCATGTACCTTAAGTTATACAAGTTTTTCCTCTTGAGAATTCCTTTATTGAAAGCATTTGGTGTATTACACAGATTATTGTGAATATTTGTGTACATTATCATTTACTTGGTTATTACTTACTATCAAAACTTCGATCAGATAAATAAAAGGCAAACACCAAGGCAGCTACTGTCAATTGATTTATTTTTTCAATGTAGTGACAATTTTTATGTATATGTCAAATGATTGCCAAGTGGATAAAATCTCGGTTGTCTTTTTTGAGGAGCAACGTAATATCTGCGGTTGCCAATATGTGCAAATATAAAACGAATTATGAGATGATAGGCCTACCTTTCTGTCTACATTATCACGCTGTGAATGTCTAGCTAGTAGATGAGCACATTCTTTTCTGCTATATGAGTGAACTGATGTATGAAGCTATTGTTGGCATCAAGGAAGAGCAGTGAAGTCATTTTTGTTTCTGGATCAAATGCTTGTTTTTGCTGTTTCATTTTGATGTGTGTAGGCCTGGACTGTTATGCTGTTTCCTTTGCATCTTGCCTGGCCATTCAAGATTCAAGAATTCATATGCATAGCTTGCAATCACGATCATGGGGCCAAATGCATGCAGTGCAATAGCCGTCGTAAATGTGCTTGTTGGCGATTAGTGTTATTATTAGGGTGGCGGCCGACCCCGGGAATCGCCACTAAATTTTAGCGAAATAGTCAATTAGCACTTAATAGTCCGGAAAGATAATTTGGTGAGTTTAATAATCTTGATTTCTCGATTTCATCTGGAATCAATCGACCTATAACTTAGTTATTAGGCTTGCAATTTCTTTTCTTGCATTTTTCTTTCTCGATGACCCTGTCAATTGTAGGTATCTGTTGGAAGATGATTTTGGATCGCAAAAGCGTTGATCACAGGGGAATCGCAAATTATAGAATTGTGCAAATCAGCATCGGTTGCATCTTATTACAACAATTAATGGCTGCTTGCATTGAAGTAGTGTACGGGGATAAGTCAATAATTCCAGCATGCAAGTATAAAAAATTCGTTTTTCTGAGTACAAACGTGCTTACATGTGATGACTCGTAAAATTACAATGCAACATCGCATGATCTGCTATAATTAAAATTGGAAGTCACATGCTGAAAGATCATACCTAAAAGATCGTTCATCTTCACGCGATTTTTTTGGTTAGCTGCAAAATGCTTGACATAGGTTCTTGTGAATCGGCAAATTTTGATTCGAATCGCATCTCGAATCGAATCGGGTCGTGATTCTCGAACCGAATCAGTGAAAATTTGCAAAGGCCTACTCTAGCCTTATCGTATAGATTTGCAGCTTGCCTAGCTGAGCGATTTCGAAGTTCTCGTGGATTCTTAACATGAGCAGCGAGCAAGTCTTCCGGATTGCAAGCAGCGATAGCCAGTTGTTAATTAATGTCGAAAGATGGTAACAAAATTTTTCGTATTTGTGCTAAGTGCGATAGAAAACATTGCAACCACCAGAATGGTGGGCACTAAACGATATACAGTTAAGCAAAACTACCGTTTTTGATTTGATGCAATGTTAGAAAGAATCAGGAATGTTTTGATTTTAAACGATTATAATTGTATACAGATTTTTTTCGGTCAGCATCCATAGACCATCTTCAGGTTTTTTCTTTACCGTTTGTGAATATGTCTGATGTGAGAAGAGTCTATCTCCAATTAATGTCATTGAAGTAACGAAAAACTAAGATAAATGAAGAAAGTTGGCCATGTCATGATCCTCAAGTTCCTGATGGAATATGTTAACCAATAACCAATGAGAAAGTAGCCTACATAGTTACACCAAATGCGTTTTTGGGTAGCAATTGAAAAATACATTGATGCCACGGCAGTCAAATTAGAGCGGGGTCATTCCACGCCACTTCAACCAAACCGTGTGGCTGATTTTCTCGAAATCCGATGAAACTCACATATTATCTTATAGTGGGTATAACTACATGATTCCTGAAATATTTCCGCTCAATTATACCTTAAAGTACATTTAAATGACCTTTTAAGTTGAGATAAATCGCCAATTTTGACAAATTTAAGAAAAACCAAGTAAATTTCCAAAGTCTGTTGTTCTGGTCTCATTGCGAAACAGATGTTCAAATTTTGACTGATGATCATTCAAGATCTATATTATATGTATGATCTATCGGAGTTTTCAAAATAGTATAGAGAAATTTTTTTACATGACCTTGAATATTCAAAATATTTTGAACAAAAATCAAAAAAAATGCATTTCTTTGAAAAATTCTAGAAAATTCTAGAACATTCTATAATTTAATCGGCTGCACATATCAACTATCCTGTCCTTAGACATGCGTAGAAAAATTGTTTGAAAAATCCATGTAGCATAGATATGCCATTTTTACCTTGTTAAAGTTGGCTTAGTTTTGAAATTTGCACATCTTTGACCAATTCCTGCCAATTTCTCTACAACCAAAATTTGATTTTTTATGATTGATCAGTAGCAACTGGGAATCAATAATAAGTATGTAAAAAATCATAACCCGTTTTTGATTAGAAGATGAGTAATTTTGAATTTAAAATGTACTTAAAATATTTTGCTACTTAATAAGGGTAATAAGTAGTGTTGAACTACTATATTAGCATTACAAGTTTTTTTTTACAGATTTTAGGTGAAATTATTTAAACTAGTATTGACTAGTATTTCTTGTGATAAAACGACCGCGTGACTAGTATTGAATTACTTAATTGAAATTAAGTATTTACACTTTATTAAGTTTCCCGTTCAAGCACACTTATTTAGATACATGTAAGCTATGTGCATCATAAAGATCTTCATGAATTTCTGAACCGTGCCCAATTTATTTTGGTCTCGATTGACTAGAGCAAAATGATGTTAAGTTAAGTTCCCGTTCTCAAACTTAATGATTTTGGCTATTGTTGTTTAAATTACATAACGACCAAGCACTATCAATGAACGAGTTAATTTTCGGACGATGGGTAGCGTTATCCCCTGTGTGATATATTCCTTCTGTGTGATGTCACACTTTCAAGTGACATCCCAGGTGTATTGGGAGAGGTTTTATTTTAGAGAATTGTCAGCTAATGTGATGATTTGTGGGCTGGGTGTGTGACATCCTATCCCCTGTTTCGCTTCGACGGTCGGAAGTTCCAGGCTTCAACGCAGCAGCAAGAAATTTAGGGAAGTCCGCTATTATGTTTAACTCCTACATCAATGCAAGGTCCACCAGCGAATCGATCGTGCTTTGGATTACGTGATTTCTCTTTTCATTGTTTTCTTTAAACTGCGCATCACTATTCGTCGCATATGACTTATTTAATCAGAGTGGGATGACATCAACACTATACAGTGAATGGATGGATTGCGCAACTATCCCACTTTTACTTCACGCGGTGTTTCTATCAATCATTCGTTCTTCTTTGATCCTACGAGCCGGGCGGAGGATTTCAAACGCTGTAACCTGTAAGTAATCTTAACAGTAATATTTTTCAAGAATTTCATATGAATAAGAATTCTCATGTAAGATGACGCTTTCAACACGTATAGTAAAATATTTTAATCAGTTAAAGTATCTTTATTCATATCAAGGTATCAATATAAATGTTGAGTAATTCATTGTTAAATTTCTTGTGATTGAAATAAACAAATTTCATCATTCGTATCAATTGATTACATTCTCGTAAACTTGAAGATACGTGTATTTCAAGCATATCGCGTTTTTGTGACAACAATCATAGTGCGATTAAAAAAATAGTTTTTTTCTACAAAAGTAGATTTAAGCAAGGCCGTCTTTAATTCAAGGTTATGACACGCAAATTTTCACCGGGAACTTTTAGGCCGATATGTCGAATATGGCTTATCTGCAGTAATTTTTTCTCTAAGTAGAAATCTTATACCCTGAACTAATACTATGATATATTCACACCCTCTTAATGTTATGATTTAAGCTACACCCTCATATTGCGCTAATTGATAGTCCAGAAAGATTCTTTCAAGTTGCAAAAGATCAGATAACAGGCATTAATTAAGCTATGTGCTTCGTCTTCTAATGCTGCTTGAACGTGTTGTAACTGTCCACAGGCAAATACTTTTATCGAAATCTATATTATGATAATCCGTTATCTTTATAAAATATCCATTCTGACGATTATCTTGCAGGTTCATTTATGTTGGAGGAACTGACAAAATTATTCAGACCAGAAGTGATACACAGCCTATCAAAGGAATCAGACAATATCATTGCCTTGGTCCTATCAATGAAACATCTGTCAAAGCATTTCGATTAAGTTCAGACAAGACAGGAACCGTATACAATTTATCCAAAGGTACTGAAAAGTGAGTAAATACGTACTCGTAGTTGACATGCACATATTGAAATTACCGTATATCTGAATTGCCATCTTAGTACACCGCATATGGTATTATTTATTTCACGTTATCTATTTTGCAAATGAATGGAGATTACCGGTATGTCATGCTCAAAAATCGTGTTCCAATCTAATAACGCCTATACACGCATTCTTTTTATTTTTTAGTGACATTGTACAGCAAGATTTCGACGAAGTTGTCAATTGGAAACCAAACGACTGGGTAATTGTCTCCTACTTTGGTGAAGAATTCCCAGGCCAAATTTTGAAAATTGAAGGCAATATTGCGACAATTTAAACTTTATCGAAAGCAGGCCCTCAGTACTTTCGTTATCCCGATTCCCGGGACATTCATTGATACCCTCTGATAGACATTGTTAGAAAAATCCAGGAACTACTCATGGTTAATTCAAGAGGAATGTACAAAATAGTTTAGTGCAGAACAATGGACCTACTTTTGTAGTAAGGGAACTTTTGCAGGCTTGAAATTGGTCATTGCATAATGATATAACAATTCCTCGACAACATGAAATTTTTACTGAATCAAATCAAGAATTATCTCTTCAATAATCATTAACCAAGAATAATTGAACATAAAATTGCGCAAGAAATAATTGAGTCTGCCACCGTTACCTTCACCTGTCCCCGGTAGCTCCTCTCCAATATAACTCCTAAAAGTATGTGTATAGATATCAATTTTTATTCTACATAGAATTGATTTTGGAGAGTACTCATTTCATTGTCCACTAGCTGTATATTTTCGTTGTGTTTCTATTGCTGTGTATAGACGTGTATTTGAAGTTATGTCAATTCGATGTTTTAGCCTTGTGTATGTTCTGAATAGAAATGTTTACTCGCCATAATGCGGTAGTTTTATCACAAGAAATACTAGTCAATACTAGTTTAAATAATTTCACCTAAAATCTGTAGAAAACCTTGTAATGCCAATATAGTAGTTCAACACTACTTATTACCCTTATTAAGTAGCAAAATATTTTAAGTACATTTTAAATTCAAAATTACTCATCTTCTAATCAAAAACGGGTTATGATTTTTTACATACTTATTATTGATTCCCAGTTGCTACTGATCAATCATAAAAAATCAAATTTTGGTTGTAGAGAAATTGGCAGGAATTGGTCAAAGATGTGCAAATTTCAAAACTAAGCCAACTTTAACAAGGTAAAAATGGCATATCTATGCTACATGGATTTTTCAAACAATTTTTCTACGCATGTCTAAGGACAGGATAGTTGATATGTGCAGCCGATTAAATTATAGAATGTTCTAGAATTTTCTAGAATTTTTCAAAGAAATGCATTTTTTTGATTTTTGTTCAAAATATTTTGAATATTCAAGGTCATGTAAAAAAATTTCTCTATACTATTTTGAAAACTCCGATAGATCATACATATAATATAGATCTTGAATGATCATCAGTCAAAATTTGAACATCTGTTTCGCAATGAGACCAGAACAACAGACTTTGGAAATTTACTTGGTTTTTCTTAAATTTGTCAAAATTGGCGATTTATCTCAACTTAAAAGGTCATTTAAATGTACTTTAAGGTATAATTGAGCGGAAATATTTCAGGAATCATGTAGTTATACCCAGTATAAGATAATATGTGAGTTTAATCGGATTTCGAGAAAGTCAGCCACACGGTTTGGTTGAAGTGGCGTGGAATGACCCAGCGTCCTTATTTTTCTGAGATAATAATTGTCCACTCCGCTGTGTAATTCGTCATATTTCCAATGACATCTTGAGGCTAGATTATGAGCCTGGTAGTGGATGTTGATTTGACATGCGACTTCACATTGGCCAGAAAGTGAGCTTCATGATGGCAGATAGGTTTGTAAACTCAGGCTTGTAGAAGTCCTTAGAATCTCATCTGTGACGGTAACCTTCATCAATCGTTCCTATACCTAATTCGCGAGTTCAGGAGAGCACCAATTTTCACGATCTGAAAATCTGTAGATAATTATAATTTCTATCTTAATTTTAAGTAATAAGAGACCTTTTACTGCCAGTCCATTATACATTGCATCATGCATTAGGGTTCGAAAAGTGCTTGTAACTCTCATGTTATAACTGTCTGCAATTACGATAGGTAATTAAATGATTAACTCCGGCTGAATTCACAACAATATGCAGTAGTAATATGTTGTCTTCAAATTTCGTCACTCAGTCATGATTGTACGAGTATAAAAGAACTACAGACGACTTCGAGCAATATAATATAGACTAATTCTTGTAGAAGCTTGAATCAGCCCAGGCCTGGAAATAAAAAATCATGAAGGTCCGGTTCATTATTGCTGCTTGATCTAAAATGTTTTCAGGAGCCCAAACTTGCAGCCACAAGTAATCTGAGCAACATCACGACATCAACCTCAAAAGCAGTTGGAGTGAATTTCGCTCAGTCGAAGCCAGTCGATCCGAATTTTTCTCTTTTCACAATCACAATGTCGAATCAAATCGAATCACGAATCGGCCGCCGTTTCGCGAATGGAATGGAATCTCGAAGCTTTGCAGGTCCATAATTTTGCACGAACACAACTTCGTGAGCGGTAAAAAAATCTGCTTTACTTTTTAAGATGCACATCGAATAAAAGTCAGTGGCTACGCTAAGTAATGAGTTCGAAAACCTGTAAATCACGACAAGAAGGCCACCCAAAGCAACGGACTTATGTATTGACCTGTGGTTCCAAATTCCTGCCTCGCGATTCAGAATGGGGTCACTGTATAGGCCTAAAGAAACATCTGGAGCCCCTTCTAGCGGTAAATATTTAGTTCTCTGCTCTGTCACAACCATGCAAGGACTACTAAATATGTTATAAGTAGTGCCAGGACGCAGAATGTCAGAAGTAAGCAAATTTTTTTATAGGCTGACCCTTAATTATCAATATTTTACAAGAAACTTTTTAAATTAGGAAAACCAATTTATAGGCAAAAAACATATATTTCAAAGGCAAAAATGCATCAATTTGGATGCTGTGTACATCTACGAATTAAGTTTTTGTCGTTTTCGCTTGGCAGCTTTGGATGAGCTCAGCTCATCCGAGCTCATATTCACTTGTCCCTTGAAGAAGCAATTCACCAACCGCCGACACACATTTAGACAGTTCGGAAAGCAAAAACAGAGAGACTCATAAATGTAGAGGAACCTGTGACATAAGAGATTTCCACAATCAATAGATTTATCTTTCGTAAAGAACGTATATGTTACAAAAGCAAAATATACCACATCATGACGGGGATAAGTCAGTTTCCCTCTGCTCACTAAGTCGGTGAACTCACAAATAAAACGATTACCCGATTCATCAGTCAACAGATCCGATTCTGAATCATTCACAATACCTTCCTTGAAGCATATGTATCCGCATATATAATACAAGGAAGAGCGTTCATTGTCGGGCAAAGAGTTTGATCTTTCGAAAAGAGAGTCAATCACACTCAATTCATCATCACTCATTTCTTTCGAGCAACACAAATTCTGAACATGAAAGAATTCGCTACGATCGATATCCTCAAATAATTTCAATTTACGCAGTCTGGCGCTACACAAAAGTTGGTCTAGGCCGATATAGTAGTTCCCGCCGCTCATTTGTCTATAGCATGAAAACTCGCCTTCTAAAGGATCAGTTTGAAAAATACCTGGTAAGATGTATTTTACTGCTTCGTCTCTCAATAGCTCCTGAATCAATTTGGACAGCCCACGCAGAGTTTGGACAAAGGCGTCTCTAGTAACAGACGTGAAAGACTGTATTCTGTACGGCCCTGAATTTCCGGGCATTCTTGAAATGGCTTCAGCTGTTTCACGAAGAAATACAAATTCTGTTATCATTCGGATCGGAGAAAGGTTTTCTATCAGAGTCGTTCAAGCGAATGTGTCCCTCTATGGTTTTGATGTTTAGCATCTTCCACAACCTAAGAAAATAATCTATGAATTTCGCAGTATCAATACATCCATCATTCACAAGTGCGGCTACTGTTTTCTCATTAAAGACTCGGAGCACGTGGCGAACATTGTGCTTCTCTATTGAAGACGGAAAACATGATTGATATGTGAGATTTGTTCGCTTAACAATATTGGATGCCTCAGATCTATACAATTTGATGCAGTCACTAAATTTAGCTACAACTGTGCCTTTGTTTGGCAACTCAAATTTGATCTCTTTTTTCTTTTCAGAAATCCAATTATTCCTCACATTTTTTAATAAGTGTACTGTGTCGTGTAGACAGTAAATGTATGAATCAGTGGACTGATGTTTAAACAAATAATTTTCGTTATCTAGAAGAGCAGATAGATTTGTAGAAGCTTCTATTAACCGATGCGCTGTCACAAATAAATGCTTTGATTTTACCATCACATTCATTCACTATTTCAACAAGCTTCAAAATCTCACATTCAAGGAACTCTGCAGTCAATGAAAAAACCGGAATTAGACGAACCATAAAAGCTCGATGACTCAAAAGTGGTTTCAACATTAAACTTAAAACAGTTCTAGCTGTTTTATTTGGATCATCTTCAGCTCTGCCTAAAAGATGGCAACCGCGGTATCTTGCAGAGGGTGTTATGTACACTTCATCGAACAACAACAAGCATGTTCTCTGAATGCCAACAAGCTTGTGAAAAACGGCATTTATAGTGTCTTTGGCATCAGCAACACTGCCAGTACTTTTCAAACTTCCTATATGCTTTTTGACAGTATCAGGATGAGGGAGTAGTAGGTGCTTTCTACAAATGTTATATGATTTTGTTCCGGCTAACAACAGTTCTGTACTCACTTTCAAAATGGAAGCTGGATACTCGTATGGACGAGATGACATGTGTTTTACTTGAAATAATAAGAATTCAAGACGTCGCCTCACATCCATGTCGATGTCAGCGAACTGCATAGAACGCTCAATGTTTTCTGCAGCACAATTGAGTTCGATTTCAAATGAAGGTAGCGTTGATTTTGTAACAGATATCACAGCTTCTAACTGAGACCACTTCGTCAACTTCCGTCCAAATCCGACCACAGACTTGATGTCAACACGTGTATTTTGTTTTACAGATGTTATAACAAAGTCACTTGTGACAGAAACACAATAATCAACGATGTTTTCACATATGAAGTGAATCATTTTGACCACGTCTGTAGATGAACGTTTAACAACCCATAAATCATGGTCTTCGATGAAAGTTTTTGAGGAGAGTTGAGCGATGAATGATGTCCAATCAACGATGTTGTCAAGAGATTCGAATGTTTCCAACTCATCAGGAATAGAGGAACGAACTGAAGAAGAGACTCGCCGATTCTCTACATCTCTGAGCGAAGAAGAAGCTGTTTGAATGAAATTCGAAGGCAGGCAATTAGGAAATATTGATGGTGGATTGATCGGTCGATTATAGCGCTTGCTTTTAACCATTTCTGTGTCCTCCGGCCAGTGAGAAGCACAAATGCCGATGTATTGTGTCACCTTTTTGATCGTATTCGGTAACGCTCGCACCCAGCGATTTCGCTCCTCCTCTTCGTTTGGGAATCCATAAACAGTTACTTTTGAATCGCTGGAATCGTAATTGCCCTTACAGTGTATCACACAGCACTTCCGAGGCATTTCGACAAGACCTCAAGTAGCGCACTCGATGAAAGTCTTAATGCGATGATTCGAGTCTGTGTATTATGTGCATTATCCGCCTGACGGTGCAGTGCTGAGTCATAACGATAACAACAGCAGAGAGCTGGGAAGACAGTGTTAGCTGATCGGCCGCAGTCAACTGTCAGCCTATAAAACTCGACACAATGATTTCGCTTTCCGCGTCCTGGCAGCTTATTGATATCTAGTTGTCCTTGAACCATGCCAGAAACGCGAAGAATGGATGAATAAATATCGTCGTAAGCAACTAAACAAGCAAACTTTTTAGTCGACGTGTATTTCTTTAGTTTTCGTAAAGTGTTCAGTCATCTATAATTAACTTTTTACATCAACTTTAAGAATTATGGCTCAGTGAAGCATTAGGCTTTCTTGAACATCATCTTTCCTACTTACGTTGAAGTAGTTTCAAGATGTGATGAAATCAAGAAGATACGGATCTTCTCCTATCCATCTACATTCTGGCACTACTGATAAGTAGAGACCACCAGTAGAGAAGGTCTAAAAATCGATTAATGGAATAGCAGTCCTTCAAGCTCTACTTTGAGGGTAGAATTAGCGTTCTTGATGGCAAGCATTTAAACATTATTTGAGGATGGCAAACATTTTTCGATGGGAATTACCATCCTATCAAATATCTACTCCATGGTTATAACTGCTTCTTCATCCCCATTTTTCTTTTTTTGCTTTTCTGCTTCGTTAATTTTGATTTGTTGAGGGACTTCTTTCAGTTTCCTCAAACTTCTGTGATGAAGAAGTATATATTAATTTAAATATTGAGCAAAACTTCATCGGCAGTAATGCAGAATTGATCATGAGTAAGTTGTTGTGCTTGTTGATAAATTAATATTTGTTATATGAGTGATAATTAATTGATGAGTTGAAAAACTTCTTTATATTTGATTATTCATGTTTTTATAGGAGAATGGTGTATTTAAAACTTGCGAAAATACTCCTCCGCAAAACCGTACTTGAACAACTAAGCCACTTCTGATATTCACCGTCGATGAAACGTCAACCTATTTCGTACTGCTGTTTTCGGTGTTTGCCATGTAGGAAGTCGGAAATGAGAACCTACTATAATCAGGATAATGGAAGAACTGATTCGCATTGTCACATATCTTTTGCTTTATTCTCTCATTTTCGATTTCATATCAATGGATGTTTTCTTTCATTGAACAGATGTGGCGCTCCGAAACTGGACTCGTGGAAATGCTCTTTACTTACATCAATGAAATCAGTGAATTTACAAGTTACAAAAGTTGGAGACCGGTTCTGATAGATATACTAACAAGCCATGAAGAAACAATCAGGTATTCTTAATTTTCTAAATTACACTGTCAAACAAGGTTGTTTGTGTTGCTGCATTTTTCTACTGTTTTTGCACAATTCGGATGTGTCCTGATCGCGACTATAATGTTCATTTTTTCATTCCACTGTTATTTAAGCAATTACATAGGATTTAAAACATTTTTGCTTTCTTTAAAAAGAAAACGCAT
This sequence comes from Prostheceraeus crozeri, assembly GCA_907163375.1. Lineage (NCBI taxonomy): Eukaryota > Metazoa > Platyhelminthes > Polycladida > Euryleptidae > Prostheceraeus > Prostheceraeus crozeri. Next base: position 33,404 of record CAJQUW010002878.1, read on the forward strand.
ACCCATATCATTACTCATAATGTGACATACTTTAGTTCTAATTAGATAGCTATTGATCTCTTATGTTAAAATCTATGGTAGAGTACCTGAAAATGCATTTTCATATCTGCAGCCTCCGTCCGATAAGCTTAGTTTGTCTATGACAACAACATTGTGTGAGAATTCAATCCCAACAGGTTGGTCCTAGGTGTAAGAGGGACCATAGGACTATAGTAAATGGGTTTAATTTAGTGGAAATAATTCGATGTTAATATCATGCATTGTCGTCTTGAATCAGATGACGCATATGTCATGGAAAATAGGATGTCTTGTTTCGAAATGTTTCATCTCGGACTGGCGTCCGTTTATCGACAGTTCGATGTCCAGTTAAATAGCTGTGCCTCTGGAACAGATGTGAATGGAATGATGTGAAAAATAAGCTTAAATATCAACGTCAAAACAATCTCGGAGCTGCTTCACTGCATTGAGTATCAGTGGAAGGTGTGTGCAGACTTTAAAATGATGATGATTAAAAAGGGTCTATAAAGTGAATTTTTTGGCTTTTGTGTATGTGAGACAGTTCCAAGAGAATTAGAAAATTTGGGAATAGGCCAGGTGTTTATATTGATAGAAAATATAAAAAATATAGAAGATGTACGAATTAGACAAATTATAGTAATCTCCGATACGTATTTCATTGACCACCGGTCAATATGATCAGGGAGTATAAAAAAGATGACGACTTCATAGTTTTAACTTAAATACACATTTAGTACAAATTTCAAAATGATACAGAGAAGGGCCTACAGATTGCATTTAGCAAAATAAGAAATCTCTGTAAGAAATCTCCCATCTTAGCCCGACTGTTAAACTTAGGCTTACATTTATCTATATAAACAACTTCACGGAGTCTGAGATTTGCACTATCATTGTCCCGGCCAATGATATCAACTTTGATATTGCGTGTGTTATTATCGCATTGTTGAAGGTGTCTATGTACAGATGAGCGATTGATGGCGACGTGCTCTTTAACCCGTATACGTAGTGATCTTATTGAGCTTCCAATATAAAATTTTTGACATTTCATGCATGTGATTTTATATATGATATTCTTTTGGAAGCATAATCTTTTGTCTTGTATGAGACATTGGGTTAATGTGCAGTTTTGCGTTTGTTGTTTATCACGCTTCTCAATGTTTGATTGCGGCGAACTAGAGTAATATTTATCTTTTCTTTTCTGAAGATTCGTTTGATATCACGATCTACCTTATCAGAAATGAAGGGTAATCGAAGGAACATACGATTATCAATCTTTTTCTTCTTGTTTTGTATGTGTTTTGTAATTCATTTACATTTACACATACAAACTTATTGTGATGCTTTGCAAGCAGTTCCAATAAGCAACCAAAAAAGCTTTTGGACACATTCCAAATAGAGAGCAAATGGTGGAACAAAAAATTCAGATTCACGTAATTTACTAGGCACCGGGATAATTTACATTGCCTTTGATACAGTTCATTTTGTCCGAACAACTTCAGATTCATTTTGTCATGACCTAATTGACCAGAATCAATAAAAACATGTTGACAAAGAAAATATTTTTAAATATTTGTACACCAGTGTAGTCATGCCATTAATTCCTAACTGAAAATATTTTTTTAATAGGCATAGAGTTGAACAAACAAGTGAATACGTCACTGAAGATATGGTCAAAGGGGCTAGGAAATCGGCACGAAATTCCTCGAATAAACAACTGCTTAACCATTCGCCCACGTTAACTCCATTTGTCATGGATAATTATGGGACGTCAACTATCTCCACATACAGCTCTCGATTACACCATGTTCCATTGATGTGTCCGGTAAGCAGAACTTCGATTAGATAATGCATAAGCGATGTGTGCTTGATGTAGAGGTCTGCGTTCGTGACACTGAACACGATCGTGACTTGCGTCGTGCTAAGTCTTGTCATTCGTGTCGTATTTTATTTCGTGTTGACGATGATTCATTGTAAATTTGTAGCTATAGATAATGTGACTACTTAACCTGTTCTAGCTTGAGAACAGAGGAATAAAATTAGCGTTTATTGAAAGACAAAAGATCCCCAAATGAGAATCGGAGGAGGCCCGCGAAAATTAACAGAAGTCAAGTCCGCAAAAATCGTACATCACGTGAATGATTCATTATGCGGAATAGAACATGAAAATGAAAAGCCATTTTGTCTACGCATTTTTCGTGCATGAGGCAACAATATTCGTTCACTGTGTGAAGACAGACTAGGAACTGTATCATGAAAGATATCATATTGACAGAATTGAGCTTTTTTGAAAAGTTTTAAAGGAGCTGCTGTGTACGGTCAACAAAATTCAGAATATCACAGTCTTTGTATACTTACCACATATCCCATGGATGATGCGAAAAGCCTGCCTTGCAACGCTCATGCATTTTGAGTCAGGAATAATGCCAGGATAATTAGAAGCCAGGAAAGGCATAGTCCAAAATAGATCGAATAATGAATTTATATACAAGAATGATTTCATCATGAGACAAAACAGGTTTCAGAATACGCATTATACAATCTTTATGACACACTTCTTCAATTATGAATTTAAAATGATCAGGCTAAGTGATCTTTTCATTTAAAATCAAACCCAAAACCTTATGCATACACATTCGCCTTAATTGTTACAGGAGAAACAGGTGTTTGAGAAAAAATTTGCAGTTAAGGCTTTTAGCAAAATTGATCGTCATTCCATTTCCTCAACACCAACCTCGGAAATGTTGAATTTCCTTATTAAGTCAACACTAATAATCTGCAACATCATTGTAAACAGGGATTATCAGGGAAGCATCATCTACATATTTGACATAACTGACTGATCGAAAGCGTGTTTTGTGTGATGACTCATAAATAGGAAACGAAAGCGATTCAAGAACAGACCCTTAGGGCACCCCCTAGAAACTGGAGTAAGGGAACTCTGAGTATCACCCAGTCTGACTCTCTGCTCACGATCATATCGTTAATCCAATTGACAAATACATTTCTATTAGGTGGAGAAAACTTAGCAGTACAGGACAATAGGAAATGGTGGGAAATATTATCAAAAGCATGTGTCATGTCAAATGTTACTAAATGAATCGCACGAACATTTTTGTCATCCAAAAGCCTCCATAAACTTTCATGTATGTGTACATATCAAAGTACAAGGACAAACTGACACATCAAAGCACAACTGACAATTATCGTAACAATTTGAAAGTGGAAACAATGCTTCATTAAAATTACTTTTTCAAAAAATTTACTTAAAACCGACAGCAACGAGTTTGGTACTAGCTGATCATTTTTAATTTGTGTAGTTTTTGGGACAGGACAAATATCGGCAATTTTCTAAGCTGCCGGGGCACAACCACAAATAAAAGACAGGTTGAATGTATGACATAATGGTCGGCATAAATTGTCAGCAGAGTCCTTTAGAGGAATTGGTGGCATGTCATCACTATCAGAAGAAGTATTTGCTTTTAAATGAGATACCAATTTCATTATGCATGTTTCATTACAGAGTTCATCAACACTTTCATTCACAGGAAGAACCGGAAAACTTTCTGATGAAACAAAACTGTGAAAAAATTGAACTAATTAATTCAACTACGGTAGTCACTTCCGAAAATAATGAAATGATGCAGTTCGCAGATCTATAGTTTTACTTTTGCCACGACGTCATTTACGACTGCCCATACACCTGGATGGGATGTGCACATCCTTTCACTCCAAAGTGTTTTAGACTTAATGATTTCTAATTTCACCTTCTCTTTGTAATGATTATAGCGCTAAAGACAAGTCAACCAGAATCTATTTTATTCAAAGAATGATAAGCACCGGCAAACGGCTTCCTTTCATTGCACTTGGCTATGATTAAGGATGCAATCCATGGCCCAGCCTCGAGCTTCAACCACCTCCCGTGCGGATGGTCTACGGTAATGGGCCGAGCTCGCTGCTCAGTACTCATTGCATGTCATTGTTGCCCTCAGCCACTTTCGCTACAAGCGAACATGGATTTTCAGCAGCGTGGTCTGTCACAAAAAAGAGACGGTGCTTTCTGAGTCCATTAGTACATATCAGCTTGATAAATGTTTTTTTTACTGGATCAGCCACCGGTATACAGCTTAATGATAGTGGGCATTGACCTTATTGTCGAATTCAAATTACTTCGTAATTTCTTTAAGTTGATGTTTTCCAGTGAATTTTTGCTTTGCTTTGAAATGCAAATTTTAAATGAATTACTCCGACTCACTAGATTGATGTCGCGTCACCTTCGTTGCTGGATGTTAGCGATTCGTGTTAAACAAAGTAATTTACTAAAGACTTAATATTGCTCATTCATAGATAGATTTCCGTAGTGTCAGCTTTCCGAGGGCTGGCATTATTGCCCCGGGAGAGGTGTATGCTTTTTGAATGGATAGTTAGTTTGTTCAGTCTCTATTTCGATATTATTTTGATATATCGAAATTATTATATGCTCATGAATTGAATTTTAATTTTAATCGTTGCGTTTAAGATCCTTTGCTACTTTTGATTCATTTGAGCGTCTAGATCTCTTCATCTTTCCTCTTTCTTTTCAACACAATTATCAGGAAACGAATTTCTACCTTTGTCTGATACAAGTGTCCCCTTGTTATTCCAGATGGTGAAAACAGAAGCCGAGGAAAGAAGTGACAACAGTAAGTCCACAGATGTGGATATTTGATTTTCAAGAATCTTCGTCACGATCCCACGACTGAATTAAGAATATCCTGATAATTCTAGGCATCTCAGCTGTAAAATGAAGTGCTTGTAAGCAGAATCACGTGCCTTCGACGGCTGCTATTATAAAATTCTGTCGGTTAGCTATAGTATTATGGGAATTTCCGGCATGTGTCAAGAAAATGCCAATTTTGTGATCACTTTGGTTGAAGCTTTTCAGTATCAATTTTTCAGTAATTTTGCCTCTGGGATTTTGAAACATCGGACTTTTCATTGGAATCAGATAGTAGTGCTAGTACGTAGGGTGTCCCACAATTCTTACCATTCTTAACTTGGTAGCTTCGCCATCTTGACAAATTTATTTCGCTTCCATATCATCATATGATGACTCTATTTCTGATAAGTATCAATCGTGTCTCATGATTTTTCCTTTAATTGTTTAACTTTCTTCAAACATTACACGAAAGTTATACTGTTTTTTCAGACTAAGTATATGTTTCGAAAAAATGGGATGAGACTGATTTTCCTGTCATAAGTAAAAATTTTAAAAATGTTTAGTTGAATTTAAATGATGGTTCAAGAAATAAAAGGAGAAATAAAAGGGTGTTAATAGAAAAGGGAGGCTTAGTAGCTTAGTTGGCTAAGGTCTGCATATCGGTACAATGGTCCAGAAAGTCCAGGGTTCAAATCTGCTCATCTGGAAGTACCACCGCTCTTACCAAAGATTTTTGCCATTACCTGGTGAGAAATACAAGTGAATGCAGGCTGCCCTGTCACTAATTGTCGATCAGCCTGTTAATAGCTCTGCACGATCTTTGGGGGAGAAGATGCAGTTGAAATAAGCACAATTTATTTGATATTTACAGATATTCAAAATATTCACCATGGGTTTCATGTAGCAGAAAACATCTATATGAAATGCAGAATAGCACATTGTCCCCGTTGCTTTAGATTTCACAATCCTCCTATACAGATTTTCAAACCTAACCTACTTGGTGACAAAAAATCCTATCGTCCCTGAAAGGCTAGGTCTATGCGATCGAGATCAAACGAATTTGCCGGTTAGAGGTTTCTACTCGACTTTTCTAAGATACTTTTTGGGAATTTCATCATTCTCCCTTCTGATATTTTGATTGTGTTATGACTATTTTGATAAGCATTTTTCTCTTGGTGAAGTCCTGAAGCCAGATATGACAATGTAGCATACATGTCACAATAAATCCGCAAGTCTCCATTAAAAGTTGGATCTCAAACGACACTTTCCATAAAAGCTCATCTAAACAGTCATACTTTTGGAAAGCAATCGCTTCTGGACAACGGCCTTGGATCTCTCTGAACCCCAAATGATACAAATCATCCCAAAAGTTGCGGTGATTGATCATGCGGTTCATCTTGAAAATATCCTCGTTACTTCAAATCCAGTTTGTCATCATATTGCAGACGCCTCTGATGTATTCTCTCTTGCTGTCTGAATGAGGGATCGACTGCAATGGACTCTGTCTCTGTTACACAGATTTCAAGTTTCTTCATTTTTTCTTGTCGAGACATTTTAGAGCTGTTCAATGGTAGAATTCACTGCTTGTGCAGTTTCTTGAGACAGAGAAGATGGCTTAGTAAAATAGTATTTCACGGCATTGATATACGCATGTGAATACAGTGAAGGACGCCCTCTTCGAGCAAGATTAACTAAGGGTCATTTCGAACACGCCACACCGTCTTAGACATGAGTATGGTGCAGAAGCACTACATGTTGTTCTGAAGTAGCAACAAACATGATCCACTTTGTCTAGTGAACAGTTGCCCTGCACCACCATTGGAGGCCCTGACGTGCTACAAAGCCAGCACGGCAGTTTCCTCATTTAAAGAAATCTGGATTTGCTTGCTCCAATTCGCCGTAGTTCCTGAGTTACAAGGGTGAGACATCTCCGGAACTTTTGCCTAAAATAATTGGACCCTGAGATTTGTTAAAAAATGCAATAAAATTATGGGGGTAGGGGTATTCGTAAATCCAGGAATGTAGGTTATGTTAACCGTTTGTGCGGATGACTGCTGTGAATGAAGCTGCTTTCCTACATTTTCTCGTTCAATGCTGTGTATGCATGACGAGAATCACGTCACACATGTAGATGCATAACTGCCCATTATGGAGAACACCAGTCGAAAACATTAGTGTCGGTATGTGTATACGTGCATGCAAGTTTATGTACATACTGATAATGGGTTTGTGACCAACTTTTATGCAAGTCGTAAATAATTATGATTGAAAAATAATTCAATTTTTAACGAAGTTTCCAACAATTTTTTCATGGCTTTCATTCGTAGCAGTCTAAATGACGAATATAGATTTTTCACATTTAGAACTAAAGGTGCAATCAGCTATTAGTGAATAGTACCCTAATTTTAATGCCATTTTTGATAGAACATTATTCTAAGCTCTGCATTGACTGTACATTAGAGTGCACATGTCTTTCTTGAAGGTTATCGCATAGATGGCTGTTTTCCCTACTACGAGTACTAACAAATTAATATCAAATATAAGCTCATTAAAGTTTTCCGGAAATTTCGTCATGGCGTGGTCTCACCCTTGCAGGGCCTCAAAGTTGCCTATGTCACTTGGTATTGGACGACGGATTTGCCCTAGGAACGATCCTTAGCACCGACTAGAATGTGCCTAACTTGGCTTCTATTTAAGCTAGCCTCAACAAATTTTGTACAGATATTGTTGATGATGTGCACTAGTACCCCATGTAATCGATCTGGCATTGATGATGTTTATGACATAAATATCGACTCTCAAAAATTGGCGATTTTCTTTCCAAAAATTGAGAAAATTGCAAACTTTGAAGCGGAGTACACAAAAAGGTCTACCTCAGACTTCTATGTTGCTAAGGACCGTTGCTAGAGAAAATGTGTCGTCCAATGCCAAGCGACATAGGTGACTTTGAGGCCCGGTAACTCAGGAACTACGCCGAATTTGAGCAAACAAATCCAGATTTCTTCTAATGAGACCAAACTCTACCTATGAACCATATATGAACAAAATCTGAGATGGTGGGTTAAAAAATTCACTTTTTTGACGATTTTACATAGAATGACCCAGTAGCCTTCACCACTAATAGAGGACCTGATGTGTTATTGCAATGGATGCAGGCATGCAAGGAACTTCATGAAGCCGACATGGGATATCGGTGCTCTTATGAAAAGCTGCCCAATTACCTTAACTCCGATTCGCATGTACCTGTGTCATACTGGCTTCCACGGTGAGGTAATACTTGTTTGTCGCGCACTCAAAGAAATGTGTTGATAATCAGTTGTCTGAGATGATAAAACATTCGACTGCGAGTTTGCATCGCAGATATCGACAGCACAATAATTAATGTGCTACATTTTAAATGAATCCTGCTTGTTACCGCTTTTTTGATCATCTGAGACAAAAAATGTTTGTTAAGATAAGATGCTGAATTATGAGTGGCCGGAATTCATGGACACCAAATTATGGGTAAATATTATCGCGCATCTATGCATCGCCGTCAATTGTTCTGAAAAATGATCGGTTATCCGCAACTCATGTGACATTCGGCAAAAATTTTAGAGGCTCTCAATCTTTATCTTTAGATATCATATTCCTAAGTTGATCAGTTAATCTCTAAAATGATCAATTCAATAATCTTCGCCTGGTATAGATAGAGTGATTGAATATTGAGTTGCATCCTCAGTTGAAAAATGGAAGCAGACCTGAATACCTGCTATTTCATCCAATATCAGGAATCATCAGCAGGCCTAGTTTACATCTCTCAACATCGACACAACTCCCTATTTAAAGTTGCAGCCATGCCGGGTTAATTTGAGATTTGCAATTAGCAAGTTAGTGGCGTTTCGACGGGCATTCATTAAATATCACTTTAAAAACACTACTGGCAAACCGCTTAGTTAGTGCGTCTGAAATAATTAGAAAATGTTGCTTTTTGTAGGCACAATATAAATTGAACTTTCTAAATAAACTTTATGATTTATTATAATTACGAAAACTCATCTCAGCCCAGATAGCAACGTTTCTTTCGGTTCTTGTAATTGAATTGTTTGCACTTGCTGTGCATGTAAGGTTTATAACGTTAATAATGAACTTTGAACTCATCAGTATTACTGATTTTGCTGATTCAAATATATCATTTGTTCATCAGGCTATGAGCCAAATTGGCTAGCAGACAAGCCTACGCGTATCGAAAAGTCAGCGGATATCCAGGGTGGATCATTGATGAGGCGAGATGAGTTTATCATCTCCAGTGAAATGTCCTCGGCTACTTCTTCGACAAATGTTGAAACGACACCAATGGCGTTAGCATGGCAAACAACAGATGATGTTGAGCCGGACGAGGAGAGGATGGATGATATGCCGGATGAAGGCCTCGCTGCGATGAAAACTGAAACGAATCCTCATAAAAACCTACCTTGTAAGTGCATCCATGAAAATATTGTTTTCGAGCATTCTTGCCTAACATAAACCAAAAATCTTAAAGGCTACTCAATTAGTAAATTACATTCTGAACGAACGAAATGAGGATAGCAAAACTTATTAAATCATCTCCATCAGAAACCTGTTCGCACGGCTTTTGAAATGATCTATATCATACTGATCGTGAAAAATCTTGGGTATTCCTAAATGATGTGTTTTCGAGCGACTCAGTGTATCAGTGCGATCAAAGTTTAAATGATAATCTCTGCATGTGTCGTGGAAATGGTCACATATCGCACATACTTCCTGCAGAGCTGCTTCTGCCGGAATAGTATCTGAAGTATCTGTATAGTATCTGTCTTAATGGTGTTCTCTATCAAGCTCAATAAGAAAGCCGTACATTAGGTTTTCAAATGTTTGATACTTATCTTGAGTATCAAATGAGAAATCGACAGTTGTGTGACTTGGACTCTCAAAATCGTCTCAAATTGCAGTAGTACATGTAGTTTTATGCTTTGAGTCGATCTAGAAGATTTCTGAAACATTCGGAAAAACGAACTCACTTTTTTTACTGTTTAGTAACTTTTGAAATTTGAATAGATCGGAAATTTCTGTACTTACTGCCAAATTTATCAGGAGGTGAAGCTCACGTCTCGTTGCGATTATGGCTATCACCTTCACACTGAAGTTAGTGTTGTTATTCCTTTTGATGACTGATGTTTGCCGAAGCCTCAACCACCGCCGAGAAAATATCACAGACTCAACAACAAATACAAAAAATTGAAAAATTCCAAACTTTGAGAATTTTTTCTAATTTTTGAATTCTTGTTAGAACTAGTCATTAAGTTGGATGTATTTGTAAAAAGTTGTTTGACTTTTGACCGTACTGACAGTTAAAATAATTCAAAAATCAATGAAGTGGCGGTTATGGTGTCTTGTAGCAGACGCATACTGTAAGAAGATTAATATACCCAAATTTTGATGAAATTTGCAGTGATCAAAAATCACTAAACTTGGAAAAGTAGCACTTTTTGTCATAGTCCGATCAATTCCTCGTCATGTTTACAAATTAGGGGGTCATCTTGGGTTGATAAGGTTAATATTGATTATCAGAATCTATAGGATCTTAATCGGCCTGTAACTGCCTGTAAGTTTGAATTTTAAATTGGTCGAAAAATTGTTTATGATTTTTGCTGCATGAAACATAATTGCAGCAATGCCTTCTGTGTGCAGGTTGCAGGATTATGCAGTATTTAATTTACCAGTTCACTCAGATGTCAATAGTTGGTGATATCATGCAGGAACAATATTACCAGAAACTCGTGGTAGTTTGTCAACACGCCTTGCTTTTTTAAGCTTTTTGTGAGGCTTTTAGGTCGGATGCGAATTGATGATTATCTTCAGATAATTAGGCCTACTTCGTTTTTTTAAGTACGTAGTACATTCATGGTCGATAGGGAATTTCAAGAAAGCATACTATTGCACAGGTTCCGCATAATATGGCCACAATTTAAAAAGTTTCTTAGCTTTGTAAGAAAGCTTTCATTACCTAATCAGGTGGATGCTTATTGACCTGCGGTATTCACAAATCTTTGCACAGCTTTCATAATGGTTTGTACTTGTTTCAGGTCGATAAAAGCTATGTAAATGTGTGTCCGCATTTCGGCACACTTACGTGAATATGAATAGCCAGTCAGCATTCATTAATGAAATGGAATCTCGATTTACCAGATGGCAATGTGTTTTCAAACGATTTTCTGTGGTGTCATTGTCTCACGTTGACAAATTATGGATCACTTTAAGCTTGCGTAATTTAGTATACAAAGTAGTTTATAAAGTGGAAGCTCATTCAGATACTTTCAATTTGTTCATTAAGTGCCAAGAAGTCAACGTATACTCGAAGTACTGACCATCCGCACAACTTTTATTCATGGCTGGCTTACTTTGCTTCTTATAGGATGGCCGCCAACAGGTGATTCTTCATCCTTCTTCTGCACAAAAGTTGTCTCTCCTTCAATGCTTTGTTGGCCTCAAGTCAAGGAACATAAGTAAGAAAGATTAGCATCCACTACACACTTCGACCATTCGCTCCTCTGGGGGAAAATTGGCTAAAAATGGTGTTAAGCGAATTCGAAGGAGAGATTACGCAACTTCATGCTATATATGGATGGGTTCATTAACGCCTGTACACCTTTGTGAGCATAACTCACAAATGAATTTCGTTTCATGCATCCACTTGAGACAGAAAGTGTGATAATTATTGCAAGCTTTGTTGGGAAAGATTCCTATCTGGTGTTTTCAGAGTTTCAAGTTGTGGTGAAGGAAAACTGGAGAGCCAGTGAGCTGAGTGAAGGTCAGAAGGAACGCAATTAAATTCTTATGGGTTGATTAGGGCGCCATTTAGATTCATAATTTTTAATTTATCATGATGCTTTGCATCCAATCATGAGATTAACCTCTACATTTTATCATCTAAAACTTTTTAACTTAACTTAAGAAATCAAAAAAAATATTTTAGGAAATTCATCGATATTTGTGTGGTCAGTGATCGACAATTTTGGATTGTTGTAGCTATAATGGAAGCGAATATTCTGACTAGATTCTGTGAAAACCTTAGGTGTCCGCGACCTTGAAAAGCCTTAAATTTGTGCATCAAGCAAAGACAGTTTTTGGGTTTCATAGTCGATGTGACCTTGACAACTCGAAAAGTCGATGATTTGCAAGCATTTTCGTTTTTACATTAACTTCTGCTCAAGGTCTCCTCGATTTTTAGTCGGTCAGAGGCCATTTATTTTGGGAACATCCTCAATTCTAAGTTTCAAAACAAATAAGGAAATTGTTGTCCCGTTTGATATGTGCTTTATATCCAATTCATTAATTATGTTCTGATTCCAGAACGACATCAATTTGACGAAACCCGATTCATTTACTCTGTTCTGTTTTCGGAACAACATCAAATTTTCAAGGTCGTTTTGAAAAACAGCTGATTTCCTGTTCTGCCTTAGAAGCAGAACAAGGTCTGAGTGCACTGAGTTTCTATAGCAACAGTAAATCTATGACCAGATAGAAATGAATAAAAAAATGAATTTTATTTTACATCAAATGCATGGATTTAATGAATTAATTGAGGAAGATTTGCCAGCAGTGATGACTATATTGTTGACGAAGATGGTCATGATGAATGTAACGCTGTTAGAAGAATGATGTGAGAACTGCGCTGAGGAATGTTCGTTTCTATATTGAAGATGACGTCAAATCATACTTTCGTGTCAAGCGGCAGAGTAGGCCTACACGTAATAGAAGAAAGAGCTGGGTTCATCAAAAATGATAGACCAGGACAGCCATCTGTGTCACCTGTGAAGACACTAATGAAGCAATAAAAAAATAAGCAAATGAAAATAGTAATTAAAAATAATCTATTTATCGACTGCTTCACGAAAGCTGCCTGCATTAGCTGCAAACAAAAAATGTGTCAGGTTGAGTTGTTAATAGAATCGTTCATCATTTATCGCAGTTTTTCGATGCGAACTGCCGCACGCCACCACAACACCATGTGACCGTGATGCACTCAAGAAAGCAACATGTGATGTTAATCCATGCAATGACACAAGTTTCTGATTGCGTTGGATCGACCTAGCATTCAGAAATGTACATCCCCTCACATGTTGAGTTCTTGGCCAACAGAGAGGTTTCTGTTGCACAACATAGAAGTGAATTTCTCCATAACAGTTGTTTATTCTTGAATAACCACGTATTTATAGAAATCAAATGCGCGCTTTGTCGATTCATCTATTTTTCTCAATGCACTGAAAATTGCACTGGTTCTGGAACAATTCCTAAATAAATGAATTTTTTTCATCCAAAATGTTTTTTTAAATGTTTAAGTTCTACCGGTAGATTCTTTTGTTTTACTACATGGTTGTGCAGAAGTAAATTTGAAATATCACAAAGCACATGCAATCAGTTAATATTTTAATGTTGATGTCTAAAATGCTTCTCATATTCTCCAACTCCAATCTCTAGTGTAGTCTATTCGTAATTGACCACAGATCAATGAAAGCTTGATTCACAGCGAGGTGATGATTCATGGAAAAATGTATTCAGTTTGCAAATCAGAGCGAGTTCTGTCCGCTCATGCTTCGCGATATTTCAAATTTACTTATGCGCAACCATGCAGTAAATCAAAAGAATCTGTCTAAAACCTGAGTTTTATCAAGATATTTTGGATGAAACTTAGATCACAAATTTTGAAACTTAGAATTGCAGATTTTCCCAAAATAAGCGAGCTCTGACCGACTAAAAATCAAAGAGACCTTGAGCAGAAGTTCTTGAGAAACTGCAAATTTTTGCAAATAATCATCTTTTCGAGTTGCAAAAAGTCAAAGTGATTTGGCAACTCGAAAACGGCCTATGAATGATAGACAAATATTATTTTTCGATATGTCATGATCATGACAGCTTGCGTAACTGCATTGGCAGTTCATTCTTTATAATTACCTTGATTTGATTTTACATGCCAATTATGTACGTACATGTAGTCAGTTGCTCTGTTGATGAGTTCGTGTTAAGTCTTAAAATTATGGCTGTTTTCTGAAGTCCAGATTTTGATGTTTAGTAGAGCTATTTTGTTTTTGTCATCATATTTGAAGAATTAAAGACTATTCGCAAAATCAGTATGTAATCTTAAGGTAGAGCATTAATGTCATTATTTAATCACGATGCCTATTGTGATCAATGTACTTTTAATCACCAGAATGAAGCGGGTTTCTTTACATAAGAAAATGCAAGAAAGTTGAAATTTCTTGTAATCATTTCTTGAATGCAATTTGACATGGAAAACCTTGAATCTGTTGGCCAAACTGGCGTTGACAGTGTGTTTGAGAAATAGAATTTTCTGGGAAAATAGGGTGCTCTCATCCAATGAAGATTGTGAAAATCTTGGCGTTAGACGTCTGCTTTATTACAACTTCTGCTTGATATCTGCATAAAGGAAGGGGCATCGTGCAATCCATTAGAGAAACTGCTTCCTTTGAAGCCGAATTCCTCTTGCTTGTGACGGACGAATGCACTTCTGGGAAAAAGTATCCTTTCATTTCAAATGTGTATGGCTGTACACTTCACCTACGTGTTGAAATTATGAGAGTCTTGTGAGAAATATGTCGTCAGATGTTTCTTAAATTGCATTGTCTGGAAACAGAAAATTTTCACTTGTTGAATCATACATTCAATTCGATAGGATTATAGAAAATTTAGCGTATTTTGATGCGTCGGCAAGAGGATTTTTTGCCATGAATAAGGAACACTGTTAACCATCGAAGAAGTGTGAGAGAAGGGAAGACCTGCAGAGGAGCATTGATTTCCAACGCTATCGAATGGATAGGCAGAATTCGTCTGTACGAGAAAGGCTGCGTTAACGAGAATTGTCAACGGTCCGGTTTATGGCTGCTGTACTTGTATCTTGCGGAGCTGAATTCGTGTGGTAGACGAAGATTTAGATGCACTTAGTATTTCGACAAAGCGAACGTATGAAATGCGAGTTGGGCAAATGACCTTACGTTTTAGGTTAAAATATCTGCTCTGATCATCATTAATCGTAAGAGCGATCAAGTTACTTCTAGTAACGCTGGAAACAGAAGGAAAGAGAGAAAATGCTCACTCCTCACATCGATAACGATCATCCCATTAACACATATTCGTAGCTTTCGTGTCTAAGCACTGTCACGCGAAGACTTCGGAGTATAGTAAAAATACCAAGACGAATAATTAATTTTTGATTTAATTTTTTGCTTGTATTGACATGTTTTAGAGAAAAAAGTGGTCAACTCAAACACAGCTTAATTTCTGCAATGTGACATCTCAGCATTACCTCTCAGTGATGAATTTTGAATTCTTGTAGTAAACAATCGCTAGAATGGAAAATGTATCTTCGAGAATTGGCTTGTTTTCATCTCGAAGTTATCATTGCTGTTGGAGTTAATTATGTTCTGTTTCTTACGAAAATGAGACTTTAATGTATTTTGTGGGAACATTGTGCAGGGTGGCACACCATTTGATTTCGTGACTAAACGTGTGACGCTATCTATAAACTGTACGATAATTGTTTGTTTCCTATTATGAGAGCTTAACATGATAGTCCTAAGTTGAGCACTAAGTTTGAACGAAGATTATGAAGCTTACAAAATATGCAGCTATTGTTTATATTTAGCAACATTCAGTTACTATAGTATTGTATCGAAAACATATGAAATATTTTCATTATCGTGAGAAGCAGAATGACACCCCTACTAAAGGGAGCCAGTGATTTTCTTACCATAATTTATTGAGAAAAGAATTTTACTATTGGTGTGGAACTAAGTGTCATTGTTTTTGTCTACCTTTTGCTCGATGACATCATGACACAGTCTTTGCAAGAAAACTAAATTTTCATATCCTTATTCGGCAACATTTCTATCTCTTCAAGACATAATTTCAATAGGAACACTAATGCTATCTATTTATGTCAGATATGCTGCAAGTCCACAATAAAGCATTTTATTCCAATTTGTGAGTACTTACATATACGGTTCTTTTTTAGTTCAGGATATATAAAATGGGTTTGTTTTTTGTAGTCAGCATGTGATAATGATGCATTATCAGCTTTAGTTGCGCATTGTGAGAAGTCTGAAGGGGGGCAGGTTACATGTACTTTAACATGGCACACATTGCTGTATACATGTATGTGTAAGGAACACATGAAATTTTACCGATAAATAATTGCAAATAATTTGCAAATCGGCACATCCCTAGAATAAATTAGCCATTTTTTTGTTTCGTTGCGCTTATCAAGAAAAATAATCGGGAACGATGTTAATCAGGATAAGCTTTCCGATACAATAGCTGTTTCCATCAATACGAAAAGTTCGGGATGGTGATAAAGCTATTGTCTGGTAGCTTTGTTGCAGGATGACAGAGGGTCCATATTGGTCCTTATTTTGTGCGCAGGTCGGTATAAGTTCATATTGATAATGAATGGTCATGCGTCTCTATGACACAGAGACCATAGTGGTTCTGCGTTTGGATGGATGTGGTGAAGAAAGGGTTCTTCACACCAGGAATGAAATATAATAAAAAAACTTCATAATAATGATAATTGAATTAAAAATAATTCATAATAATTTGAATTGAAGTAATAGGATGCAATGAAGGTTGTCACCGAAGTGGATCCATTGGGGTGTATGCGGACGAAGACAATCATGGGATCGTTGCGTTCCGTTAGTAGAAAGCAATTTTCTTTCACTTTCAGATAATCACAAATGTGATAATATGATTGATGGCAGCATGTTCAGGCCTACATTAGTAGATAGCATGACGCAAATTTCGTCGTCATGTCAAGGATGTGTATATTTTGACATGTCGGTTATTCGGTTTTTTTAAATCGAAAATAAACTTCATAATCTGATTTTTTTGAGAAATGAACGAATACCCTCGTAAATTGAATGATGAGGGAGTAGGGGTATCAGTCAGAACGATCATGAAACAACATTATCGGTTAAGTGTAGATCAACATATTCACGAAGTCGTATTTAGGATAAAAATGCCGCCTCAAAATGAAATTGCTATCCCGACTACTAATCGGGAAACATGCTCCTCACATCTCCCAATTACTCCTATGTAGTCTGCCCAAATGCAAGTTGCTTCTCCCCTAATGCTTGCCACATGAAATCGCGCCAGGAGTGAGATTTTCCGGATTTCTGGAGATGTGCCGGGTGTCCCAAAAGTCGTGCAAAACTTATTAAAGTGCTCTCATTTGCTTCAATTTATTCATTTACACATGCGATTTTTTACAGTGCACCTCAGATCGGGGTATTTGAGGCATCTCTGTTGTTCTTCATTGGATTTTGTTTTGACGCTGTGTACACAGTACGTTGATCGGTCTATTCTCGTCTGGATGCCAATTTTATTCGCAGTTCACACAGCGAGTCATAGAGATCTTGCACATTCAATAGTTTTCTGAATCTTTACTAGGTATGGATCTTGACACACGCATTGAGTCTGTTAAGCCACACTTCGCCAACGGCAAGTCATCTTCAGCAGCACTGCGCGCCTACAGATATCTCATGTCAGCGGAGCCCTTTTAGCGTTTCCGCCATCTCACGCTTGATTCAGCAGTTCAGAGAGATCGGATCAGTAGCAGATAAGTCGCGATCTGCGAAGCCCAACTTAGAAGATGAAAGGGAAGATGTCTGAAGAAACGTAACAGTCAAATCCACAAGTAGTAGCTATTAATTGTCGATAGATTTCTCGGAGAACAGGTGTTCCTAAATCCAATGTTCAACGAATCCTACGACAGACTCAACCTCTACCTATACAGACTGCTGACTAACCAGGCACTCACAGGTGATGATAAGGAAGGGATAAGTCGTATTTCTCGATAGTGGGTCATGTGAATCGCCACAATTGTATCGCTTGGAGATTAGCCGCAGGAAGTCATCGAAAGAGGCATCCATGCTCCGAAAGTGTGTGTGTACGGCTATTCTGCGCAGTGTCGTCTAACTTTTTTTCCCGGAACCGTTACATGAGAGAATTATGCCAACATGCTTCGAGACCATGCTATTCCACAAATTAGAAGGAGACGTCGCATGAAAACCACGATCTTCCAAGAGGATGAGGGCACCTCCACATATTTCGAATGTTGCAAGATCATTCCTGTCTTGAATGGTCCCTCATTATCGGATTATCTGCGGAGGGTATCCAAGCTGGTGCCCAGCTCACTCGCCAAAGCTAACAATGATGGACTTCTACTTCTTGGGTACTGTGAAAGACCGTGTATACCTCTGTTTCAGTCCAAGAAGCCTCCACGGGTTACAGGAGAGGATCACGAACGTGATTGAGACCATCGACTCTGATGAATTGAGACGGTCTGCTCTGAGTCTGTGTTCGAGGTAGGAAACGGATTGAAGAGATGAAGCCATTGAGGAGTGTATTGTGTGAACATTCATTCGTTTAGTAGAGATTTTTTCATTTATTGATCGTATGCTTTGTTATTAGTAGAGTAAGATATTAATTTACAATCTGTATTTTTTGCTTATGCAATGCATTTATCAGCCATTGAGTTCAAAGCAAAAAATTTGGGAATTAAGTTCGGTATGTAGAGAAAACAAATATGCTGCATCATTCTCCGATCTGAGATACACTTAAAAAAGATCGCATGTGTCCATGAATAAATGGAAGCAAATGGCAACTTTGTAAAGTTTTCGTGACTTTTGGGACACCCGGTATGTAATGTCCAAAAATTCGTCCAAAATTGCAATAATGAGATAAGGTTGTGTCTGTGGGTTAGGCGTATCCCAAAAATCAGGAATGTATATTAACTGAAATTTAATGAAAGGTTGCGGTGTTGCTTAATGACAAATTCCTATCCAGCGTAGACGGAAGATTATTGTTCTGTTTCCTAACCATTTAAGCGATTTCTTCATTTTGCTAACGTTTCAAATATATTATTTCAATTTATCGAAAGTTCAAGAATAAAATAAATATCAAATTTTACGTTCAGTCAAATAGACATCCTTATGTGCAATTGTGCATACTCTTGCATACATGCAGGTCTATTTACATAAATTGATAATGGGCTTCGAAAATAACATAGGTCTTGTGATAGCCAACTTGATGCAACTTGCGTTTTAAATGTTCAAGTGATTTTTTCGTGACTTTTGGCTATTAGTATAGTCTTCAAAACGAAGTATCAAGCCTTTCATAACTACAGGTGCAACCACCTA
Source organism: Prostheceraeus crozeri (assembly GCA_907163375.1). NCBI lineage: Eukaryota > Metazoa > Platyhelminthes > Polycladida > Euryleptidae > Prostheceraeus > Prostheceraeus crozeri. The sequence goes on from CAJQUW010002878.1 coordinate 52,331, forward strand.
TCAATGAATTTTTAATGGCATTTCTAATAGAGCAAATTTGCATGCTCGTTGCATTGACCGAACATTGAAGTGCACATGAATTGCTTGAAGGTAAATCGCATGTGTACATGCAGAGTTGGTGTTAAGTGGTTGCTTTCTCTACCAGTGACAAGTTGTCAACGACATAATGGTACATCAAAATTTCGTCATGACCTGATTTCACCCATGAGCGCGCCTTGACCAATTATCGCTCCAATATTCAGCGAAGAATCGCTGAAACCTAATACACTGCAGATTGCTGGACGATGGTCCATGACTTATCGACGAATTTTTACCAGGTTTCTATTTTTCTCAACGATGGAGTTGAGGAAAAAAAGCATGATGATAGCTCTTAATAGCTCTTTATAGGTCTTGACAGATTTTTTGATGAAATTCGAGGTTCATACTTCATGAAAATCTGTTTGAGAACCCTGGCTTACTTATACTTAAGGTGATTTCAAAATAATTAATGATGAATATATAATTGATCATTCTACTACAGGAAAACAATTTGGCGCATGAAGTACTTCACTTGGAGGTTATCCACCGTTTCTGGACATACGTACATGCATAGTGAAATATCAAAGTTACTTTAACGAGAGATAGTATTATCAAGTCAGAGTAAGGAAGCAATTCAAAAACTTATGCTACTATATAATGATAATATATATGATAATATCATTAATGATTAAATAACTGGAAAGCAGCTATTAACATTACAAGCAGTGAAAAGCGAAACTATCAAAGAGGCGTGCTTAATTTTTGATAAATCTATGTCACAAAAAATTATCTTAACACACCACTAGCAGCGCTGCTGTTAGTGTGTCTAAATTTTGGAAAATGGTCACTGAAAACTGAATTTAATTACTGATCGAAAAGAGCGGTTTCTTGTAAATGTAATGTAATGTGATCTTTCGTTAAAATTTTTGATGTTGAAATTTCACAATTCTGCGCATATTTGCATATATTCACATACTACTGGCATTTGCCTGTCGGATAATGCATCGTAGAATGTATATAATATTTTCAGAGACAAGAACGGAAGGACCAACGGTTACCAGTTTGTTGCCTACTATACTGAGTTGAATACTACACTGCAACTTGAATCCGGTACATGTGTCGCCTTGCAATGCAGAACAGAGCATCCCTGGTATACTTTCAATCGTAGGTCATCACATAAGTCTTAGCAGAATCGGCATTCAATGAAATATTTCCTACTATTGTACTGAAGACCAAAATTTGAAGAACCAAGTTAGTACTTTGAATTTCACAACCTGCGCGCATCAGTTGGTGACTAATATTTCAGCCGTTCGGATCCTGAAGGAATTAATGCACTGTGTGATCAGCGTAGATAGAAAGAAATGAGTGACAACCAAAAGACAAAATTGATGTTTCAAAAATGCTGAAAAAATACTTAGTAGTAGCTGACTTTAAATGCATGTAATAAAAAATATTAGCATGAATAAGTGGCATATAACTAGAAAACATATGAAAGATTATTCAAACGGAAGACACCAGTTGACACCAGTTAGCCCAGTCAAAATGTCCTGAGCGCCAAAATTGAGAAATGTACGTTTCTTGGAGTGATTCACTTTTAACTTTCTGTACAGTTTGCCAGTCGATTCTGTGATCGTCAATGCTCGATCATTTGATGACTGAAGATAATCGAATTTACAGGGTAAACAGATGAGGGCATACTGTGATTTTACGATATCGTTTGTCTTTGTTTTGAATTTTTCATGAATGTATTTCATTAACTCATTTTTGTCTTGAAAATGACCATGAGCGAATGTATCAACGATGCTCCATATTCCTATGCAGTAAATGTGATTTAGCATAATTTATATACGAAGACATTTTTCATATTTTCTGTACCTAACCAATTTAACCACATCTCTAAAACTTAGTTGCTCATACTGTCGGAATGTTGCCATCTGTGTTTTCTATTTTCAGCGTTTACTGGGAGAACCGTCAATGAGATGTTAGCCTTCGCTGAAAAGGCTTCCGTATCAGGAAATGCAGAACAGGCAGATATTTCTATTCAGAACTCCTCAGACTTCGGTAGTGGAAACAGTCGATCATATCGCTGTACATTGTGCGGAAATAGTTACATGCAGAAAGCTTATCTGAAAACTCATATGCGCTTGCATAGTGGAGAGCGTCCATTTTCGTGCAACTTGTGCATGAAAACGTTCAGTCAAAAATCTAACCTGGCCCGGCATGAGGCAATTGTTCATCGTTGTGAGCGTCCATTCTCATGTACTCAATGTGGTAAATCATTTGCAATGAGATGGCATTTAAGAAGACATGCAATCGCAGTTCACCAAAGATCGCTATTCCCTAGCGAGTTGGATGCCGGAGTATTACCATAAGCTTGTTTGGATTAAACAAGAAAGTACATTTTCTAATGCAGTATTAGTCTCTTCAAAATTTTCGCAAATTTGTCACAATGTGATGTTTGGTACTGATGATGTTTACTGAGGTCAACATTATCTGCTTTTAAAGGTTCCAGGCGTAGCACAAATATACAAAATATGAATATAATCGAAAGGAAATTGGCAGCTTAAAGGTAATCGCATCGATTATGCTAAGTAGACATCTTATCAAATTAGGAGTAAGGCAGTCTTCGATAATCATGTATTAGCTACTCTCAATTGGTTGGATTTATTAATCTGTATTGAGGGCGGCGGTGCCTCTACAACCGCACAGACTCAAACCCAGGACCTTCGGAACGCTCGGTGATAATCCCGCCTCATTACCAACTTTGTCAGCTGAGCTCCCACCACTTAGAAAAATGAACCGGCTGCTGAGCTCATGAAGTAAATTAAAAGTTTTCCATGTTTAATAATTTTAACAGGATTCCATGTTTAAATATTAGCTTACTGTCCCGTATATCTTTTGAGCGTCATGGATGAGCTGAACTGAACAAGATCTCGGAGGCCGAGATCCAGCCAGGTCCTTCCTTATTAATGATTCCGTTCCGATTTGTTGTTAGATTTTTAATCATTAAGCTGCGCATTGAGCCACTATCCATTCCAGCCAGTAGGCCTCTACATTGTGTTATATACAATGTTTAGGAAATAAATCGAATTCTGGGCTTCTGAAAAAGAATTTTTCAGGAATTTTTTAGTTTTTTTCTCAGCTTTATTGGAATGTTATTTTATCAATAGGACAGCTAACCTGGCGTAGAATTACTGTCCCTTTTCGGCAATATGGAATACTCGCAATCACCATTCAGACTACGTGATCTGATGAAAGCCACTTTTGTGATATTGATGCAATATGCAACTTCAGTCTGCATCCAACTCGAATGCAATACATTTTAATAAGGGGTGCAAAACGATTAATCGAATGCACACTAGAACGGCCGAACCCGTCAGTTGACGATTTTCAAGTTTTTAAAACTTTCTGTGAAAACATTTTGCAATCGGCTCTCGTGACTTTGAATGATTCTACATATGATGAAAATGACTAACCTAGAGATTTTATTGGTGACTGCTGTCATAGTTATACAAATAATTTTAATATTATTACCTATAAAGGCGAAACCCCGTCAATTGATGATTCATAACAATGTGAGAATAGAAACACAACCTTTATTTCCAGTATACATATATTAGAAGTACTAGTAACAGTACTTCATGTTCATACACTTCAAATAATCGGACAATAATATTCGCCGCAATAGTTCATTTCAGAAACATTTCACGCAAACAATTGCCTGACACTTCCCACACACTGGCTTTTTGCATTTTCTGCAGAGGTTCGCGGTGCGATTTTTTTCGCACTTGTCATGGATGGCGCAGGTCACACGACGATCCAGGTTCATTGGAAGGGCATCATTTCGCTCTTGTTTGCTCATCATCTCGTCGAAGCTGTTTTGACAATTCGAAGAGGAATTTGCGGCGAGAAATTCCAGAGCCAGTTTGTTTCTTGTGCAGTATATGATCCACGAGTTCACTGCAGCCAAGTCAAGAATGTTATAAAAAACTGCTAGAGGCCATCTTCTACATCCCGACTTCGTTTAGAACTGGCGGCACATTGAATCGAGCATGTCATCCCCAAACTTCGTGTTGTTCTAGAACAAAACCGTCTCTGGCTTTTTCTTGCCATCAGGCTGACAATTTGAGCCGCGATGTTGCGACGAAAGAATGCAGACGGTTTTATTTTTTTTTGCTTGATACATTGTGAGGTGCATTGCGTCGCACTCAAAGAAAATGGAATTGTGTAGTTCCAGAGGCTGAAGTGGTGGCAACTCTCGTCGGTTGTTGCGCATAGTTCCAGTAATCGTGGTTCGCTTTTGTAGCAGCAATTCTGCAAGATGTTTTGAAGTGAAGAAATTGTCCGTCGTAGCGCTGTAACCTTTGTTGTGTAAAGGCTCCGTCAACAGCATTACCACGTGAGTGCCGAGGGACCCACACGAGTTTCATCGGACCGAGATAAGGAATGATGTTGAAGCAATATTTTGTATCAACGTCTGCTAACAGCCAAAATTTGATGCCGAATTTGTCCGGCTTATTCGGCATGTATTGCGTAAACCGGCACCGGGCCTTCGTTGGGAACAGCTGCTCATCAATAGTCAAACATGGACCTGGACGGTAGCACTTCTGGCTGTTTTCGACGAATCTTTTGAGAATTGGAGAGATGAAAGCAAACTTGACGTTATCAAGGTTTCTTCGACGGTCTTCACGATTGTCAAATCGTAGATATCGCTTTATTTCACGAGCACGATTTCGGGACATCGTCTTGTTGAAGGCAGGGCATCCTACGGTCTTGGACCAAAGATCATTGAAAGGAAAATTTTGATTATTGATTTCGCGTAGGTAAAGTAGGCCGATAAACTTTTCAAGGTCTTCTTCGTCAAACTTACAGTTTTCATTGCCAATTCTTCTTGCAAATTATTGGGTGCAATTGACGATATGAAGACACCATCTATCGAAACTAAGTCTGAAGGCGTCTAACGGGTTTTCAATGGTTTGGCATATTCTTGTGACTCCAACTCGTTCGTTGAACACGTTGTGTTGTACTGCCCTTCCCTGGGCATCTTACGTTTTGATTTCTGACAACGCGCCATTTAGTGTTATCACGCCCTTCAACTTTTCCAGGTTGCCCGTCATCAGGCTGATCTTCATCCTCACTGGAGCTGACGACTGATTCTTCAATGTCTTCTTCATCTTCTATCTTCTAAGGCTGATTCTCCACCAGATTCATCTCCAGAATCATCGTCTGCGAGATCCAAAATTCTTTACCAGGCCTGCTCAGCAGAATAGCGTCTTCTTGCCATCGCATCAAATTTGAGATTGAAATAGAATCACAAGGCGACCGCGCTGGCAAGGCCAGATGAACACTGCTCCTCGCCTGATTTGCAATAATAACGCCTCTATTTTGATCTAGACAATATTTGATTGGGTTTGCGAAAACCATACAATCTCTCGAAGTATCACCGCGTTTTCCTTTGTGTGCGCTCGCACGCGGATTGAATGCGAGCTCTATTGATGTCTATAAAGGAGACCAGCACAGTGGCCTTGTAAGATAACGTCGCACGCGTTACGCAACGTGTGTTCAGAGGCCAGAATTTCAATCACGATGGTTCCTTTGACAAATGCATCAATGAGTGAAAATCTTCTTCGTATGCGCAAATTGATATAATGTACGAAAAAATAGGCTCATTTGTCACGAATTCTTTATTCTCTTGGCCACGCTGCGTCTCATAGAGATTCTACTGCAGAACTGAATATAACAACGATGCATTGTCACTTAAGGTTAAACATTCATCAGCAAAATGTTAAAGAGCGACTTACTGACATTGATGACGTCACAATACCGTGGTTAGAAATGAAATGACAGAAAATGGCACCGATATGACGACACTCGTGAGTGAAAAATATCACAATGGCATGGCCAGCTGCCAAAATGAAAAGCTGAAAAGACGATTTTTTTCGAAATTGTGACCTTAATTAAAAGAGTTTTGCTTTGTTTTTGTCTGATAATACATAGCTTAATCATGATTTTTTTAAGATTTAGCGTTATTATTTGCATTATTTTAACAGTTAAAATAGTAAAACGTGGTATATGAATGAAAATCGTCAATTGACGGGTTTCGCCGTTCTAGGTATAGAAAATCTTCGGCCGTTCTAGTGTTAATCGCAGGCTTGCGATTAATCGTTTTTTTGCATTTCTATTCTAATGCAAAAATACTTGTATCATTTTACTGATTCTTTAGAGTTAATGAATGAATTTTCTATTAAGTTGATCAACTGATTATTCTGTTAGTGCGCTTCGTGTGCAGGTTGGAGTTCTCCAGTACGGAACAGAAAGGTGTGGAAATGAATAGCTCACTTGTGATTCGGTCACTATGTTTAATTTTCAGTCTTCTGGCAGCATTAGACTGCACTGATATTACATACAGGCGGTCTCGAGTAAGGTTAATTATAATGAATGAAACCAGGCCTTAATGCACTAGGCCTATACTTTTAATATAAGTTACATCAATACAAAAGACGAAGTGAATGTGCATGGGAATAAAACTTAACAATTCGTTGAGAAGCAGTGATAGTTTACATAATAACAGTAATACTGTTATCTACTATATTGATAGTAGATATTGAAATTATATAAGAAATTAATCTCGCGATTAATCGTTATGATCGATTTATGATGCGATTATTAATCGTTTAATCGTATCGATGCGATTGCGATTAAGAAGTCACCCCTAATTTTAATGAACCTGAACCTACTGCCTTTCACAATGTCGAAAATGATCCATCCTGTGTATGGTTTGATGGCATTTTTACAGAATTCTTAATAACATTTACAACTTACAGTAATAATCAATCCGAGGTCGCGCCGTTGATTGTGATATTTCCAATTGATTTTATACGAATCCTTGCCCAAGTAAAGTTGTAATTTTCTTTTGAATATAAGAGTATTTCGCTATGAACTCAGAAACATTTCAATTGCCAAGAAAATTACAAAGATACACAATTATATCTTAACTCATGTAATCTTACACTAAAAGAATGAAGTTTTTACGTCACTACTCCCCATACTTGTGGCTTGGACGGTTCTGACATAGTCAGACATATGGAGCGTTGTAGTACTTTTAGTCCGGATGCCCTTCCTGCCGACTTCCAATGACACCTTCAGGGCTCGACCTCTCGTCTCGACCAAAAGATCGCTAGGCCAAGCACTTTACCACTGTGCCACGGAGACCACGATAGATCACTAGAGCAAATAATAAAAATGAATTAAATCCTTTCATTTTATGTCGCGAAATATTCATAAATTGGAAGATATAGTCAATGATAATGTGCCAAAATCGTACTAGTTTCTGTCTGAGTTTCCTTGACAATCCTATATGCCGTCATTTCAGTGTGTGGTGACGTCTTTATATTATTAAAATTTCCTTATGTTTTCGGGGTGGCTATCAATTTTAATCTGCTAGATAGACAAGATAGACCCCTTGGTGTAATTGTGTTGAATCTGATGAGTTTTTTATGTTTGATTTTACACGTCAACATTTGAGTAAATACTAAGACCAAATTATCTAAAATTGTCGTTTATTGTTAGTTATCATATTATTGAATCTTTGTTTTATTTCGTCGATGTCCCACATTTAGCGGAAGCGTGCATGATTGTATCTGTTCGAATGACTGATATTTCTGACAGATGTCCCTGTTTGACGATTTTTCGTCATCGACTGCATTTGCCGTCATTCGAACTTCGATTCACCTTTTGCGTCATAGATGCTACTGTCTGTAATTCCTTGTTTTTTATTGTCTTTTTGAATATTTTTCTACTGTTTGTACCAGTGTCATGTAAATATAAAACGTAACACATCGAATACAAGCTTTTGCATAAAATTCATGTACATCTTGTGCTGGATTTCGCACATTTTCTTAGTGTTTTAACATGCATGTACAATAATCAAATTAATCTCATCTGGTACATTATTTCAATCGTCGATTAGTTGTACCTGCCTCTTGTTGTGTCGCATGTACCGATGTGATGAACAGTCTGATCCACAGAATTAGATTCATCTGCGCGCGGTTCGGTTTCCTAGAAAGGAAGAATTGTATGTAACCTTAATATCGAAATGGCACATCACATCACACAACTTGCTCCTTCTCGAATGGATAATTCATGTATCGCTTGCTATCGGAAATGGCAAACAATAAGCTGTCAGCAGAGGACAGTAGAGCCAGTGAGAGATGCGTGCGTGCTGTGCTATCACTTCGCACACACCAAAACACACATCGATGCCTGGCTTCGATTCAATGTATGCACTATACAGTGAGCAATGCCGAGGAGAGGATGTGAAATCATCAAGTGAACTAATTTTCGTACGCCTGCTACTTTCTTTAATAATGATCGGAAGGGTCAACATTATGGAGAAAACTTGTGGGCAATGATCTGAATTCTTCGAATCTGAAGGAATTTTGGCAATCGAAGCACTTCGCTGGAACTCACATTAATCCGCAAGCGACGCACGACTTTTTTTCCTATCTCTGTAAGGTATTAGGAATTCCTTTTTGCCCACCTAATAGGTTCCTCAATGTGCCATCCATTTCGTATTAATCACACTTCTAGCAAACCGAAGCAGATAAACAAAATATTCAATTCTGTGGTCTGATCATTTGATGACCACTAGCTCTTCCAACATTCAAATATTTTGGATGTTCCCAATCCGGCCTCAGAAAACTTTATGGTAATCTGGAAATCTTCATGTCTATGCATTATCTAACGTTTTAGCTCGTTTGAAGAGAGCATGAATTTACTATTTAGCGAGAAATAATGAAGATGCGAAAAGATATTGCTAGATAACAAATCCATCTTCTGTAGGAACTTTGTGTAGAAATTTCATAAAAGTTCTGTAAGAAGTTTACACCTCGAAAAGACTGCCAGTTAGTACGGCATGCAGATTAATGCCTGAAACATCAAGATCATCACTAACAACAGTAGCGGTGGCAATTTTGATATCACGGTGCAAGATTAGAAACAGAGCCTTTGTTTCGGATGAAGGCTGTAAACCTCAGATTCTCTCCAGAATTACACAGACCACCACTGCTTTATAAAAATTGAAAGCAATATGGAATAAGAGAAATATGAGGCTTGAATCGAAGATCAGACTGATGCTTTCTCTGGTCATATCCATATTTCTGTGCGCCTGTGAAGAATTCAAGGCACTGAGACAATGCTTCAGCACTCCTTGACATTTTAATTTGCAATTTCCAATTTGTGCGAGATCGCAATGTGCAAGTATCTGTTATAATGTCATAGTCAGAGCATGTCTATTTCATGCAGGTTAAGTACCACGTCATTCTGCGATCAGTAATATTGCTAAAGTCCGTTTGCATCTCTTGCATTATGGGAATTCGTGGGCCTTAGCCGGAATGACGGTCACAGACCAAATGCCTTTTGAATGTGATTTTTCAAGGCAGCTTTTCCTTACATCGTTGATAAAGTGAATACTAACCTCTACGAGTAAGTTCCATCACATCAACTACTCCTTCTGTTGCAAACATCTGAACGCAGCAAGATTGAGAAAAATGCTAACATTTTTCAACAGTATATTTTTCAACCATTTGCTATAGCGACATGTATTTTCGGCCCACCCACGAAAGCTTCCATAAAAGAACAAGCTCGGTAGGTCACTGAGGATGCTGACGATAAACAAGAGCATTTCTCAATGACAGAATCGGAGTCGCCATTATTCGAGAAAAAACTCTCAGTGTCTCACCAGGTTTCAGAGTTACCCAATAGATCGGGCTTATCTCCTGCTTAAATGTTTTCAAATTGTGTCATGATCATGCTTAATAGTTCATTTTCTAATCAGATTTTTCTTACTCAAAGGTTATTTTATTGATAATGCTTTGTCATAAGGGTCCATAGTATGCTCACATAAAATGTGATAGTAAAATAATCAGTCGGATGCATAATTGTTAGATAGTGGGCTATTTTTCGACTAAGGAATGCTAAGTTGGCTTACACCGTCAACCGCAAATACATAACAAATACATAACTCTGCACGTGAATATCCAAAATTGTGCAAAATAAACCAGCCTAATTTTTTAAAAACGAATATCTGACACAAAAAAGATGTTTTTGTGACCCTTGATTTACATCTGACCTTTTGTCTTTATATTCCATGTGTGTTTCCTAGCATGTGACAAAGGTTGTAGTGGGGCTTGGCTACGCGAAAGTTAACATTTCGAGTGAAAAATGAAATTCAAGTATGTTTTTCTCCTTCATCTTCTGAAAAGCTCTGATTCTCTAGTTCCTAGAACCTGTCTCATTTTTGTCCTATCTTCTGTGGTTCAATAGTAGTCGATGTTTGAAGTGTGGCGAAAAAATAAGTTTTTGACGTCGCGTTTGTCACTTATCAAGCTAATTTTCAAGCTCTATATTTTCATCAATGTTGATGTGTGGGAATCTATTTCTCTGTGGATGTATAATCAATTGGTAATGCTAGGTAATTACCAACAAGTGATATGGTCATAAAATCTTTGAACCCCATTTTTCTAGGTGAAGAAAATTTATGCAGTTGAAATTCCGTTACCGAGCGGTTTTATGGACACAGATTGAAGAAAATGAATTTCTCAAAAATTCTTTTCTGCGTCATTGAAGAGCCCACCGAAGTGTCACACATGACACATTTCAAAAGGAAAATGATCTTCATTGACTGAGTAGCAGTCATGTTAACAGTGAAAATGAAACTCCGTTACCCCTTGTCCAGCCCCACATGCATGTATGTACGTGAGAGTATCATTAATTCAGATGGTTAGGGTGAAAATGATTGGAAAATGCATTATTGACATCCGAGAGATGGTGCACGAAAATTTTCATGATGCACGAATTTTTCAAAATTTGAGAATCCGACCACTGCTTCAGGTCTCCCTCACATGAATGTGAATTAATCCCATCAAATTGACTACTGGCTCATTGTTACACTTAGCTTGGCAAATATTGATGATTATGTAGGCACATATACTCCTTAGTCCAACATTAAATGCACAAAACGGTGAATATCTAGGTAGGATTTGTGTTTAAGTCAAGTTCAAATTTTCAACTGCTGTTTCTACTTCTACTGCCTACAGTGCATTCGCTCCGCATCTGCACCCTTAATATAGGACCAATGTCCACTTTCAAAGAAACGTCTGCTATGAAGAAGACCACGTTTTTGCATGACCACGGTAACACTGCATCCTGTAGTCATGTTGAATGCTATCGAGATTCATGTTAAGAAACTTGGTTGCGATTGCGATTCATTCATCAAGCCGTTTAAATCTCAAATGTTTCAAACACACACTCCCACATCAAAGTGCTTGCTCCCTTCAATGTCATCATATCTGTAATGAATAATGTTCTAAAATGAACAGAGATGGCAGCTTTTCAATCATGAAAAAATGTGAAAGGAACCCAAAAGAGCTGAGTGGGGGACTAATAGAGATGCATTTTTATCACCCATTCATTCATTTTTACCACCCATTAAAATGATCTTTATTGACTGAGTAGCAGTCATGTTAACAGTGAAATGAAATTCCGTTACCGCTTGTCCAGCTCCAGAGGTCAACCTATAGAGTTGATGGTCGAAAAGATTGGGAGCTAACGCTGATGTGGCATGGAAATGGATTTTGTCATGTGGGATTTCTGTGACACAATATACTTCAATGCATCCACTTTCTGTGACCTAATAGAGATATGCTTTCCTTCGTGATTAATATAAGCAGAAAGTGTGCGAATTTTAAGATAAACAATTAAAAAAATTACTTACAATGAGTTGCGTGTGTGCATGAGAGCTGAGATTACAAAAAAGCTTTCCTTTCTTATTGATGTGAAAATATGCTTGATTTACCTGACAGTGTAACAACTAACTCTGTAGACGATAAGAAGGAGTATGCGAATCAATTCGTTAATCGCATTTTGTTATATGACTTAATGGATTTAGATTTTTCCTGTCAAGAAAATCTTTGAATGTACACTGTATATCTTGCTCTTGTCTATATTTCAACTCGATTCCAAAATTTTCTGTTGCACATGGATTCTGGCTATCAATAATAAATGGATATATGCAAGATCCGAAGTGGAAAGTGTCACAGAATTCCGACAATTGAATATTTGAGTTGTCCCACAGCAACCCCAACAGAGAGCAAAGACTTTTCAAAATGACTTAAAGATGAAATAAATTGCTTATCTGTTATTTCTACATTAAAATCAAATGACTTTTTCCACTGAGATTATACCATCAAAATCATACACACTGCTACTGAAAACCAAGCTAGTGAACGTGATTTCAATCCGCTGGTAAATTGTCTGCATGAAAAGTTGGGCATTGAATATCACATTTTTCGCAATTATTTGTAATCCTTACAGTCGTGTTGTCATATTCAGATGTGGCGTTCGGAAGCTGGACTCGTGGAAATGCTTTTCACTTACATTGGTGAGATCAGCAAGTTTGAAAGCTATAACAACTGGAGACCTGTCCTTGTTGACATTTTGACAAGCCACGAGGAAACAATGAGGTAAAAGTAATAGATGGTTGAGGTTGATGTCTTGGTTAAATTATGTCCTTATTGCAGACAAAGACTGATTGGTGCAAATGAAAAGATGCGTACAGTGAATGTGAAAGTCGAAGTAAGTTATAAATATAGAATTATAGAATTAAATGTGATAATTGCAGAATCTTTAATCTTTTCACTTCAGGAAATGGATGAAAGCAGATCATATGTGGACAATAATATTGGTAAGAGTGTTGATATTATTGCGTTGAGCATTTGGTTGAATATTTGTGTTAAAATTGGAAAGATTCCTTGGCTATTGGTCATAATTTTCCTTTCTTTGGAAAGAGCCAAATTCTAGTGATGGATTGATTTTTATTTTCTAATGTTCGATTAATTTCAGCTATTATCGATAGCTATCTTCGGGAAATGATTTTATAACATGAAAAAGATTTAAAAATTCACATCTGCGTACAAGCGATACAAATAATTCTCACCAATCTCCGATTACGTGAGGCATTTTATATAAATAAAATGAAACCGTCTATAAATGCCAAGTACGAGTTAGACAGCTATAGAGATTTCCTCTTTCGTTGACTCAGATGCTTTTTACATATTTTCACATACCTTCTATGGTAATCAGATTTCTTAATTCACATCACATTTTCCTTTTTCTATGTCAGGTCATTTAACGCAATGCTAATGGTACTATGTAACCCTTTACTACCTGCCGCATAGCTCCCACTCTTTCATACCGTCCCCAAAAATTTTGTACATAGTTTTGTATTATTTGCAATTTTGTATCGCTTGTATACAGATGTGAATTTTTAAATCTTTTTCATGTCATAAAATCATTTCCTAAAGATAGCTATAGATAATAGCTGAAATTAATCAAACATTAGAAAATATAAATCAATCCATCTCTAGAATTTGGCTCTTTCCAAAGAAAAGAAAATTGAATATTTGTGATTAATGTTTGCAGCATCGGAACCGGAATGTTTGCGCAGAAATTCACAACATGATCAGCGGTTGGAATGTGTTGATAATGTTAAGGTGAAAATGAATGCTATGAACGACAAATACCCATCTTCCTCCAAAAGTCTTGAATCTGCGATGAGTAGCAGTGTGTCAGAGAGCTGGAAGTGCGATGTGAAGAAGGAAGACTTTAATGAGGGATTTGAATTTGAAATAGTTGATGGAGCCAGTCGATTGAAAGGAAGCGATCCAAGTGAGTTCTTTTCCAATTTTAAAAACGTCTATCCAACGTAAATTCTCAGTAAAATTGTTTTCTATTGTCCTATTCTTTGAGCTAGGCCTATCCTATGCCTTGAATAACATGCATTTTTCTTTAATTTTCTGGAAGAGAGGTAAATATTTTCCTCTTCATTAGTCCTGTGCAGTTACTTATGACATATGACCTCGTATTTCCTCAATCTTCTTTTCATTAGGACTGTGTATAAATATGTTTCGACCATTAAACATTCACTCAATATCAAAGCAGCTTTTAAACAGAAATACTAAGAAACAGTGAGACATATCAAGAAAGTTGCAAGAACTCAAATATTCGCAAGGCAAGAGCGGGATGTCTCATAAGATGTAGAGTGACATACAATATCATGATGTCCCTGAATCCTCCCAACTTTATCGAGTAGATCTCCGCCTGAAAGGATTCATCATCATGAGAAAGAATGATCTTACCATAAAGATAGATCAATTTGCGTTTTGGTAAGCCTAGAGTCTAGATCGGACATAATCCTACTACAGCTATTGAATGCAATGGTAACAAGCGATACACTTCTTACTTCCTCGTTTTGCGTCTCTTCTTCTCGGTTCCGGGGCTAGACGTAGATGCGATGACCCGTTTCCATCTCGAACGATCTAGAGCAATGACTTCCGACACCTCCAGAGACTCCAGATCTTCATGGATACAGGCTTGCCAAGTCTTCTTAGGTCTTCCAGGTGGACGGCAACCATCGACTGACAAGTTGTAGACTTCACTGATGACGTCACCATTGGCTCATCTTACGTGGTCAAACCAGCGCAGACGTCTTTGCCGCAGGCGGACTGGAAGTTCGGGCAAACCACAGCGTCTCGCTACTTCTTCGCTTGTAACTTTGTCCTTCAACCTGAGCTTTGCCATCTACCTCAGTATTCGTCTGTCAGTACTTCTCAGAAGTTCAACCAGCCTTAGGCTGAGGGGCCACGTTTCTGCGCCGTAGATGAGAACTGATCTTACACACATCTCATACACATGGGCTCTACACTTCAATGGGATGCTTTTGTTGGTAAGAAGACTGGCCAATTCTCTCCATTTCGTCCATGAAGCCGCGATGCGAGTCCGAACCGCTCCTTCTGCGCTTGCCTCTGAGTCCATGACATCTCCGAGGTAACAAAAATCTTGGACCTCTTGTAGGACGATCCCATTCACATTAAGTGAATCATCCTCAGGCGAGTTGGGAACATCCGCGCACTTCGGACATCGGAAGCCTGTTATTCCTTGAAATGATCGCAATCGGGAACACTTTTTGTGACACCACAATTTGCAGGAAACACAAAAGATCGAGTTTGCTCTGATTCCCCTGCCACAACAACTGCACGGCCACTTTCCAGACTTGGTCTGTTTTTTGCTCTTCCCAGTTACCATGACCTTGAACTTCGCCCCGTTGATTTTCAAGCCACGCCGCTCTAAACCATCCTTCCACATTGAAAAGATATCAATGGCTTCTTGCTTGAAGGCAGCTGTTAAAACCAGATCATCGGCGTACAGCAACTCCCATGGGCCGGATCCTCGACAATCTTTGGACGCTTCCTCCATCACTGTAATGAACAGCAAGGGGCTAAGCGCTGACCCTTGGTGTACTCCCATGCCGACGTCCAGTTCCTCCGACAGACCAACAGGCGAATCCCTCTGTAATTGCCGCATTCCTGAGAATCATCTCTCCCCTTGTAAATGGGGATAGTCAGGCTTCTTTGCCATTGAGACGGCAGACCGCCACTGTCGATTGCCTCCTGAAATACTGTCACCAGTCTCATTACAGTATCTTCGCCAGCTCCCTTAAGCAGTTCAACTGAGAGGCCTGATGGTCCAGGAGCTCTACCATTTTTCATGTCGCATAGAGCACTACATACTTCTTCCTCAGTCACTCTTTCTGTGGGTCCTTCAGTTATAATTGGCTCATCGATGGTGAAGTTGCTGCTTTTGTTTAGCAATCGTTCGAAGTACTCTTTCCAACGGATTTTGATGTCTGCTTCTTCAACTAAAATCTCTCCTGTTTCACTTTTCACGAAGTTTCCTTGAACTACATCTTTCCCTTCTGTTTTCATTCGTCGCGCAATCCTGAACATCTTGTTTTGCGTTTCGGTCTTACTGATGTTCCTGCTCAATGTCTGCCACGATTCTTCTCTGGCCTTTGCAACAGCTTTCTTAGACAATTTTGACGCATCCTTGTACATTTTACGGTCATTTTCAGTTTTTGACTTCTGCCACTTTTTGAAAGCCAATTTCCTGTTCTTTATAGCTCTTTGTACCTCACAAGACCACCACTACATCTCACGCTCCACTTGTCGCGGCCGTCCTCTTGTTTCCCCAAGAACTTGCTTTGCTGCCTGAATGACATTACATTGAAGCTGGTCCCAACCGATCTCCGATTGAGCTTCATTTTTCTGCTGGCAAACTTCCTCAAATTTTCTTCTCGTTTCTTCATCTTTCAATTTCCATACTTTCAATTTTCTGTTGAAAGTTTTCCTAAATGCCTTCACTTCTTGCTGCATATGTACATCCATGACCAATAGCCGATGTTGTGTTAGGCAGGCCTCTCCAGGGATGCATTTCACATCCCTGACAGTCACATGACCATCTTGTCTCAACAGCATGTAGTCTATTTGAGTAGCATTTGAGCGCCATCACCACTTTTGTATGTGATCAACTTTTCACGACCTTTATGAAACTTCGTATTCATGAACAACATTCCGTGTCCTTGACAGAAAGTTAGAATACGTTCTCCTTCGGAATTTCTCTCACCGAAACCATGAGGACCCATCACATCTTCGAAACCTCTTCTGTCCGCGCCAACATGCCCATTTAGATCCCCCGCAATCCATACAGGTTCACTTGATGGAACGCTAGAGATATCATCTTTCAGACTATCCCAGAAATCATCCTTCTCAGCAGCAGATCTCCCTGTCTGGGGGAATATACTGAATATATGTGAAACACCTTTCCTTCGAAAACCATTTTCACCTTCATGAAGGCGGCACTTGGTCTCTCTACTTGAATCACGTTGCCAATTAACTGATCTCTTACAAGAATACTGACTCCTCCTCGACTTGTCTTCTCACCAGACCACCAAAGCTTGTATCGCTCATCTCCGTCGCCCAATATTTTGCATCCATTTCCTTTATATTGGGTTTCTTGAATGCAGCACTTGTCAGCATTTCTTCTACCCAGCATTTCTGTCATTTCACTGCTTCTGCCGCAGAGCGAGCCTACGTTTGCAGTACAAATACGTATCAGGTTTATTCTTCTCCCCGGTCATTCTTCGCACCCCTAGTCTACCAAAAGACTCCCGGGCACTCGGGGCCATTTGTATATGAGTCATCGCATATTGAAATAGGTGTAGCAGAAAGTTTTACAGTCGCATGCCCTTGCTGACACTAACCACAAATATCGGTTGTGGACCTAGCCTTTTCATATCAACAGATGGAAAACCTGCTAGGCAGCAGGCTGGACGACAAGATCTAAGGCAGTCCAGGCCTTGACACGTTACCCAAGGGTACCGTCGCTGTTGGTTCGGGCTGTTTATTCACGCAAGGCGTTTATTCGCAGCTGACCATCCCTTTGATGCCCCTTCGCTATCGACCACCTGCGACCCGAGAGGTAGGAGTTACAGCTCTCCCCCTCCAAATACACAGATTGACAAGAATTCAGACTTGGATTTGTATTACGCTCAATGGTATATTAACTTGTATGGTATTAAATTTGTATTAAACTCAACCTTTTTGAGTATGCTGTCACAATGGACTACAGTCAAAGGACTAATTTTTCAGTTCTATAAGCAAAATACAAAAGAAATCTTTTTTTCAACTAACAAATTCATATACCTTCGAATTCCAAACTGAATTTAATCAAAACTGAAAGGTCTCGAATCAAGCAACTATGCACAAGCGAAGAATCATTCAAATTTCACAAAAGCATTCGATAGGATATTGCCATTGAAGACTATTTCCGTTGCTTTCTCGTTCTATCTGAATATTTGATCAATACTGTTGCAAGTTTAGTCAAGAAATACATGGTTATTTTGAGCACAGTGCACTAAATTCATTGACGAATATTTGATGATGACTAATGGCATATTTTTTGGGTATCAGACAACGTGCATGTATTCATGCAAAGTTTCGCTGTTCAGGGACGAAAGGCTTTTGGAATTTTTTTATGAAACTCTTAATCACGTTGTAGTGATTTCTATTTTATTAATCTTTATGACCATTTTCTTTCAGAATTGCAGGAAACTGGTTACAGCTCAGAAAGTGCTATAGTTTTGGATGACGACACATCGGTTGGAAATCAATTTGAGGATGCTATTCCACTTCAACAATCAATGCAAAATCCGACTTTGAATAAAAATGGTCAGTCCTATACATTAGCCAAGGACCAGCCCTATCCTTGTGGTGTTTGTGGAGATTGGGCCCAAAGTAATGCGTTATTGATCCGACATATGGCGGTGCATTTGCATTCTAATGAACAGTGTTTTCCTTGCCATGTGTGTGGGAAAGTCATTAATAGTTTTACAGGTTGGAAAGTTCACTTGAAGACACATGAGCCAGAAAGACCTTTCAGTTGTACAATATGTAATAAAACTTTCAACCACAAGTGTAATTTGAGAAGACATATCGGAATCAGACACAGCCATGAACGTCCATATTCTTGTTATATATGTGGTAAATCTTTCATTTTGAATTGGTATTTGAAAAGGCACATGCATAGTCATGCCAAACTGTTAATGAAATCGTGAGATTCTATAGTTGCATTTCATGACTATATGTTAGCGATTGCATTTAGGGCATTTCTTGATTGAGATATATTTAAAGTTTTGGTGCATTTGACGACTCTGACGAACCAGAAGATTGACACCATATTAAACCGACTCAGGCAGCAAATTTAGATCATGAAGAGTCGAACGGTGTGAATAATATTTCCATTTGACGAATTTGTCACTAAGAAAAATTGAGTCAAAGATATGCACTTTTCACGTTCACGAGACAGGTCTGCTTACAATCCAATCGTTGAGGTTTGTGTGTTCGCTGTTACGAGCTACTCCTGCGATGCGCGCGCTTGACCAATCACGCAAACCAAAGAGAGACGAACATCAATGTCAATCTCTATCGCTTGCTATCATCGCAATTGCATTCAATAGCTGGAATATGATTATGCCCGCTCTAGACTGATCCACACGTAAATGAATCTATCTCTGGATTACACTAACTAGACGAGAATTACGTAGTCTGTCTTTGATGTCAAACAACTACTGTTAGATGAAAGAAGAAAGTAAAATGAGAATATCAAATCTTGAGCCATTCCGCGATAACCTTGAATTCACTTCGAACCATCTCATTGAATGATGCATAATTCTTTGAAATTTTTGTTTGATGATACAGACGGTTAACGCGTTCCAGACATCTGGCGTAATATAGATGACCTTCCAGTTTTTACCAGATATTCGCGAATATTACAACCTTTCATAGAAATTTGATTTTGCAACAGTTTCAAGCTTTTCATACAATTACATCAAGCATTTATCAGAAAGCTATCAAGTAACTGCAAGTGGAATAACTTCAGAGCAGACCGGAAGTATCGCATCACTTCGCATATTGAATTTTTGACTGCTAAGAGTTTGGTAAAAAAGCTCATCTTCAATCTTAGTTCTTGCTGAAATTCTACTTTACATTTGTGATGATAAAAATAAATTACCCTAGAACTTGTCCCACGCATGACTGATTGTCATGATTTCAGATTGCATTTTAATCAAGGAATAAAAATTGTGTTGTAGACATCGACAGAGTCGGAAACCTTTTCTCAATGCTTTCATTGATGCCACCCTTAAATAGTAGTTTACTCTATGTTAAGGATTGTAACAAGATTAGTTGGCAAACACACGCAAGTTAAGATATCCAACAGGTTCTCTGCTCAGAAAGTCCGCCATAGCCTTGGATACAAGACATGATTCCACAAAGGTATTTTCTAATAACCTATTACGTCGTGTCTCCTACATCTCCAATCGTATTTTTCCTTATGGTGGATTAATAACTGAAAAATGCAGCCAGTAACAGGTCACATGTTTAGCTGAATAATGTAATGAGACCATGTTTCATTACTGACTTAGAGACTACAAATTCAGTATTATGCTCATTGCATGTTGCATCTAAACTCTATCCATACCGAGCTGTTGAGCGGATCCAGATCCCTCCTTAACTTCTAATATAGTGCTTCGAATCACGTGAAATTTACGGTGCAACATGTTTTGTGTGTGAATGAGTTTTCTAATGATATTCATCTGTTCCAGTTTACTCACCTTCTCACTGTAAATAGCAATTCAAAATTTGAAATGACCAACTTTGACAGGTTTTTGTATTTTGCCACATTTTTGGACATTAATCACCTTAATGATGGGTATTTACGATGAAAAACTGGTTGAATGAACTGAGATGGATGATTCAAAAGAGGTTGATTTATGCAAGGAAAGCAAATCAAACACAACTACACGAAATGTGACAGATTTTCCTTCGAAAAAAGCCATCGCAATTTATCTGTGAAATGGTGCTCTACAGTTCTAAGTGACTTCAGATGTGAGAACTGAGAGACCCAAGGAATTCAAATAATTAAGGAAAGACGAATTACATACTTAAATTTGCTACTACTACTACAAAATAATTAGTATTGACGTTTACATAACACTTGATTGTCCAATATTCTATTCGATTTCTGCGTTGTAGCATTGATAAGTGCTTTTCAATCCCGGTATTAAATTTTACCTTTCAGTGGGCTAAATTAAACCATTTTTGGTATAGTTTTAAGATGACCACAGCAAAAGTGCGACAGGGACCGAACTCCTAGCCCCTTCAGTTTAGATAGGTTAAGTGTTGTTAAGTGCAGCCCTGGGATACTGACGCGTCTTCAATCTTTCATGTGAACAGATATCAAATGCAACTGTCCTTTTTATTTTGCTAACTCAAGTGAGTGTAGCGAAACTCCACACATTCTACAGGCTATTTAAAGGAGCCTACTTCGAGCTTTGCAAGTGAATTATCAGCTATCTTAGTTACACTCAGATTTTTATGTACTTAAAACTATCTTGTGATATTTTATTCTAAATTGAGCTAAAAGTGTTAAGCAACTAAAGATGAAGTCGACAAGCGTCCGTCAGTGATCAGATGCTTTCATTGGTGTTTAAATTTTCTATAATGAACAAGTGACCACGGATTTCAGCAAATTAAAAGCAGAAACACGGAAAAGCCAACTTCTATTCAATCGAATAGTGACCATTGACAGTTTGGTTGTCTTCATGACGATTTTTTTCGTGTCGATGTTGTAAATATAAATTTATTTTGACAAGTTGCAATTCTTCTTTTCCTTGCTCATGTATGATTTAAACAAGGTACATGTAGGAATGTAGATGCCTAATCACACCACATCATGTATTAATAGAATTCTACAATTCACATTCATCATCATCTCAATAATGACCAGACAAATCATTTTTGTACATAGGCTTTCAAGTCTTCGTGCCTCGTTTTTTTTGTGGCCTGAAGGAATAGAAGACATGGGGGAAATCATGCAAATTCACATTCAATTTCATTAACATTGACAGCGAAAATTCACATAAAGTATGTAGATCATATGGAGCATAAAGAACAAGCATTACTGCTTTACTATGCTCTCATTGATTAAGGAAGTAGCAGCAAACACTATTAAGCGTATTCATGTTATGTGAGATTTTTCATTATTATCACTGAGGCTGAAATCTAGCGTGCAGAGATGTGTTCATCGGCTCTTCGCAAAATGCCTTGCTACTGTTGCGTCTATGTCGCACAAATTCGATGCCAATGGTGTTTCACGATCAAATCAAGCTATTGATGTCAGAGGTTTCAATCATTGAAAAAATAAAGAAGGCAAAAAGGTCTGAGATAGTGGCAAAAAATCTCAAATTCCTCTAGTCAAAGACAAAGTCACCGGCAAATCTCATATTCCTCTAGTTCAGGGGTGCGCAACCTTTTATTACATTTTTCGGCCGCCATTTCGAAGGCCGAAAAAATCACGGCCGCACTTAATATGTGTGCAAACAACTATCCTTTTTATATTCCAACCCTCAAATTATCTTTCCCTGATGAATGACGCAGTGAAAATGGCATAAAGGCCTACTTCGTAAAGAATGAGTTAGCAAGTTAACCCCGAAAAGATTTTAAGCTTAGGGTGTTATTAGCACTTGAAAAATTGAAAACATATTTTTGTAAGGGCAACCGAAGGAGAAAACACTTTACTAAGCTATTGTAATAATTCATAAAGGAATCACGAGCCATACAAAATTTATTCATTCATTCATCACAGGGCCGGTGATCTAGCAGGCATCCTTATTCAACATGGACTTGACGCGTACGAGCGCGAACTATTCGAGTAAACTATTATTGTCCCTTTTGTTTCTTTTAGCTGATGTATGCACATGAATGTAACTTCCTTAAAAATATTCTATTCATGAGTTATCGAACTGCTTGAACGCCTTCATCGCCCCGGCGGGCGCGCATTTTTCCAAGCAGCTTAGGCATATAGGTGTTCGACAGTTACAAGGTGACTAGCATGCTACTATAGCGACGATTGTTTTTTGATTGCCTTGAACTCCACAAATATTTGCAACATACATGTACAATATTCTTTTTCATTTGCTTCTCATTATCACGGCCGCACTTTGCCTCTGCTACGGCCGCAGGTTGCGCACCCCTGCTCTAGTTACATCAGAAACATGGAATATGAATTCATGATTGAATCTATAGCCTGTTACATTCGTGTGAATATAAATCGTTTTTTGCATCACTATGTATGATTGGTTTCGGAAAATTTCGTCATCAAACAGCAATAGGATTTAGATCAAAATCTTTATTGAGGACTACTTTCCTTATTTTCGGAGCTCTCTCCTCATAATGAACATCGACTTGTCTGTATTTAACATCGTTTCTACATCTCTTGTGTATCTTAAATCAGGGCTTAGCCTTGGACGCCTTGGAAGTCGCTTAGAAATTTCAGCGAAATATGCTACCATATTTTCTCGAATGTAAACCTCTCTCAAAAAGAGTCCGCATCTATTTTGAGTTTTCAGAGTTTTTCTATAAAATCACTGTTATTGGAATCTTGAACTGGGACTGCATGCAATTCTGACGTTCTTTTGTAGTATACTTACGGCAATCAATAATTGTTATTGTGGAACAGTTGGCATAATTTTTGTAATCAACATATAAAGTTTTAACGTCACTACTTCCTCTTACTGGGGGCTTGGACAGTGCTGACACAGACTTTTCTGGAGCGTTGTGATCCTTTAGTCCGGATGCCCTTCCTGTCGACTTCCAATGACACTTTCGGGGCTCGACCTCTGGAAAGATGGATCGCTAGGCCAAGCACTTAACCACTGTGCCACGGAGACCAGTTTACAGCCTTAAGGTTTGTAATCAACGTAATGCATAATTACATATATTATATAATAATTATTTTATTGTTACAATATTTCTTTCAAACATCAAAAAATGTAATAAAATAGTCAATCCATTCAATGAAATATAGATTTCACAAGGAAAAAATCATGAGGAACGTATGTATTGATATACAACCTCGAATTACGCTCAGCAGTCTAAATATAATGTAATATTCGTAAGCTCTGATTAGCTTACGAAGACAAGAAATTGTCTCGATCGAATCAAGAAAAATCAATGGTGTGATAATGCTACGTCATAGCACGCGTGCTGACACTAGTTTTGCGAACGCTGAAGCGTTCACGAATTCGATGTACTGCAAATAACATGAATTCCAAGTTCATGGACGCACTAAAACATGGACACTTTTTATCTCTTCGTTCTTCATTACAGCGATCACGCCAACAAAGGACTTCTCAGTCTCGCTTAGAAGTGCATCAGTCTGCTGTCATCGCACAGCTGATGAAATTTTTTATCTTTTCGGTTTCTTTTTGCTTATAAAAACGCATTTAGTGAACCAATGAACTTTATTCTTGAAAATACGGAACATTCATTTAATTGTGTAGAGAACGTCTATACGTATGTTGTCTGCTGAAACTCAAAAGCAAATATTTAGCACATATGAGAATGTTGGCCCAAAACAATCACTACATTTTGTTTTAATTTTTCTCATGCGTTTTGTCAGGTATCGGTGTATATCAGCGTTGCAATAGCATCAACTTGAAGATAGTAGAAATAGGTGACATGTCAGTGCTAAGACTGCTGACACGCAAGCTAACCCTTTCTTCTCACGCTAAATTTCATTAATTTTTGTAATTGAATTTCCTTTTCAACAGTATTATTTCAGTCTAATTATTCGTATTTTGCAAATGTGACAGGAACAGGACCTAAGACTCAGGGATTACGATGCAATTTATCTGCCTCGCACTCAAATTAAATCTAGAAATGTAATTCGAGCAAGATTAAATTCCTAAACGAGTTTATGTGAAGTCCTCTGTTGATGTGTTCGCAATCGATTGAGATGATAAAATAGAGAAGTAACAAACTTTCAATATTACTCACCTATAAGGTAAACTCTGCCATACAGATGTCCAATTTCAGATTAGTTTTATGAATCTCTTTATATCGATGGAAATTTTGAATACACCGTTGTTTGTTCCATTTATATATTTTTCAAAATAGCGGTTCACCGTTATTCATTAGTTCAACCAAAATATGAAGCGAGTCGATATATATTCCACTTTAATCCGCTGCTAATTTCTCAGTCCATGGAAAGTTAAGTGTAGAATTACTTTTTGGCGATGATTTGCAATCTATACATCGTAATCCTAGTTTGCTATCCTATTCAGATGTGGCGTTCGGAGGCTGGACTCGTGGAGATGCTTTTCACTTACATTGGTGAGATCAGTAAATTTGAGAGCTATACGAACTGGAGACCTGTGCTTGTAGATATCTTGACAATCCACGAGGAAACAATGAGGTAAAAGTGATAGATGGTTGAGGTTGATGTGTTGGTTACTCTGTGTCCCTGTTGCAGACAACGGCTGATTAATGCAGATGAAAGGATGCACAGAGAGAAAGTGAAAGCCGAAGTAAGTTAGAATTGTCGTATTAAATGCAATATTTGTAGAATGTTTTGACTTCCACTTCAGGAAGTGGATGAAAACAGAGCATATGTGGACAATAATGTTGGTAAGAGTGCTGAGGTGTTGCGATGAATATTTTGTTGAATGTTTGCGATTAATATTTGCAGCATCGGAACCGGAGTGGTTGCGCGGAAATCAACGATTTGATGAGCGGTTGGAATGTGTTGACAATTCTATGGTGAAAATGAATGCTATGATGTACGACAGATATCCATCCTCCTCCAGAGGCCTTGAAACTGCGATGGGGAGCACTGCAGCAGAGAATTGGGAGTGCAATGTGAAGGAGGACTTTAATGAGAGATTTGAATTTGAAATGATTGATGGAATCAGTCGATCAGAAGGAAACGATCCAAGTGAGTTCAGATGTGCTCTGTTCATGGAAATGCCGAGCTTATGTGCGGGGTTGCCACACGGCAACATCTCATTTTTTGCGCAGCCACACAAAATTTGCGCAGCTGTATTATATATATATATATATATATACATATATTCCATTTAGGAATCCAAAATACACTTTGGCCCCCGGCAGGAAGAATTTCTTAATCCTTATTTTTTAATTATTTTTATGGTTGATTTTTTTGGGGTGGGGGGAAAAAGATACTGTTAAGATGGCCGGAATGCCCCCCCTGGATCCGCCCCAGTTCAGGAAAAAGGCTACATGTATGAACCAATAATGGTGTTCTCGTAGTAAGTTGTGAGGATTACTATATTTGTCAAGGGCACTGTTATTTGTTTCCTATCTTCGTTTTTGGATTGTGCACACCAAAAATGTATCAAAGTTATTCATTGATTAATTTTTCAATCCAAACTCATACGAGGATTAGAAATTAAAACGACAATTTGTTTTCGAACATTGTATTCAACAAAACTCAAAAATAGACAATTACATGTATGTACAAAAATTCATGATTTTAAAACAATAAGACTCATAATACCGAATTGGATAGTGGACATCATATATTACAAAGTTCTCTGAGAATACTTCAACTGCAAGGAAATACAAAAATAAATCAAATACATGGGTGAATTACGGAAGACGGGGTCAGTTGACAGTAAAAGTTATAGGTCGTCATCGGTCCTAACAAAGTTCATAAGGCGCTTAACGCATTTGCTCACTTCATTTTGGCTGATCTTTTCTTGTTTTCTCTTGAGTGCTTTTTGATGTCGAGCAATTTGTTTCTCGTCATTCTCCGCAGATCTCAACAGCTCCAGAGCCTCCTTTCTCTTATGCTCAGCTTTTTTCTTAATTTCGCATAACTCTGCTTCTTTTTGCAGCACATTCCCTTTCAGGGCCTTCAATTTTTGCTCAGCTTCTTTCTCCAACTGCTTTTGCATCTTTCTTTTTGCTGCCTCTTCTTTCTTCCTTCTTTGAGCTTCAATACGAAGCTGGTAGGCATGCCTTGCGTTGAATGATATTTCGCGAAGTGATTGGCTGATGGGAAATGTGCTGCTTGTCCAACCACGGGCATTAAATCCAGTCTTCGTGACCATCAAAGCATTGACAGTTACTTCTCCTAAAAGACTTCTTTCCTTAGACAAATTGTGTGAAAGAAGCTTCAAGACACGTTCACTTTCCGCGTTTCCATGGGGGAGGCAAAGTGCAGCAAGGGCGAGTTTACTCAAGAGAGGATATGAACTGAGCGCCTCAACTTTCAGCCAGAAGTTTACTAAATTCGGTTGGTCGATCGCTGCAACCTTTTCGTCCAACTTAAAGCGCCTTGCTTCCGCCGCCAGGTTACTTTGATCACCAACTGAAATGACAGTTGGCATCTTCTTCGCTGAATGCATTACGTTCTCCTCGAATTTCAGTAGATCATGAGAATCGCAATGTAAAAAGGATAAGCTGTGTACGAAATCACCTTGACCACTGTTGCCAATTGGAAAATACAGTAAAAGTTTTTGAACGAGAGTGACATAAAAATTTACAACATCTTTGTAGAAGGCATCCCTTTCCTCTGAAGAAACACTGCAAATGTCACCACCTTTCAGAATATCATCACATCTGCTTCCAACAAGGATCAAATTGCGTGGCAGATGATTCTCAGGTTTATCAAATTCAACATTGGACAAGTCAACATCATCTAGGGCTTCAGTCGAAACAAATCGAACGAGAATGTCATTCACCAAAACAGTCATCTTATTATGAAGTTTATGTATCAGAGGATTGTCTTTCTGAAACAACATTTCAAATTTCTTGCATTCTGACAGAGCATCAACAACGAAATACAGTCTCAATAAAGTGTCCTTCCGGCTCACCATGTTCTTTATTCTTTTTAACCGAGAGCGATTCTCGACGTCGTCTTCCACCGTTGACTGTGACGAGCAAAATTTCGTAAGGGTTGACCACAGATTAAGAACTCGATTCACCACATCAAATGTCTGGAGCCATCTTGTTTCAACTGGTCGAATAAATGTCTCCTCGTTCACCCCAAGACTGTCTTGAATCTCCGACAAACCAACTCTGCGCTTCGCATATCGAAAATAATTGTAAAGATCTTTCAAAAAGAGCTCCAATTCATATCCCATACATCCGACGGCATACTTCGTAGCGTTATGAACGTGGTGAAGTGAGCAACCACCAAGGTCAATTATGTGGTCAAATTCATGTTCTTGTTGAAGCAATTTGATGAACCCACCACGTTCTCCACGCATCGTGTTGCAGCTATCACACATTACGGATAGTAAATTGGAACGTGGCACACCATCTGTCTCAAATAGTTGAGTGACCAACTTCTTGATTGATATTGCTGTTTGGTTAGAAAGATCGTCTACTCCAAAACAACAAGTAGCGATTTTCTCCTGTTCGCGATCCAAATAGCGGGCAAGAAACGCTACGAATGAGCGGCTTCCTTTTGACTTCTCGTCCAGCAGAAGAGAAAAGAAATCACCTTTCATTTGCTGCACCGCCAATCGTCCCATTTCGACTGCTAGCGCATCTACAATTAGGTATGTAGATTTCGTTCGCCCTTATGAGAATTTCGATGCAATTTCTGAGTCTGGAAATGCAACTTTAAAGAAATCACTTCCATCGTCAGATGAGTTGAAGTGGTATTTCGGTCATGCTCAACTTGACGTGCAGCCCACCTCAATTCCGCCTCCATTACTTTTTCATCTAACTTTGTGCGATCAGTTTTTGGTTTCAACTTTATGAACGATGTGATTGTCTCGGTGTTGGCTGATTTCGTCATATTCCTCTTGTGACGATCACTTTTGCAATGACTCTTCAGGCGAGAAATACCACCCTGAGAAACATTAATTGCATTTCCACAAGGTATACAAAACCCTTCTGTAGTTTTTGTACCCGCACGACACCATTTCCCTATCTTGTTACCAAATCCATCCTCTTCATTCAACCAATGTGCCTGAAATATCGATGAACGATTCTTGCAACTGCTGCTAGCCATTTTACTAGTAAACTGCACCAATGTACAACAAAGCACCAATGCACCAATGTATATGGCCTGCAAGAAAAAGGAGGAAATCTCAACTCAATATGATAAAAAGTTGTCGTGTTCATCATAGCTCATGAAAAGGGACATGGAAAATTTAAAATCATGACAGCAGAAAATATGGGCCTAATTAAAGTCACAAACAGTTTCGAAAAGAATAACAATCAAGATAATTAAGAATAATAATCAATAACAGTAGGCTAATCCAGATAAGTAAATATCAGAGGTGGGCACCGCTACTAAAATAGAGTTCTGCATCCCGCTACTCCGCTACTTGGCGACCGGTTACCACTACCGCCAAGTATCAATATCTGTTGAAGCAATAAAATCGGTGAAATTAACGATTTATTGATGAAATAATCACAAAATGTGTCATCATTGTCCGTGCTTATGTAACAGATGATGAAAGACATGATTATAGGCCTTCAGTCCGAAGATAATTTGCAATACAGTCAACCTCGAATATCTCGATATCGGTTAATTCGATAACTCGGTTTACTCGATAATTCATGAAATTCAGGGTCCCAACAGAAATCCCTATCTTCCCCATACATTCTGAGTCCGCTTATCTCGATAAAGACATCGGTTAACTCGATTGAAATTTGCGGCCGATTAAGACTTTCACCTGCATTTAACTCACATGCTAATTGAAAGAATACGGCTGTGGGCGCAAACTTACTAATGTCGAAATCGTGGCAGAGGTGTGGTGCAATAAGAGGTCGAATACAGTGATGATGACGATGACGTTGAATGTATTTCGGATGCCCGTGTAACATAACGTGAAGCCCTTCTTACAGCACCAGCCTTACAAAGGTATGTGCACCAAAATGATAGTGCATCGTCACATGGTAGACTCACATGTTAGTGAATATATGTGAAGAAAAAGAAACAAGGTTGATGACTTATTTGCCTGTTTGTTATGTGACATTGCCCGCTATAACCCGTTGATATGAAACAAGATAAAATTTTGACTTTGGGACTTTATTTCATTTTGCTGAAAATTCATAAAATGTGGGGGGGGGGAAGTGCACAAGAGCCAACTTCTCTCTATAACGTACTAGTTGATTGGTCCCGAAAATATCTCCTCTATAGAAAATGTCATTCCCTATAACGAACTTTTGGCTCGGTCCCTTCGAAGTACGTTATAGACAGATTTTACTGTAGAATTAAAGTTGCGGGCCCCTTGTATTTTGACAGACGCTCGCGGGCCACCCAATTTGTACCCGCGGGCCACGCGTTGCCCACCCCTGGCCTATACAGTACTCGTACATGGATAAAATTCAAAACATCAACTTGGACATAACATGTATTTATAAAAAAATACAGGAAATGAGCGAGAAGAGCCTTTGAGAAAATGAGGGGAAGGATACCAGAGAAACAGAAACACGAATTGATACATGAGGTGGGCGGGAAGGAAGGGCAACCAGGAAAGCACACACTCAGATTACAAATAAACAGCTGCACGAAACGCTAAACAGACACCTCAGAACTTACACATGACACAAACCAAGACGAGGGGTGTCAGGGGCGGATCCAGGAATTTGAGCAGTGGGGGGGGGGTCGAATCTTGAATGCTGAGATAGTATAGATACAATAGGACGACTGCATTGAAAATTCGTTGAAATATCATATTGAAATATCGTTGGCCACAGCGAGCAGGGGGGGTCCGGACCCCCTTGGATCCGCGCCTGGGGTGGGCTCAAGAATCGAGAATAAGACGAAGAGAAGACAAGAGTAATCGAAAACGAGAGGCTATAACCACAATTATAACGACGGCGATGACAACGGCGACGGTTTCTGCAGTTTGTCAAACGAGCAAGAGCGATTGTCGGCCGTGCAGCACTGCTGACTGCCCCGACGACGGAAACGAAAAATCGATGACAAACGAACAATAGCTGCCGCACTCACTCGGTGTTGCGGCAACCAATAAGCAGTGTGCCAGCGCAATAAGCAAAATGCGCTCAGCACCTGTGGGCAAATTTTGGGTCAGATTTTTAAATGGGGAAAGAGAAGAAAAGTGCAGACCTTCATCGTCATTAAACCGAGCATTGTCACTGAACTCATAATGGATCAAGCCAAAATCTGCCCTCTTAAATTTGTTCATGAGTGATTTAAACATGACATTCTTGTTTATTTGCGCAGAATTTCAGAAAATTTCTTATTTTTTTCAAATTTGCGCAGAATTTCAGGAATTTTCGGATTTTTTGCGCATTTGCGCAAAAATAATTTATTTGCGCAGGTGTGGCAACCCTGCTTGTGTGACGAAATCTCAGTTAAATTTTAAACTACTTGCATTTTATATGTTGTGCACACCAGTCTCTATTGACTCTATGTTGCTTTTAAATTTCCAGTTCGCCTGGGCATAGATTTGAAAATTATCAATGGAGCTATAATGTTTGTTCTGCATTATGAATGGAAATAATGTAATTTAAGGCTTCTTCTGGGCTTGGACGATGCTGACATTGCCAGACTTTAGATGGAGCGTTCTAAAACTTGCAGTCCGCTGCTTTTCCTTTGAGTAACACTTCCGGGCAGGGGTTATCAAAAATTAATTGCAATTACTTTTTGGCTAGCAATCAATTAGTTATAAATTGCAGCAGAAAATATCCAAATAATTGAAATTATTTACCATCACCGTTTGGATATGCTAATTTTCTTGATTTTGAATTTTTTTAATTCATCGATTTGGGCTATAAATTTGACTGTAAAATTTTTGAACGAAATGAGGAAAGTTGTCTTTGAAACAGCTAAGTAAAACTTTCCATAGGCCTACCTGTAGCTTATTCGATAATATGCAGTCTTTACATCGAGCTGAAATCATTAAGCGCTCAATAACTTCATCCTGATTTTGGTCTGTGGGGGGGGGGGGGTAGAGGAGTCTTGGTAGCATGCTCTGCCTAACCTTCGAAAACAGTTCTTCTAAAAAATAGTAGCTGACTATCTGTTTGAGAACTTCGAGTCATGCATTCTAGTGCACCTTGTTAAAACTGATGACCGTTTATGCCACTTATCTACTTGCTGACTGTGAGGATTCAGAAATATCCTCATTAGAACAGACCCAACTTCTGCTTGAACGTTTCAGTATTTAGCGAGTTGTGTTATATTGAATGATCGTAAGTTTCTTTCTTTGAGGTGGCCTACGGCTACGTAAGTTAGGGGATCTTTTCGATTTAACTTTCCGGCTTATATTTTTGATAAGAGTGGCAGCCCTGGCTACATGAGCCTACATACTTATCGAGTCGCATAGTAGCTTGTAATCACTTTGGATAGTGACCATGAAATACATGCAGATATTTTCTTAATTAGATGTGAATATCGATATATTATTGTACAGACTTAATTTAGTTCATGTATCATCACTACAGTGACAATCAATTATTGAAGCAAGTGAAAATATCGCATACTTGCCTATGATAAAATAGAGCTTTAAAAGCTATCATAAAGGTACTGTAATATAGAGGTACCAAGCTTGTTTTGGACTAGAGAGTTCCTGATTAGAATCCTGAAAGTGATCAGTTGTGAACATGACATGTTTAGTAAGCTGGAATGTTTTTCCTACGATGGTGAGTGGTGACAGCATGGCAAGTAAATCAGTCAATTAAATACCCTTCTCGATAGCACCAATTAAAAAAATGATAATTTTAGAAGTCAGCAATCAATTAATTTTTGACAACCGCTGCTTTTGGGGCTAGACTTCCACTACTCAGCCACGGAGGCTTACAATCTACTTCAGTTTTCAATAGTTCACGTCATTTGTAAAGATTATCAAATTTGTTCACAAGTAAACTAGTTCTCTGCCTTCTTGCTTGATTTTTGCCTATTCTATGTGCCGCTAGGTTATAAATATTTATGAAAATTCTGCATTGGCACCAGCTTTCAGGCTTTTTTCGCCTGTCTTCAGTCATGCAAACTGAGAGAAGGAACGGTAAGACATTGTACTCACAAGGCGATTCTTCACAATTCGCATGTGGTACTAAATTCTCTTCTTCATAGTCTAATTTCTGAAAGAGAAACATTACTTATAAAATAGGCGAAAGTAACTATTAAATTATGATATTTTAAGAAGCAGATAAAACTGAAAGCAAAGTTGGAGTCAGACACTTCTGCAACACCGACCTTCAGCACTGCTTGAAGGTATCATTCACCATTTTATTGCTTTTAGGTTTGTTTTCTTTCTTTGCCAGTCCTCTACCTCAATTTCCTTGAAGCGGCCGAAGTTTGGTCCGTGGTAACAATTCTCACTGATAGCAGATCACATCCTAATTTCACGAACCTCGTTTTCCTCCCTCCTATCTTACGCTCGCTTTCATATTTCACCCACATGCACTTGTTGGTAATGGGCGCACTCCTGTTTATAGATCACTCCACCTCTATTCAGTGCATCAACTATGTCCAATTTTGGCCTGCTGACAATGTCTCCTGGATTTCGACTCTTCCGATACCTCAATCGAACTCCAATTCTTTTTGAGATTCTCTTCTAGTACTCGGTGATCTGTGGCATAGTGGTTAAGTGCTTGGTTTAGCGATCTTCTGATCCGGAGGTCGAGCTCCGAAAGTGTCATTGGAAGTTGACAGGAAGGGCATCCGGACTAAAAGTGCCAAAACACTTCAGACACAATATTCAACACCGTCGAAACCTCCGGAAAGGGGGAGTAGCGACGTTGCAACTTCTCCCTTTTCTCATGGACACGATCGAGGCACTTAAGGTAGCCCAAGAACACGGCATTCATATACTGCTGTCTGGTGATGTCTCAAGAGTATGGAGAAGTTGCCGGACAAGAAGTAAAGGATAGCCATTCTTTACAAGTACCTTTTGTAACCTTTGCTCACAGAATGAGACAGCTCGTTCCAATATTTGTTTCCTAGAAGGGGTGAGTCGTTTCACGCATGCTATAAGTGAAGTGGCGTGCACCATGTAGGCACACTCAACCAATGTCATACTCAAATAATGAGCCGTCAGCTTTGAAACACAGGCGTTCGTGTAGCAGACCTGCCAACTGTCCCGATTTCGTCGGGACTGTCCCGATTTTATTGCTATTTTCAGCAGTCCCGATTTTCTGACAAATGTCCCGATATTTTAATTTTTAATGTTGCAAGATCTTAACTAGTCAGTTTTTAAATAAGTCTAGCACAAATAATTCAAAAAATTTGCGCTGCGCGTATTCCATATTCACATGTGTGCTATTAACAGCAATGAAATTAAATAAACGATTGGTCAAATTGCCATGCAAGAGATTTGCGGCTGGTAGGATTCGAACCTACGACCAAGGTTAACTAAACCTGTGCTCTAACCAACTGAGCTACGAGCCACTTATGCGACTGTGTCAATTGTCAGGATCAAACCCTCACCAGCACGTCAGTTGTCAAAGCAACCAGAATCAATGAATGAATAACTCGTCACATGTGACCGCCGACATAAAGGCAAGCAGCAGGGATCAATCGTCCAACCAAAGCATCTCAAACCATGTCGTGAATGCAAATAACAACAATGAAGCTATGATGTATGTGTGCTATCGTGCTCATGAGATGCCACTTGCTTTTCACAGTCATATATTATGTCATATATATTTTATGATTCCATTGTCTCAAATAGTCGCATTTTAATGTATTTATGTTCAATAGAATATTCAAAATAATATAGATTTTTTGATTATATATATGGGTTAGTTAGCATACCTGATGATAGTGACCATGTTCCGTTTTGCAAATGTAAATGATGGCAGGTCTGGTGTAGTATCATTGTCGCGTTCTCACATCGCTGTGTGCATTATTCATTGATGAATTCTGCGAAAGCGGTGGTAAATCACAAGTGTTCTACATTTCTCACGCCTGCCAACTTCGAAAAAAAGAATCTGGCGGACTAACATTATCAAGAAAACGTTAAAGCGCAATGATCTGAATTCTTCAATGCTGAAGGAATCGTAGCGATCGATGCATTTTGAATGAATTTGCAACAGACCGCAAGCGGTGAGCGACTATTTTCTCATTCCAGTATGGGATTAGGAATTTCTTTTGTCCACTTGCTGTGTTCATTCGTGTGCCATCGTTTTGCATTAGTCTTCATTTCTAGTAAACTGGTGCTTCAGCAATCTAATTTTCTGCTTTTGCTTCTCTTCTTGAAGATGCTCCTCACAACTGCACACTTTCTCCGCTCTCATGCGCAAGCAGGGAGCTGTCATGTGTAAACAAAATCATCAGTGATAGTGATATTTGATATAAACTTTATGGTTAGCCTTGCAAATCAAAAAGTTGAAAAAATATTGCTATTTAACTCATTGGGTTTCATCACTTATTTTATTTCAGAACTGAAAGAAACTGGATCCAATTCAGAAAATGCTATCATTTTGGAAGACGAGGCTTGTATTGAAAAGGAATTCGATACTCCCGCTTCACGCAAACTGCCACTACGAAATCCGTCGAAATTGATCAAAGACAGATCATATCCTTGCGGAATCTGTGGAAAATGGGTAAAAAATGAGGCCTTCTTGAGTGGGCATATGGCAATTCACTCTGACGAGACTTCTTTCCCTTGTCACATGTGTGGTGAGACACTCAGCGATTTATCCAGTTGGAAAATACATTTGAAAGAGCATGTGTTTGAGCAACCATATTGTTGCACTGTTTGTGAAAAAACTTTTAACTATAAATCGAATCTGAGGAGGCATATTACGCTGAAACATATAGACAAGCATCCATATTCCTGTTCTTTGTGTGGAAAATCGTTCATTGCTCATGGATTTTTTTTGAGGCATATGAAAAGGAAACATGCTCAACAATATTTAAAATAAGAATCTGCATTGTAGTTTTGATGACACTAAAACTTCATAATTGCGTCTAGAGAATGTTACATTGGATCTTTGAATCCTTACTTTAGATTACGATATGGTAGGCGTTTGTGATAGTCATACATTCATTCGGTTCTCAACCTTCCTTGATGACGACTCGTCTTTTAGGGTGATTTTCTATACTTTTGTAATGGTCTATTGTTCATTTGTTTTATAGCATGATCAGTGTCAACGGTTGATAATGTTTAACCCTCATCAGCCCACCAGACTGCATGTGTAGTTTCGTGATTTTCATTTTAATAGAAATCTGGAAGTTCAATTTCGATTTCAATAAAAATTTCATGTCCAATTGACTCACGTTACTATCATTTGACATGAGTACCTTCAAGTGATTTTGTTTATTTAAACCAATTTGAATGCAATTTCACATGATTCCGCCCACCAGTTTATCACCTACGTTATCCATAGAGGAGAAAATTGATATGGCAACAGAATTTGAGCAGTAAAATCAATATCAGCCATCATCGTTATATAAACCTTTCATTATCATATGAGTTTGGCACGAGTTTTTATGCCTTTAGGTATCAATTTTTATGTTTCTGAATAAATCTTCGATCGAATTATTGTGTTATGGTTCCAGTGAATCGCCGCCTTCAACTTGTTGAATTTTCCCGGGTATCCATTTGACAAAGCTTCTGCATTCTACTTGTTGTGCACCGATGTGGTGCTTCGATTGACCTTGCAACTAGGGAATTGACCAAAACAAACGCCATTTACCTTAGAAGTAGAAACTATTCTTTCGTTGATTACCACTTTTCAGTCATCGCGAATCCAATCAGAGCCTATAAATGTACATGGATAAATATTTCATTGACAATTCTCTGTTCACCAATATACTACACCAAGGTGCAGTGGCAACAGGAACTCTTCTTGCTAGCGGGAAGATGTCTCGCACGAGTTGAAAATTATCCAATAGAGAGAAGTAAGTGACACGAAGGAAATATAGGCCAACGAGCACGAAGATTAATGATGATGTCATATGTCCCGAAATAATGAAGATTTCATTCCCATGTCTTCTCAGCTCAACAAAATCTTGAAATACCCTTTCGATCCGACCAGTTATGATGCATGCAAAGAACTGACAGATCTAATGAACAGCAAAAATTAAGACGTCAGGTGGATGCGCAATACTGGTACTCGATGTAATCCTATAGAACTGTTCCGTAATGTTTTCATTCTTGGCTACTCACACTCATAATGGAGATAAGAGTGCTTCATCAAGACAGTTGCACAGCTGTTGGTTGAAGCTGTCTACGAAAATATTAATTAGATTTATACGCAATCTTAAGTAGCTGTTCACCAATGTCGTCTGAAATAAGCTGTTTCACAAAGACTTGAGTAGGTTTACACCAAGTGGAACTTGAAAATACCAAGTGTTATCAAGAGATGCAGATGTAACTCCCATTAGGAAGCGAATGTAGCATGGGCAAATCACTATGCATCTCAATTGAAACATTGCTTAGCACAATTCCGTTACTCACTTGCTAGCCATGCTATCTGTTGTCTTCGATTGTATCAATGCTACACATAGGCCTAATGTTGATCAAATTGGTTTGCAAAGTTAATCAAACTTCCTTCTCAAGTTCACTTTTTAACTTCTAGTATCCCAGATTATGCTATTTCTCTCGTACAATGCAATCAAAACTTACATTTGATTTCGAAATTTTAGATAAATTTCGTATAATGGAGCAATCGCTAACCAGTAGGCCTGCATTACAAAGGTAGGTAGTGACACGTACCGATGTCCAATTGAACATTATATGATAAGAATCTAAGCTGATATATCAAGGATATCAATGTATGCACATGTATACCTTTGAGCAATTAAGAACCAATGAAAATATGTAAAAACTACATAGGTAGTGTGGTGGGCGGTATAGGTAGATGGATTTACCGGGCTGATGAGGGTTAAGGCAAAATAAAATAGAAAAATTATCTCATCTATGTCAGACTAAGTTTCACAAATTCATCAGGATTTAGAATTTGCGAAATGGGGCGGCAAATGCACATGCGAATATTGTGACGTATCAGCTATTAATCTATTAAACCACACTGCAAGAGTATAAAAGTAGATAATAGTACAAGATTATTTTCTTGGGCTGAAGTTAGTCGACATTCTGAAGACTAAGATGCATTTATCTAGGAGATTCGATTTCACATTAGTTTCGCACATTATCTCGAGACTATCGACTATCACTGATATTATTCTTAATAGAAAAGCTATCTGTTACTGACGTATTGATTATTTGTTTAAGGAATAAAAAATGTAATGTGCTGTCTAATCGAATCCCATTTGCCGGAAAAATATGTTCGAATTTAGTCTTTAGGTGATTAGTACAAAATAGTTCATTACGAAAATTGCTATTTACGAGAGCAGGGACGATCGCCGTGTCAATCCGCATGTGCCGGTCCCTTAACAGTCAACCAGGCAGCATTTACTAGGGCTATGGAACAGGTAAACTGACAACCGTGATGTTGCAATCATCATTAAAGGATAGCCTATTTTCTCTAATTGTCATGGAGGAACCTCATCGTTCAACAGCGTCATTCACCCATTGAAATTTGCCAGTCACTAACAACTCTTTACCTAACACTGTTTCTGTGCGGTCGCCCAAAGGTCATTGACACGGAGCACTCCTTTGCATTGCAGGGAATTTTGTGTGCAAAATTAAGCTGCGTTCTCAATCAGCTCAGATTCATTCATGGAGTTACCTAATTAATTCTTGTTCCTGCCATTATGCGGCTAAAGGTTTTTTGCCGTACTTGTAATTGAAATCTTTTGCTACTTTTTACACCAAATGAAACAAATATTCAGTTACGTTGCTACAGGATATTTGCAATCGTAACTGATCTGCTACACTTCGTTGTTACATGATAAAAGATTCCTGCGATTGTATGCACCCTTTTTAAATTAGATTCTTCAAATGTGTTTTATGATTCATTACAGTTGCCTTTTTACTT
The DNA here is from genome assembly GCA_907163375.1 of Prostheceraeus crozeri. Taxonomy (NCBI): domain Eukaryota; kingdom Metazoa; phylum Platyhelminthes; order Polycladida; family Euryleptidae; genus Prostheceraeus; species Prostheceraeus crozeri. The sequence continues at coordinate 90,478 of CAJQUW010002878.1, forward strand.
CGTGTTTTAATGATATCAATATAAATTGGCCTTAACACTCCAGCATTCTACTTTTTCTTGCTCATGTATATTCAGCGATGTCCACGGGACGATTTTTTTATTCGCTGACCAATCCCATCTTACAGAACAGCTTTGTGTGCCAGTCTGATACACCTGTATGCATGTTCATATCCTAAATTGAAAATGTGAAGATGAATATTCATTAGACAAATAATTTAATGTCATGTAGATGCCCGCTAACAGTGCACATCCCCGTAGGCTTTCCCTTTATGCTGTGATAAAGTCGCATGACATTAAAATATTCCCATTAAAATTGGTTTGTGTGCACGCATGATTGTAATTACGGCTTGGTTTGCAGTTCGAAGGGGGCCTATATTTCCATAAACTCACACAGTGAATTTTGTGGCGATCAGTTGAGCTTTAAGGTTCCTAAGATTGACTTCAGTATTTGTGGTGAATGCGATCCGTTGGTCTCTCGATTGACCAGCCTCCATAGCCGATATTTTTGATACGTATATTGATAGCCGATATGTACAAAATTTCAAAATTCACTCAAATAACATGCTTCATAGTTGATCATGAAAATTTATGGACCCATTGGAGATCCATCGACCCAATCTCGTCTTTGTCCCATCCCGTGGGTTCACAGCAGGGTTGCCACACGTGCTTTTTTCTGAAAAATGGGAAAAAGTGCTTTTTTAGTGAAAAGTTGTTGTTTTGTGCTCTTATTGACTAATATTGCATAGCGGAAATATTAACGAAACTTTTTTGTGTTATAGTTATTATTTTAGTGACGATTCTTTTCAGGTAAACCCATTACCCTTCTAATATTAATAGATTGTGATATTCTGTTGATAAGGAAAAATCACGAAGTTTTACTGAGGCCCTATTATTCATACTTTATCTGATGTTGATTATTTGTTATTTGGTGTCAATTTTTCAGCCATAAAGAATCCTTTCCGTTACAAATGTCAATGAAGTTTGAATTAGTTGTGTGTGCAAATTGGGGAGGACATGATTCAATCTTCAACGACTTCTAACGTAAATGCGGATTGATAATTTAATATTGTAGGCTTTCCTTTTGGTATACTTCTAGAAATACTGTATTTGTCAGTCGAAGTAATCTCTTGAATAATGTGGCTGAAGATGTAATAATAGTCGTAAAATCCATTGATAACTTCGTTTCGTGTTGAGGTCAAAATTAGTAAAAATAGAAATGCATTTTTTGATCAGCAAAAAACCTCCCATAATTATATGTTATGTGTGATAATAACGCCATTCCCTCATACGAACACGGGCTGCTTCTAAGCCGTCGGAGGAGTCTGCGGCATCCCGAAAAGCGTCTGTCTGTCCTTGCATATGCTGATGACCTCGTACTATTGTCCTCAACGGTCGAGGGAGCAAAGAGTTTGATCGCCAACCTCCAGACTTCAGCAGCAAAAGTGGGCCTGTCAATCAACATCTAGAAGTCCGAAGTTATGACTATTCCATCTGATCTCAATGTTCACATCGAGTGCCGCGACATCGACGGTATTGTAAAACGCTTCCCTCGATCAAACAGATTTGTCTATCTCGGCGGTGTTGTTCCATCAATCCAATCTGACAAAGATCAGAGACCGAGAGGCAAAGATCTTTGGCCTGGACTGCCTTCCGCTCTGTTAGGGTAGTCTTACAGAGTGAAGCGTTGCCTAATGCTATCAGAATTCAACTCTTCTCATCAGTGATCGAGTCGGTGCTCCTCTACAATGCGGAAACCTGGACTCTAACAAAGACTCTCGAGAGGCGACTGGACTCCGCCCATTCCGCTTTACTCCGCGCGGCTTTCTCCATACGCTACACAGACAAGGTAAAGACCGACGATCTGCATCGAAGGTGTGGGCTCATTCGACCGAGCCAGACCCTACAACCATGACGGTTGACTCTGTGCGGGCATCTGGTTCGAGCAGAAGACTATTGTCGTGAACCGGCTCAAGACATCTTGTTCATGACTTCACATGAACCCCGTCGACGAGGACAGGCAAATTCTACGACCTATGTCGACTGCCTATTTAAAGACGCTAGTGCTCCAGATCAAGTAAATGGCATTTCATATGTCAGACAGTTAGCCCGAGATCGGAAGATCTGACGCCTTTTGGCGTAACTATGTATGTATGTATGTGATAATAAAATGCATATAAAGGACATCATATTCCACGGATTTTGTTGCATAAACAGACTGTCAATTATAATATGAGTTATCCCTACAAAATGTTTTTCTTAAAGGTGCGTTGGCAACCCTGGTTCACAGTCTGATCGGGTGCAATCCCATTGACCATCTCTGTATATTTTGCACACAGTTCATGTCAGTATTGGCGTATTGTTGATGTTGCTGTTTCCACTACGTGCTTAATTCGATCCAAACTCGTGTTACATGAGAAGTTATTCGCTCTCAATTCAAATTTGGACTTCAAATTTTATCATTTTCGATTCGATCTATAAATTGTCTAATCGATTGTTGTTCGATCTGTCTAATTGTGCCCAATTTGCTGATCAGCACGTTCTGTTGTGTAGAGTTGACTCATGTAGGGGAGCAGCACCGGGGCTGTCCCATCCTGTATTCATTTAGATCAATAAAGTTAGGAACATATTTTAGTCTGGCGTTCGCGAAGCGGATTTCGTAATTTTCAACAAAATTCTGCTCAGGATCCTGTATTATAATCATTCGGATTATTTTCAGTAAAACTCAGCATTTGCTCATTTTGAGTATCAGCTGCATATTATTGAGCGTGAAATAAATACCAAATTCACATGAATGTCACTCGACTGAAACATATTATATACATATATGAAACATATATATATATATATATGTCACTCGACCCATATAACGACATAATAGGTAATTCATCAAATTCTAGAAGACGAGATATTAGGTCCGCCTGCGTCTGGATTTATTCACTAGAAACAAGATTGGTGTCATCTTGTGTCATCATTGTGACCTATCTGTGCCCCTAACAGAAAAAGCCTGTCGCCGCCTGAGGACCCATGTATAGCACTAAGTCTTGATGTACAAATTTCGCTAAGCAGATTAACTGATTAGACGGACTCCAAAGGAGATAAACCTTCGAGCCATGCCAACCTTCTTTTGATATTCGAATCTGATGGATGAACTCAAGTTTTAATTGATCCATGTTAATTCATTGGCGGCTACTTCACTTACTGACCTGCTATTTTCATTCAGTTGCACATAGAGCACGAGTATTTCAGTCACGAAAGCATTAATCGCTAGTGTTATCAACAATGTCTTCAACTTTTTTTGCGGTGTGCATGAACAGAAAAACTTTATTTAAAAAGCCTCAGACAAACCTCAACTGTTAGTCGGAAGACTGTATTCAATTTCTTTGTAGCTTGAACGGTACAAATGTCAGCATTACGTCTCCTTCAGTGATCACTGAACACTCATTTGTCCAATTTTAGATGTGGCGTTTGCAAGTTTAAGAATGAATTGACATTGATTAATGTACTCACGCTTTGACCATCACTTAGCTGCTTTATTTATTGCATTAGATGAGAAAGCGCTTGAAGATTCATCGGTAACTGGGAGCACTAGGCGCATCACTGCGTGGGGTCTGAACAGGAAGCAGTTGATACTCCTAGCTCGACCATGTATTGCGTCCTCAGCCGATCTATCCGTGCTGGTGCAACAAAGGAGTGTATACTACTCTTTCGTCATCATCGTAGAATAAGATGGATTCCAGATAGTTTGTCTTTATAGCTGGAACAGGTTAAGTCATCAAGTTGTCTGAAACTGAATTTCACAAAGAATCCTGTCAACACGAAAATATAGCACGACCTTAATTATAAAAACAAGAACACGGCACGAATGAAAAGGCTGAGCACAACATGAAACACGATTATGTTCGTGTCGTCACTTACACAGACTTCTAACGCAAGGCGGCACGTGCCTTGCTCATGTTCATGTCAAATATGTTTATATGAAAGTATTTTGACTTCAATATTTTACTTCCTTTGTTGACTTTCGGCAATGTTTGTGCTATTCAGATGTGGCGTTCGGAAGCTGGACTCGTGGAGATGCTTTTCACTTACATTGGTGAGATCAGCAAATTTGAGAGCTACATGAACTGGAGACCTGTCCTTGTTGACATTTTGACAAGCCACGAGGAAACAATGAGGTAAAAGTCATAGATGGTTGAGGCTGATGTGTCGGTTACATTGTGTCCTTATTGCAGACAAAGGCTGATTAGTGCAAATGAAAGGATGTGTGCGGAGGAAGTGAAAACTGAGGTGAGTTCAATTAGTTTCATGTGTATGCTCATCGGATTCAGTTACTGGAGGCCACATCCTGTTAGTCCAGGCAATCTACAGCGAATTACACTTCAACACGCCACTAATTGCAACAGTTTCAAGAGTGGGTTCATTCAGTAGAGAAAAAATCCCTCATCAAAATGTCAAAAATCTAGTTAAATCTTGTTAGTGGAACACCCTGAGCTTTCCACTTTAAATCAATTCTTTTCGAATTATAAAAACACGTTTACTCCAATGAAATCGCAGATACAGATCTTAACAGTCAATCAAAATTAAGCGTTGCCGCTTTGTCTCACTTACTGGATTTACCTTCCACATGGCTCTCACCAATACCAGCTATGTTTTCTATGTTGTCCTTTCCAAGCGGCTAGATTTCTCAGTCGCCTTTTCAAAAACACTTGTATATGTAAACTGATTCAGATTTCTACAAGTTAAGTCCTAAGTGTGCGAGCTTTTCTATCAATAAACAGTGATTTTTCACAACTACCGTCTCGTGAAAACGCGTAGGTTTTCAGGGCGCTAGATCGAAAACTCGTTTACGCACCCTTACCTTGCAGATAACTTTCTTTGCTACTTGTATGGTGCAATTGATAAAGATTTGTATAAGTTTGGACACAACCTTTCATGTTTTTCATCAATGAGCGAACCCTTCTTTGCAAGTGCTCTCTTGTGAATGCACTTAGAAATTCAAGCATCTATATCAAAAACACGCTTGCGTTCATCTATCTTCTAATACACATTCCAAGGTAACCGTAAATGTAAATTGATGCAGATTTGTTTATGATAAAGGGATAAATCTTTGTGTATTTCCATCACTATTTCCACTACATGTATATAATTACTTCAACATAAAAACGCATGCAATAGCGTAGAATAATTGTCAAGTCAAATATTTTTGCTCTCAAGAGTGAATTGAAGCAGACAAGCAGGTTTATAGCATGTATTATCTTAATTTTCATCCACAGACTTGAAATTCTACGCTTTTTCATGAGAGAGTAGTTACAAAATGGATGTTACAGTGATAGAAATACTCAATGATTTTCATGCTCAACACAAAATTTATCGGAAAACCGCCTAATTCAACTCGCATGAGAGATTATGTTATTTTACATGTATGCATATTCTGAAATGTGGAGAAATGTGTTAAATGGTGGTCCAGAACAGAATCCTCGACCATGTCGACTATGTTAGCAGCTCAGTTTTCAAACTTGCAACCCAAACTTCGCAACAAGTATTCTCGGGTATGATCATCATGTGATAGTGGATGGCATTCAGTAGGACACTGGAAGCCAATCACAGGTCAACTTCACATACGGGCGGGATGGGTTCGGTGACGTAATGTTTTGATATTCTAGTTATCCTTTCACTACTTTAGCGCCTATTCCTCATTTTGGTATCATTATACACGCTCAATCGCATTTACGCTTCATGGTTATCCAGAAAATGCGACCACTATTTAATTGCAGGTCACGTGACCTGTTCAGCTGATCAGTTGTCGGAGCATTCGTTTAACCTTTGACTCATGCGACTTGATTCAAGGCATTTGTCCGCCTAAATTCGTGTTTCTGTCATTATAGCAGCATCGGCTCGAGCTCAACTTTGGTTTTGACCTCCCTCAGCTTCACAGTACAGGTCCTGGAAACTTTCTGCTCACTTATTGATTTCCACTTCAGGAAATGGATGAAAACAGAGCATATGTGGACAATAATGTTGGTAAGAGTGCTAAGGTGTTGCGATGAATATTTTGTTGAATATTTGCAATTAATATTTGCAGCATCGGAACCGGAGTGGTTGCGCGGAAACCCACGATTTGATGAGCGGTTGGAATATGTTGACAATTCTATGGTGAAAATGAATGCTATGATGAACGACAGATATCCATCCTCCTCCAGAGGCCTTGAATCTGCGATGGGGAGCACTGCAGCAGAGAATTGGGAGTGCAATGTGAAGAAGGAGGACTTTAATGAGAGATTTGAATTTGAAATGATTGATGGAATCAGTCGATCAGAAGGAAACGATCCAAGTGAGTTTAGTGTTGAAATTCGAATGTTTGCCATTTTCACTGATCTCAAGTGTTTTGGACGGACAAAGCATGTCTGTTAGACCCGAATATCCACTTTGTCTTATATCCCCTTCCGCTAAGTTGTATCGGGAAAATGGACTTGCGAGAGCATGAATTATTTTCGTTAGGTGTAGGGCCTATTCTTTCCTGAAATAAATAGCAAAGAGATCAACATATTATTTTGCTGCTCGAAAGATGCATTTTTCATTGGGAATGGGCTATCACACTAGGTCACCGAGAATATGATATCGAGCCCTATATCGACTGATAGTCATATTTTTGAAAAGAGAAAGTGGTAGAGCCAACACCATATCGACCTTTTCTGCGTGTTTTATATTTATTACATGTTGGTAATCTATATAGGAGTGTGCCAATTGACACTGCTTTGTGAGACACTCATGAATTTTCCGAAGCTGATTGGTCAGAAATAGACAGCTGGGGCATCGGTGTTGAGCAATTTCTTGCTGTGATGAAGCTCGGTTCTTGCAACTATGAAAAAACATTAAAGTTTGCCTCAAAGTATAGGGATGAAGATATGTGACCTTTCAAATTAAAGCCTAAATCGTCGGCGCGTAGCGCCAAAAAATTACGTGAAATATCGGCTGACAACTCTACTTACTCAGTAACAATGTCCCATGGGATCGCTCCACCACTATCAAAGAAAAAGAAGAAAAAGCAATGAAATTAAAAGGTGCAATATATAAATTGCAGTACATGTATATTCAATTATTGGACCTTTTGAGAGGAATTTGATTATTTTTAGAGTACTTTTGGACAAAAGCATCAAATTTACTCTTGAAGTCCCTGAGGGAAATTTTTTCAAATCTAACAATTCGGATATGGAACAAAGGGATCATTTATCAAAAATATACTAATGAACTAGCCTCAGGAATTACACGAAAGAAGGACAATTGACTACCTAACAGTGTAAAAACAAATTTCGTAAAGCAGAGCATTATTACTTGAGCGTCCATGAGAGATATATTGAAACATTCAGCAAAAATATGGTGACTCAGTCTGAAAAACAATGCTTAAATGCACTGAATGCAATCGGGTATCACGGCACCGGCAAAGGCAATGCTGACAAGTGCGTATTAAAATCACCTTACATTAATAATAGTTGAACAAGGAAAGTTAATTACTTCATTCGTAAATATAAATTGAGCGCGGTTTGTTAAATGTTCTGATAAAAAGTTACGTTATATGTTGAAAACCAAATCAAAATAAAAAACGAAAACTGTAAAATATGCAGCAAATGAACAGAGAAATATAGCTGTGAAAATACTTGTGTGGATTATCAATTTACGTGCAACAAATGTGATGCTAAATACATCGGAAAGACTTCTCGTACTTTTTACCTAAGATGTAATGAGCACTACAATAGTGTTCAAAAACAAAAGCAATGTAAGTGTCTTGTCAGATTAAACCAACATTTGTCCCGTCAGTAGCATAGAAGATTATAGCGTTGAATTTTTTAGATGTGATACTTGACTCTGCTGAATCAAGTTTGGTGAAATCATGACTTATCAACTTGCATAAACCGAGCATGAACAGACGTCACGAAGCAACAAGAGCTGTTCTGCTACAAGTGTAGAAGTCATTCATAATCAAGGGTTCTGTCTTTGACAAAGAAAAGGTCTAGACCCGAAACGTCTGGTGATATAGGCTATTTCATATTTTAATTTGCTTGTCATTATACATATCGGGAGATAATTGAGCAAATCAGGCATAATTAACCCCATGCTTGCAATACAGAAATATCAGGGACCTACAATACTTAGCTTACTTGGTGGATAGTACGCACTATGCGAACGGGTTTAGTTCTAAATGTAATAATCCATTCTCGCAGTGCGAATTGCCACTGGATTCGCATAGAGATTTTCTGTTGTGTTTAACAGTTGTAGGAATGAAAATCGCGCCCGACGGCAACTTTTGCCCTGGGTCTTCATAGGGAAAAGCCGAGTACAATCAGCTGACATAATCAGGCTTTAATCTGGAGTGTCATGATCTTTTAGTCCGGATGCCCTTCTTGCCCACTTCCATTGGCACTTTCGGGGCTCGACCTCTGCACCGAAAGATCGCTAGGCCAATCACTTTGCCACTGCGCCACGGAGACCATAATTAAGCTCACATTATTTACTTGTAATAATTATTATTATCCTGTTTACTCTTCACAACTATTTTGTTTCAGCATCGTCTGATTTCGGAAACCCGGGTGTTATGACAGTGGATGATGAAGCCTCTCTAAGTATTTTTGACAATACTGCAACTCAGATGGAGTCGATAACAAATGAAGACGGCCAGCTGAATCCCGTGCTCGTGGACAAGCCATATGAATGCGGGGTTTGCGGAAAATGGCTTAAACATCGTGCCCTGTTGAGTCATGTGATTTCTGCACACAGCGACGAGCAACTGTTTCCTTGCACTATTTGTGGGAAGTCCACGAAGAAAGCCGCAGGTTATGTAACTCATTTGAGATCGCACAAATTTGAGCTTCCGCATCCTTGCTCTATTTGTGGTAAAGTGTTTAATCGAAAGTCTAATTTACTGAGGCATATAGGAATTTATCACAGCCTTGAGCGACCACACTCTTGCTCTGTATGCGGAAAGTCCTTCATTTCGAAATGGTATTTGAAAAGGCACATGACCAGTCACACGAAATAGTTTTTGTTGTCATGTATTTCTTTTGCAATTTCCATTGTGTCAAGAATGAATTTGCCACAGAGGATGTACTGTATTCCTTGTTATTTATATTTGTCGAATGCCTTTCTTCGAATAGGGATGAGAATCTCCGGAACTTGTTTCAAATTCATACACGTATGTATTCCCGTGATTCGTCAAAAAATGAACATAAAAGTAAGAATGATCAATTCCTTTGACAGGAATGAAGGGCCTATATGAAGGATTAGTTGTCACAATGCGTTCTTTCAATCAAAGAACAAAATACGATGAATGGATTTTTTCCAGGACTTTGAAAATAAATCCCTAGGAAGCATTCAATAAAGGAATGCTTCGAAGCATGTCGTGATGGGCTCTTCAAGGATATGCAATGATGAACCTGGATGAACCTGTTTAAGTGCAGTAAGAGGTCTCTCAATATTTTCCGGATTTTCCGCCTGCGCATTTTCATCCCTGTTCGAAAGAGATACATTCTGATGCGATGTTTCTAAAAGTTTTTTTCTGCCGCCTCTATTTCGTGGCTGCATTAATCTCACGTTCAGCCATAATCTACGTGGAATTGAGCATTACTCGCTATCAATAATCAAGTACATGGTAATCGGTTCATTCGTCATCCCACGTGATGTGAAAAGTATGACGAATTATTCGGAATAAGTATTAAAAGAATTAATGAATATTCCGCTTTGGTAGTGAATCATTTTGAAGATTCATTTGATTTAAATGATTAATAATCAAATTAATTAATAAAACAATTTAATATAATTATAATTTGAAATAATTGATTGATGTAAATGATTTAATTGAAATTCATTTGTTCATTATTTTTCGTCTAAATCGATATTTAACCTAATTTACCAGATCAATAATTATACTTAATTATTATCAATGCATGTGTAGCCTACTTGTTGAAGTCTACACGCGCAACTTTATTGCTGCTATTTGCCATCAGATTGCTGAAGGCATTTACACTTGACATTGATAAGTTGCTGACATTCGATGGGAAATTTTTCTTGCTCCAAAATATTTCTACGTGTCTCACAATGAAAAGAGCTGGGACAGTTGCTCTTGACCATTATTCGGCTAGCTCATTAGCCTGACCATCGAAGTGGTTAGAGCCATGTACATGTTCATTCAGGACCATTTTTGTAGAAAAGATTGCTGGATCATCCATTCTAAAGTGATTTCAATTAGTCTCCGTGTAAGATTTGGTTGATCAGATTTGTAAGATTTATTGGTTGGCAAATTTCACAACCCGACAATGCTAGTTTCTGAACCAATCATTCTTTCAGAAGGCTTCTTCTCGAAAAAAGCAGGCAGTCACTCACGCTCGCACGTCTAGAGAATATAGACTAGTCGGGTTTTCAGGAGTGGCGCACACATTGAAAATGTTCGGACTGACTTCACACGCGTAACTTCTGTCTAGGCAGCTTTATGCAGTGCACCTAGAAAATGATGCAAAAAATGAGTTTGGGTGATCTAAAAAGTGACGAATTATCCGATTTGTGAGTGAATTACTTGTTATCCGATTAGACGAATTGAGCGATGTTGAACATGTGCCGTAAATGTTTTAGAGGGAACACTTTGTGTGACGAATTAACCGATTACTTCAGTATTATGTTATTTGAACCATTGATGGCTGATAAGCATATCAAATGATAGGTTAATGCTCCATTATTCAAAATGTACATGTACTGTAAGGGCATCGTTTTTCTAGATTTTTATCTTTTTGAATGTACAAGCCATTGCGTGGACGAAAACCACGTCAATAAATTAAGTAGCTGATAGAAGAAATTTATACCTGGACTGAACGCACAGTTGTATTATATGAACCTAGTTCAGCGTTTCGAGGTCCGTATTATAGAATGTTTTACATGAAACGGTAATTACTGTCGGTATTAGTTGAAGTACGTCAGGAAGTCACTCTTTCATCATTTAAATTCGTGTTAAATCATTTCTGTTAACGTTAGGATTGATTCTATAGCATTTTCATACCAGGTGCGGAACAGCAGAAAGTACATGACTCGAGTCTGAACCTTAGGAGATACCGCCGCTCTCTCCAGGGATCATAAATCCTGACTTCGAGCAAGTTGTTAGGCAAAGACTGTTCCACTTTTAAATTGTTGATATGGTTTCACACCTCAGATCGGACAGGGGAAAGAAAAGAAACTCCATCTTGACATTTTTGTTGCGTATTATGCTTAATTCATAGTTAATAAAATAATATAGTTCTTTTTATTGCACAAACGTCCTATAGCACTACAAATCTTGTGATCTACCTTATTAACTTCATCTCTCTGAGAAATCTTGAGGTGCTAAATATGAAACTTTCCAACCTCAGTTACCTGCAAGTATTGTTGATGTCGATGTCAGACTATTTGAATATATACTCACTATTATCTGTAATGGAATGGATTTTTAAGCGGACTTCAATGATATAGATGTAGGATGAATTGCCTGTCTGGAAATGGTATTCTCAATCGCCTTGTTATGTCTACATGAAAATATTGTTACATTTTGTAAATTATATTGTTTACGATACTTTATGTATGGAAATGAAAGATGCTGTAAAACGTTATCGCTCTTATTTCAAGTTTCATGTACAACTTGGTTGAACCAAAATTAGCGCTTGACTAGAAAAAATTTCACTGGAAATGCGAGCAAGGACTGTAAAAAATATCTCATCAAATTGGCTTAGTGCTTCGATTGTAAGATAGTTTTAACCTATGATCAATCAACGATTTTCAAGCTCATTTCTTGAAATTCAATTGTGCAGGTTGTTTCAGATAGAATCATCCGATTTTGTTGCACTATGTCCATCTATTGAATGTTCATTTTTGATCAAATCTTATTCGCAAAATTTGCAAGTGTTCTATATGTCTGCGGAGACGTGATCACTGCTGTCACTCGCTACAAATCTGCAAAATTTGCTTCCAGTTCAGATTCAGGCCGATTCAGACGATCTTGTTTTTCAACAGGATGATACGCCACCGCACTGGCAGGTAAATTTCGGTGAATTTCGAACAAAGATGAATCGGTCGCAGCGGGCCTGCAAAATTGGCGTCACATACATGACCATTGCAGGAGATTGTGATTTTCCTCTGGGCAATGTGATGGATGGGATTTACGTGCCTCCACTTCCAGGTCATCTGACTGAAGTGCGACATCGAATTCTGAAGCAGCTGCTGGTGACAAACAACATGCTTACTGACGTGGAACATGAGTCGTATTGTCTTCTCGATGTTTGTTAAGAACCACAGAACGAAGAACCACAGACCCATTTACAATGTTATATGTGAAATTCGTTATTTCTACACGTATTTTCCACATATTTCGAGACTGGTGTGTTAATGCAGCAGATAGATATTGCAAAATGAAGTCGGATTATTCCTTTTGAAGCAATCTGTATTATGCTCGTCGGCAGTCCTTTATCTAATGCGAAATAGCCTCTTGATGAAGAGTTGTTATATTGTGAAATACCGATAGTCCTTTTTATAAGTACATAATGTCTACATGTTCATCGCTGACATAACTTGCATAAAACCCAGCTATTTTGTTTCAATAAAATTACATAGTGGCATTGGATGATGCTTCGAATAATAATACTGGCTTTATACTGATATCTCAGTATTTTGGTAGTTTGACTTGACGGTTAGTGCTATGTTGTCTTCGGGGATGAAATCATCTGACTGGATCATTACGCAGATTCTTCAATTGAGGATTTATGTCAGATTGTCGTTCGTCGATAGCCCAGTTGCTCGAGCTTTGGCCTACAATGTCAGAGGTCGGTGGTTCAAATCCACAAGACGCGCAGTTGTTTTCCGTCTGCTAAATTAAGTGAAGTATGTTGACTAGCAGTTTTATGGCCCATTTCACGAAAGTGACGTTCGAACGGACTAGACATTCTGAGTACGTTTCCTGATGTCATCTTTGAGTCATTTAATTTAATTTAATTTCATATGACACACATTCCCATGGAGCAATTTCATGGTAATCACAGTTTTTACCGCTTAGCAGCAGTTGATTTCATCGCGCGACAGACTTTAAGGGCAGAAGGAGCGTCTGAACTTCCTTTTTGAATTTATTGAATATATTCTTGTTGAGTGACCGTTGATGATTAATTCTGATACATTTCAATTTGATATCCTTGTCCGATTGGTTGTGTTTTAAAAGAGCGGGTTCATGAATCATGACAACAGCTATTTTTAGTAGAACATTTAAGTAATTATTTTCTTTTCTACGCTGTGTTGAGGAATTCTTCACGTGGCATGATCCATATAGTCCTGTCACTGTAGATTTTGATAATTGACAACAACCTTCAAGCTAAGAAGGCAGATTTCTTTGTAACTCCACCGTAATTATGTAATGACCACACAGCTCATATTTTCTGTCATGGATGAGTACAGTATGCCAAGCTTTCACGTCGTGACTCGGAGGATCACACCGTATTACGGTTCAATGAAAACATACTGAGACACTCGAGAAGTGCAGTGCGAGAACGTTAATGGCCAAGGAAAAGCACATCGTCCACCGAGTACGCGTTTCTACAAAGGGCGAACCATACAATGCAACTGTGGAACGAAATTTCTCAATTTTGAAAAGTGTATTTTGAGAGCGAATCGGTCATTCAAAACTGAAAACGTGAAACATTGCCTACTTTTGTGCTGCAATAATCTAGATTAATGACGATCCGTGCTATTCAATTGGTCATAACCATCTATAGCCATCCAAGTCCTTAGTTTTTTCATCAGTTGAATACTTTTCCTGCATTGTAGTGCTTTTTTATATTGTATCAGCACATGTTGATGACACATCCATTGCACCACACAGTTCCAACCATCCTTCCCAACCAACGCTTCTGCGTTACTCTTTTTATGATGGAAAATGATATGAAGGGTCTAGTGATACCGTATGTTACGGCAGAGATCTTTCAAGATAAGAGTAATTATGAAGATACTGAGGCATACAAAACATGTATTGGTCGATATATTTCAAATGAAATATTTTCGATCAATTACCTCGACAATTTCTTTGTTTTTCTGCTATTCAGATGTGGCGTTCGGAAGCTGGACTCGTGGAGATGCTTTTCACTTACATTGGTGAGATCAGCAAATTTGAGAGCTACATGAACTGGAGACCTGTCCTTGTTGATATCCTGACAAGCCACGAGGAAACAATGAGGTAAAAGTCATAGATGGTTGAGGTTGATGTGTCGGTTACATTGTGTCCTTATTGCAGACAAAGACTGATTAGTGCAAATGAAAAGATGCGTGCAGTGAATGTGAAAGTCGAAGTAAGTCACAATGCATGTGGCATTGTAGAATTAAATCTGATGTTTGTAGAATGTTTTGACTTCCACTTCAGGAATTGGGTGAAAACATGTCCTATGTCGACAGTAGCATTGGTAAGAGCAATTGACATTATACCAGTAGCCTACTTCTTCATTATGTGTGATAATCTCACTCAGATGAGGTATGACAGTTCGTAAATGGTAGCACTTTCATGTGTGATACTTCAATCTTTCCAGAGCATGTGCGTGTATAAGCAAAAGCTATTGTGTTTCCGTTGTCTTTGTGTAGAAGTAAAATGCGCTGGTCGTATCACCAGATAGTCAAATCTGATTTGTGATCGTTTGCATCGCCGACCATTTATGAACGATAAAAATTAAGAAATTAGAAGAAATTAATTGGCAATGAAAGTGTTCCTTGAAATAGTGAAGAATTCAGTTAGGTATTGTGTCATTATTAGGTAGATGTTAGCGGAATTGCATTTTTCTATTTAACATAGTGCGTTGATTTAGCCTCAATTTCATTGCTTTCAGTCGACAATTTGCTGAATACTAATGGAAAAAATTTAATCTGAATAAATTTAAAGGAATAAATTTGAATTATTAGAGGAATATCTAGGACGTCTATTGGTTTGTACAGCTATTGAATATAAATTTTGAGATTCTGAGTCTCAAGATTCCGGGGCTAGCTACAGCATGCTATGATTGAATATGGACTTAACCCTATTTCATCCAGGTGGAAAGATACCTAGGTATCTTTTGATGATGCTCAAAACTGTAATACTCGTAGCTTCCTTTTCTTCTTCAGGCCATTTATCAGGCTTGCCGTGGGAGCGGGATTGCCTGTGGGAATTCCTATGAGATGAGAATAGTAATTTCAATTACAGAAATTCCCACAAAAGTATGAGAATACCCAGAATAATTGAGCTATAACTTAAATTTTGCTGTACAGCAGTTGAAACGGTTACACGTTTTAAAAGACATGATCATAGTATGAGTTAACATTTCTTGCGAAAATTATGACAATGTAGGCATTCACGTTATTTTTATCTTTACTACTAACGCATTGATGCAAGAGACATTTTTTAATGAAATTGAAGAATGGAAATAATATATTATGCTCTGTAAGTAATATATGTACATGTATGCCAAACAAGCTACTATATTTAAGGAAGTAAATTTCTTATCTTCATTAAGGGTCAGACTTAGCGATCACATGTCAGGATATGCACGGTTAAATTTTGACGAGAGTCACTAGCAAGTATTGGCAAAAATATAATTGAAGGAGGCCTATGTAAGTAGTTTTCAAGTTCTTTTGCACTATGAGAATATTCCTAGTACTCCACAAAATTCGCATAATTCTGGAAAATATGAATATTTATTATGAAAGATTGAGAACCTACCTTCAAGATGTTGAAAATTTTGATAGGCTATTACACGAAAATCTAGAACACGAGACAATTTATAGTTCGCGTATATGTGTAAATTTTCGGCGCCCGGTCACACCGGTGCGAGCAGGTGCGGTTAACGCACTGCCCGGTTTTAAGTCTAAATTCTCTTTCAAGTTCTACAATAAAAGCATTCAAAAGCAAGAAAGACATCACAAAAACACATTGGAAAAACCTAGTGGAATAAACCTAATGAAGCGGAGCGATTTATGATGAATTTTTGCGCACCATTCTAACAATTAGGAAATATTGCTAGTAATAACAGAAATATTATTTCTTTTTACTTGTAGCATCAGAACCACCGTGGCTGCACCGCTCTTATCGCGATCCACAGTTGGAATGTGTGGATAATAGTGTGATGAAAAAGAAAGGTTTAATTGTGAACGAAGGACAATTATCGAGTTCTTCAAAGTCTTTTGAATCAACTATGACGAGACCTCCTGAGCATTTTTGCGTAAAGAAGGAAGAGTTAGGTAGATACGAATTGCCGATGATTCAAGAAGTTAATCAAACGGAGCAGAAGCATCGTACAAGTAAGTTAATTTCTTCAAGGAACTTTCGGCTTTCATTCATGCTTAAACTTTTTGTTGACTATGATTTATGACTGACAACGCTGACTGCTAAACCCTCAACACTGAGAAATTTATTGAGTCTGAAAAGTCTAAGAAGATTGATGACGGACACAGTTAATTCATAACCACATCTTATTTTTCAACTTTTTTAAAAAACTGTCTACATTCACACAAAAAAATGCCTTGTGAAATATTGGTGAGTGAACATGGCTGAGTGTCATTTTGTCGATGATTTGTCGATCAGACAGTTTGAAAGCAGATCCTTTAACTGATGAAATGAAATTATTAGTGGCAATTTGACGTGATTTTTGATGTCATTTTAATTAGTAGTGTAAATCCGGCACCATCTGAGCCATTGTAGTACTTCAGTGGTTTAGCATGAAATATATTGTCTTACCACTTCTTCGTACACATAATAATTCTTCGTACACTTTCAAACTACATTTCCTGCCTGAAAAAACGAATTATTTTCTCAATCAATTTTTGAATTAGGGATTTGTGCCACTTATCGATATTTGAGTCTTGGAATCGACCTAGTATATGAAAAAATATAAAACGTCATGAAATCCTTGAGGCGTGTATATTTTACTCTGCTAGTTATGCCAACATATATTTTGATGCGATACTACTATCGAAAGTTGACATAGCGCATGGGTGGATTTTTGATATACGATCTATAGTTGGTCGTATAAAGGCTAAAACTAATCTACAAACAAAAATTAGAAAAATGTATGAAAATAGTTTTTCTTGTTTTTATAGATTAATTTTTTCCTTTTGATATCTCAATCAATCCATGATATTTCTTTAAAATTCTTCGTTGGCATGTCTCAATGCCCATGCTCTACTAAGGTTCTAGCTTGTAGTCCACAGATAAGTTAGTTTAAATTTTCTTAACGACATTCAGTACAATTTTCTTTCTCTGTATCCATTGATAAAGGCTAAGTCGAAATATTAGGAATAACTACGCGGTCGTAGAAAATAGTCTTTTGTTCTTTTAGATAAGTGAATCCCGACCGATGGCAACAAAAGACCAAATTCAGACTCAGAGAGTTAATTTTACAACCAGAGTTGAGATCAATCATACTTTCTCGTTCAAAGCTAGCGTTTTCAGATTAATACATGGTTCTGCGTCAATGAATGGTTTTTTAGAACACACAATTTTAGTATCATGTTTCCATGGTACTATTGGAATTCTTCAGTTATTGATGTAGATACTTATAGTGCTTTTAAAGCTTTTGGGCCCCATCACTGCAAATGTTTCCGAATTTTTAATCCTGTTTTATTCTGATCCCCTATATTTCATCGTTCGCGGTGTCTTGAGAAAAATATTTTATTTGCCATTCTTTTCAGAGGTGAAAGCATTGAGTGACGTTGACGACGTTATTGTAGTGGATGAAGACGTTCAGCCGACCGATGATCATCCTGACGTTGTGGCAGGAAATTCCTTAAAGATGAATGTGGAGAATGAATTTGGCCCCTCCTCTGATACCGCTGTTCCCGTCGATGAAGCAGCTGAATCAATGGTCGTCCCTACGGTGGAAGGAAAATCCACCTTCACTGATTTTGACGACTTGAGGTCTCCCACACAGTCGACCAATGGCGTCACTATTCATGAAAGCGACCAGTTGTGTTCAGTAGATCAACAACGTCATCCATGTAGAGTGTGTGGTAAATGGTTTCAACATCTAGCACAATTGAAGAGACACTGTGTCTCACATTCATTGGAAAGGTCTTTCCCTTGCCATATCTGTGGCAAGTCTGTAAAACATTTATCGAGTTTGAAAATACATCTAAGGTCACACCAAGTCGAGCTTCCATATCCTTGCCCATTTTGTAGTAAAACATTTAATCATTCATCGAATTTGAAGAGGCATATTGGAAATCATCATAGTCATGATCGTCCGTTTTCGTGTTCCATTTGCGGAAAATCATTCACTTTTCAATGGTATTTGAAGAGACATATGGGCTGTCATAGCAGACAGTTTCTGCAGTCGGGAGATTCCTGATTTGTTTCTCATCTTTCATTTCAACTCACGTTAACATTTGCATTTCGGGGGGGGAGGGTTGCATTTTTCAATGTTTAGTTTCACTCGTTTTCTTCAACGATGGAGCACATTTGCTTCAGTTGAGCTCTCTTCTGTTAAACTTTATGGAAGAACTTCATTACGACCAATCTACTTGCAGAAAATATGGGTTCACTTAAGTCATCCCATCTCTCTGTTGACGGAGTTACACGAAAAACAAATTCGCATCTTATTGTCAAAAATGTTCTTCGTATAACTCCGTCATTAACATGGAACATAATAGGATGTCAATCACCAAAATCGGTTGATACTGAGACCATGGTCTGCATGTCTATGTACCCGTTCATTTCATGAAAAACTATTTTACATTCAGTAGGAACCAAACCAATGTCTACTCTAAATTAGATCTAGCATATCCGGCTTTCTCCATTAAAGTAGATGGCTGCTAATTATAATGACTGCATCATATTTAGAAGAGCAACAAATAATGGAACTACAGAGAGCAACCACATTTCATATGATAAAAATCTGGTCGGAATTGAAAGCTGGTGCTCCCCTAACTTCATTTACATCTGCTATTCTCCGTGCGCTTCTTGTCAACAAAGGAATTCACCAAAAGTCTACAGACAGGTTACTAAACTATCATGTCCAGCGATGGTGGCAAGTTGTCTCATCGTCAGATGAAATCTAGGATCGAGAGTTGGAACATTGGTTGCCGTTGTCTACAACTGCAGATAAGATTATTCTAGCTTACTAAGCTGTGCAGAGTCAGTGTACACGTGATGTGGTGTTATCACTCGATAAAATTTAATTATTTTCGGATATTGAACTTGAATGAGCTCATGTGGATACCTGACATGCTGATATCAAAATTGGTTCTGAAATAGTTGATTTCGTTATTCTTTTGGCGACCAATTTTCTGTATTTTTCTAGTCCTTTCATATCAGAAAAGAATATTTATCATCTATTTTTTCATGATGGGTTGCTGCAATAAATCGATTTTGTGAAGAGTTGGATGATTCAAACACCTTCGTTTTTAATTTCGTTTCTTGCATGTACAAAAAACAAAGAAAGGAACAGTGCACGACAGAAGTGGTTATTTTATATAAGTTTTCTTTCAAGGACGGTTTTCAATCTATAGTAATCCATTGACTCACTGGTCAATGGCATGGACTAGCGTTTAGGAAGTAACGGGTTCAAATTTGACGATCGAAATTCATAACGGTAACAATTTTCCAAGGGAATCCGCATGTTTGTTTTCGAAATCTATCCTAATTACACGAGATTTTTCGATCGTTCTACACGATCATCGTAACGCAAGCGACAAGGCAACAGACAAGAGAGAGTCAAAGCTTCCTCAACTCTTACTAATGATGACTCGTCTTGCTCTGTGACTAAAGGGAGACCACAGTGACTCCTTCACAATTTGCCATCTCCAACTGGGCTCCTTGTCCACTATCTCCATCTCGTTAGTTACTACCCGTTTGGTTCACCTCCACTGCATGTTGTGCCACATTCGATCGGATCACATCATTATTGAGAATTGAACGCTGATGCCCTTTCCTTCTTGTAAGGGTCGTTGGGTCTCTCCCACATACATCCAATTGCATCCTTCTTCTCCGCACGGTATTTTGTATACTGAAACTAGGATCTTGGATAGTTCAGGTCTATTGTTGAACAGAAGTGAACGAAGCGTTGATGTGACATAAAGTTTTTCATTGTGTAGTTTTTGTCCTTTGTAACGAGTGATCAAGATAAACTTTATTTGATGATTTTGGACTTTCATTGAAATGTAATCGCTTCATTGATATTTGACATAGATTTATTGAAATCATATCAATGCATTGAAATGTGTTTCGAAGCAAACTCACGAAGTTGTATTAATGTGTCAGCGTGTAATTAATCGATTAAATCACATGCGACGTGCAGGATGTTGGGCTAAGTGATAGGATGGCTCAGTTGATGAAAAACCGCACTAGTGTGGTAGCGCAAAAGGTCCCAAGTACGGATTTGTCCGTTAGAGGATGTATCATCGCTGTCACAAGCCTATCTTATTCTTATCTTGATCGCATAACTTCGTGCCGGTTATTTCAATCGTTTAATGTTTTATAAACATCCTTAGTATTGAAAAGATGTCCTCAGACTTGAAGAATTAAAGCACAAAACTTCCTTGGCAAGGCAACCGTAGACGCTGCGTTCCGCCCGTATAAACACACACAACCACCAGTTCGGCACATACCTAGCGAACAGTCAAAGCAAGTCATTCACGCAATCCACGCACAGTTCACAAATCAGAACAAACACTCGACAGACGCAGACGGAGAACACTGGCACAACTCCGAACAAACAAATCACCCTCCTAAAAGAATACTTGCACAATAGAAACCCCTATATCCACTCTTCACCTCTTTGTCCCCTTTTTAAACGCAGCCGCACAACACAGAACACCTCTTCTCTTGCACACAGACATCCCTCACACCATGGAACCTGTGGGTTGCCCCCGTCAGGTGTGCGGAGCTCATCCGCCGCTGGGAGTGGGCGGTTGGTCCACCCAACACCTGACGGCCCCCTGGACCCCCTCCCAATAGCAGGAAGGGGGGCGGTGACACCACCACAACGCTGTGTTTCACTCAATCGTCTGATAATAATGATCTATATGATTTTCATCCGCTCGGCAAAGCCAGGATAAACAAACGCAGAGAAGCCCGTTGTGGATTCCTTTAGCTTGTTCAGTCATTCTGGATATTTTGAGCTAGTTTGGGCCATTCCGTGCAGTGCTGACGAGACCTTGTTGTGGGAAACGTAGCGTATGTAGCTGCCAAGAAATTATATGCCTACATTAAAGTCTGATGACATCTTTCTTTTCTATCCCCCGGCGAAGTGGCACTCTGCAATCTCAATGATTATCACCCTAAGTAACAAGTGTATTTTATGCGAGATTATTGATTACTTTTTATGTTTCTTAATCATCCAATGAGTACTCTTCCAGGTAATGTTTCAACTTGTCCTCTCATTTAGATGTGGCGTGAGGAGACGGGGCTCGTTGAAATGTTGTTTACCTACATTGGGGAGTTCACAGCATTTGAAGGCTATGCTAACTGGAGGCCTGTTCTCGTGGATATCTTGACAAGTCATGAGGAAGTGCGAAGGTGAATAGAATTCAGGAATGATTTTCACCTTGAATAAATTCCTGTTTCTTTTTTAGTCAAAGAGCCGATCTGGTTAATAAGTTAATGGATAAACACAAGCAAATTGATGAAGTGAGTGTATGGGATAAATTCAATTCCCTGAAATGATGAATTAATTCAAATGTTGTAGAATGTGAAATACGAGGTGTTGGAAGCAGATGAGAACAATGATTGCGGTGTCGAAGGTGAGTCCTCAAGGAACTGGAGGCCATGATTACGGGATTCTAATGAGAAAACTAGTGGGGGCATTGCTGTTCTCGGTTTCGTTATTTCAATTTCTTTTGAAGAACTCAATATTGCGCTCCCTGATTTAATTCAAGGTAATCGAATTTGTGCTATCAAAAATATGATATTTGTAGTCCCTGATTAGGAATCTAGCATATAGATTTAAACGGTTTATACGTCAAATATAATCAATTTTTCCATCATGATGTACGTCTTTTAATGCATCACTTTTGACAAGGCTTGGATGAAATCTTTTGATAGGATGAATGTGGTATCTACTGCACTTTCTAGAAGAACTTTTATGCATGCGCAAATAAATCTGTCACAATCGAAAAATGAGATCTGGGAACGGAAGAAGTACAAAGTCAAACCAATGTGCTTATGGAAAATCCATAAAGCTAGAATTTTTCATTTCTGAACAAACTCCTTGTACCTCACATGCATCATAACCAGACTGCGGGTTTATATGCACAGAAAACTGATTAAATAAGCATGAAAAAAATGAAAAATGTGCATTTATGCGCTTTTATTTTATAATCCATCTATTTCGGAATCAAGAATCAAACTTTGGTGGCAGACAAGCGAATTTTCAATTGATGTGCATGATCCTGTATTTTTGCAAGTTGTGTTCGGGGAGGCTTGTCTGTATTTGAACGCAATAAATTATTGTACTCAGAGAATGACCACTCAGCATCCACTGCTGCTAGTGGAGTACACTTGCAAGCGGCAGGCTGCAATCGTGGAACATCACAGAATGGCAGATTTAATGTAGAACAGTTGTTGGGTCAAGAATAATCATGATTGGCAGTAGACGAAACAGAACCTTGTTGTGTTGAAAGTATTTGATTTACTTTCTGCTGAAGTCGTAATCCATTTGAGGCAGACTTCGTATCATTTGACAGAATACATCCCAGATTTGTCGTCCACTGAGACGGCGAACTCCAAGAGTTCGAATGACTTTAATGATATTCAAGTTTGGGCTTTATATAAGCCAATATATGTCTCAAATCTATGCTACAGAAATCCTTCTGAATATTAGCTATTGAAGCTAATCGACTCGCCTCATCGGCTTGCTCATTATAGTCCTTTTACATAAGTTTGGATCTTCCTTATCGATTGTGTGCTCATAACTGCTGCAAGGGCAACTTTATCTCTGCATCTCAAGTAGAATATCCGGACCTTGATCTTCATTACTTTACGCGAAGCAGCATAGACTTAAATGTACCAATAAATTAAATACGAAGTATGCATTAAAAAAACAAACCTCAGAATTTTAAAAGCCGCCCAAAAATGCTTTCTTGTGAAAATTGAGACGTTCATTATGAAACGTGTATTCATATTTGTAGATCCAATATCTGCATGTAGCGGCGAGAGTCGTGTATATGAAAGCCAGTCATTCGAATATCCAAGCTTTCGAAAAGTTTCATCCAAAAGTGAGGATAAGACCTATTTGAAGGAACTGATGCCACTCGCCAATGCACAAAATGACGATGATATTCAAATTACGGGAGAAAATTGGACAATCTCAGACAATAAAGGGCTGGAGCCGAAGTCGTCGATGGAGCTGCAGAATTTTGACATTTTTTTGATTGAAGACGACGAAGAAACATCGAAAATTCCCAACCGTAAGTGAACTTAGATTTGAATTGTTTCTTCGGCTTCAGAAAATCATTTTTTATGCTGATATACGGTCGCATGTCGTGAAAACTTTGTATTGGCGCTCCGGTGACTTGTGATGGGAGTGGGAGTTCCCATGTGTTGTGGATGGGAATGGATTTGATCTATTCGGAGCTCCCACATGTAGAGCTGGAACAGGTCTGCTGTTTTCGAATTCAAAATATTAGGCCCGGTCCCGATGAATTATGTGTCTGGACCCGGGTAACAGACTTTATCGTTTTGCGCACTTTGCCATCTTTAACCCCTTGATTGCGGTATTTATTCAATCAATACTAACATACAGTGCGGCATTAATTTTTAGAAAAACTATTTTTGTATGAAAATGCATTTAATGAACAAACGATAAATATTCCTCATTAATAACTCTATTTATGGACTTATATAAAGAAATTAAACTGAATAGCCTTCAGGTTCAATCACGTAGAAATCTGGGTATGATATTCCTGGAAACACGGTCTGGGCACAGAGGAGCATCGCCGGCTTCGCAGAAGTACCGGGTTTCGTTCCTTATCTTTTGACCATTACGAACTTTCGCACAACATATGCGACATCACCGGGTTGGTGCTTCTTTCTCTCCAGTTGACGGAATAAAAGAAGGAAAATGCCGTTCTGTAAGTCGTAATGGACTGGAGCAGTGTAAAGAAGGAGGTCCTTGTCTTTTCACAGTGGTTGGCTGATGTTACTTCTCGAGAAGTCGTTCAATAATCCTGATTCGAAAGATAAGATGCGCTAGCTTGTGAGTTCTATTCTGCTTTGAATACAATATGTAAGTATTCAAAACAATTTGATTGAGAATATGTCTAAAGAATTTCTTATACCAGACTTCTTGCCTCTTGCGTTCACTAGGATAACTTGACAATTGCTGATCTGCCAATTTCAACACCATTCATATTTTTGAATATTGTCTTGGCTATTTTTCTTGTTTTGAATGCAGTTGGAAAGAGCCAATATTGAAAGATGGTGGTTTTATTTTCTTTTTGTTATTTCTCACAATTAATTTCAGTTAACATCCGTTAACTATCTTCTGATAATAAGGAAGGAAATATGGTCTAGTATAAAATTTAAAATTCACACCGACGTCTATGTCATAATAACATAATACTGAATACAAAAGGTGGGAAGGGTTATGGAACAGGTAGCATTGGGTTACATAGTACCAATAACATCTTAAATGATGACCTGACTAGATATGAAAACAAAGGACTTAGAAATGGATTAGTAATACAAAGGCTTGAGTTATAAGTGCATGCACATATCATACAAGTATATAAAAATATAATAGCCATTGAAAGAAAAATTTTTTCTATTATGTAAAAATAGTTAAACATGACAATGTATTACATTATAACAGTATCAAATTTCTAATTCACACCTCTTGCCTTCTTCCAATCGCTTTATATCTTTAAATTTTTTATGATATGTGTACTTGTACGATATGTGCATGTACTTATAACTACAGCCTTTGTATTACTAATCCATTTCTATGTCCTTTGTGCTTCATGCGATTAATGTTGAAGAAACTGGAAACGTATTTGAAATACAAATATTGACATGAAGTTTGATCATTACGTTTGTTTGTTGTTGAGGTAAAAAACAAAAGTCAACTCCCTCTATACTATGCCGAAAGATTTAATAAAATGGCACGCTAAAAAATATGTGCAAGCCAACGTTTCGACAGTCACTGTCAGCATCAGGGCGTAGTAAAAGTAGTTACAAGAGAGAGGAGTGGTTAATATACTGCTGTCTCAAGGCCGAGTATCCCTCAATCAATCAGCTCGTGTTTGCTGTTTAACTTAGGTTTGTACTTTTTGATGTAGTCGGCTTCACTTAGGCGTGTCTCTATTGGTGAATTTAGTTTATTCATGATTTTAATGTCAAAGTCCGTGATGGTCATTTTTCGCTGATGAATTTTGTTCGCATGTTCAGATAACGCACTGACATTGTTCGATAGCTTTAGGCTGTGCTCATGCTCTTTAAACCGGATGTGAAAGGGACGCGAGGTTTGCTCTATGTAGGCCTACAGGGTGTCCGTAAATTCGCTTGACATTTAAATTGAATATCTACATGGGTAAACAATAAAGGTTTATGTCAGAAACCCTGTTATATTACACTACATGAAGGGGAATTTACGAATCTAACAAAAAGAAATGAATATTCGATTATTTAACTGCTTAAATTTTACATTCTGCATGCAGTCATTTTTGTAATGAATATTATATGTGCAATTAAAGTTCTTGAGCTTTGGTGAATTCATTTCAGTTTCAGTAAATGTTTAAGTCAATTAGCCGTGCTGTTAATTATGTCAATTAACCTTACCTAGGGCCATAGCTCAAAATTTTCCCCTATTCAATTCTATGAAACTTTCATCACCAGCCATGACGACATGCTTAGTCATTGATTGATTCATGTCTTATCATCTTCAATTGAGAACGTCAAATTAATCATCTTTCATGGCATAGAATTGCCATATCCCATATCCATGACGTGATGTTTTCGCTAACCAATGACAAAGACGCGTGTGTCAACCAATAGTTTAAGTCTGTATCATAGTGTTTCCTCATGCTATGTTCGAAATCTCAATGTGAAGTGGTACGATCGCTGTCATATCTTATTCACAATGGATCTTCAGACTTGGATGGAGATAGTTCAGTGCTTCCATGCATGCAATAGAAGTGCTACAGCTGCCCTTCGAATGTTTAAGGCTCAAAGACGCATTCACAAAGATCCTTTTACAACAACATCGATTGCAAATATCATCAAAAAGTTTGAAGAAACTGGCAGCGTTCATGATAAACCTCGCAGTGGCCCTTCCTACAATGGATGACATGACAATTGCCACTGTGAATCGCGTCGTCGAGGAGACTAGTTCAAAATTAAAGCTAGAAGTCACGTCAGTTCGCAAAGTGGCTGAAGAGGTTGGTATCATTTCAAAGACTAGTGTCCATAAAATCCTTCGGCATGAACTAAAACTTTACCCGTACAAATTACAAGTCGTGCAAGCACTTGAGCCGGCCGACAAGCCAAAGCGCTGTGAGTTAGCGAGTTGACTTCTCGACAATTAGAATGTAATCGATGACATTGTCTGGTCTGACGAGGCGTATTTTTCACTCGATGGGATCGTTAACACGCACAATTACCGTATCTGGTCAGATGTTAAGCCATCAACATGCATCTCAAAATCCCTTCATTCACCTAAGTTATGTGTCTGGATGGGATTTTCTGCTAAGTTTGGACTACGACCTTTTTTCTTCTGCAACACAGTGACAGCTGATTCCTATCTCCAGATGCTTGATGAGCACGTGCGTCCTCAACTTGTCCTCCTGTATATTTATGCAAGATGGTGCCCCACTCCACTTTGCAACAAAGGTACGAAACTTCCTCGTCCAGATATTTGGTGATCGCGTGATAAGTCGAGGATGTGACCGAGAGTGTCCTCCACGTTCACCTGATTTGAATCCTCTCGACTTTTGGCTCTGGGGATGGATGAAAGCGAAGATAGACCATCATGGTAAGCCACAGAGCCGGGACCAGTTGAGTGAGAAGATCACTGATATCTGCAATGAAGTCACACGCGAAGAACTTGCCGCTGGTGTTTTCGATATTATTCGGCGATTGACTGCAGTGATTGATTGCGATGGCAATCATTTCAAACACTTGATTTGAACATTTTAATCATCAAATATTGGCTTCTTACTGTTAGATTCGTAAATTCCCCTTTATGTTGAGCAATATAACATGGCTTGTGATAAAAAAGTTTATTGCTTTCTCATGTAGATATTCAATTTAAAAGTCAAGCGAATTTACGGACACCCTGTACATATCGCTACAGAATCTGCAAGTAAAGCAGTAGACCACAAAACGGTCATCACATACACGACGGTGATCAAGTTTATCGCAAAGATTACAATTATTGTGCTTTTTAGAACGAGTTGAGAGGCATTGGCTAGACGTCTTATTTGGCTTGCTTATTAAGGTAGCGGGCAAATCATATTTGCATAAAAGTCGATTCAGTTTTCGATCGCAACTATCACTAATGAAAGCCATAGGGCATTTTACGTTGTTATTAATTTAATTTTTTGTTTTTGTTTTTTCTTACTAGTATAATTCACACTATAGCCGTTGTAATTCAAACGGGTGTGTAGACGTTCTACAGAATTTATGTCTTTGTTCTTTTACATGACCTTCATTTCATGTACAATTATAATAAAATCTCTTAATTTACAGAGACAATTGCGCGACAAGATGAATCTCAAGAGAGATTATTTCAATTTTCCAATGATCAACAATTGGACTGCCAAATCAAGGCAGAAGCAGAATCTCAGATAGAAAGTGCTACGAAATCTATGTATGCTGAACGCCTTCAGTCGACTCAAACTTCAGATGAGAACACATTCTTAAAATCTCATGTGCAGCTTCACACAATGCCTGCCCGACCATCTGCAGGAAAATCGTTGCAACAGAAATTGGACTTGAATAGGTTCAAACGGAGTCACCTTGGAGATCGAAGGTATATCTGTCCCGTATGTGGAGAATCGTTACCAATGTATACAGCATTGCAGCGCCATGTAAAAACCCATCGTGTCGATCGCCCATTTTCGTGCCATTTGTGTGAGAAATCTTTCAATCATAAATCTGACTTAAGTAGACATATCCGACTTGCCCACACATGTGAGCGCCCGTTTTCGTGTCATCTTTGTGATAAGTCATTCAATTTAAGATGGTGTTTGAAAAGACACATGTTAATTCATGAAAGATCTAATCAGAATGGACACTCAACTGACTTCATTTAGAAGGAGCAATGTAACAGAGGCACAAGAAAGGTCTCTTTCAGACAGGCCCCAAGATCGTTCGCCATGCACGCAGACTGAAAGTTCTGTTAGATGCCGTCAACCTAGCTTCATGCACTGATCTCTGACGAGGACTTCGCTCTATCAATTGAGCTGATTGACATCGCGAGTAGTCGATGACTTAATTTTGCGAATAAACGACAGAATATCCTTTTCGCAAACTGTCCCTGTTAGCCGGAGACTCGGAGTGCAATTTTTGTATCCAAATAATGAATGCAAGCATTCTTCCAATATTATTGAGATCTGTTGCGGCATTATTTGTTTGATTTAAGAACTCCAATGTCTGACTTATGATAACTTGTGCGCTGTTATGTGGTAAATAATGAGTCGTGCCAATGACGACAACTTTTTTGATTTTTGCTGTACACTTTTCAAAAGATTTGTTGTTGGCGTAAAGTTGACCTTTCTGAAAGTGGCCTAATTTTTCTGTAGCAGACCATTGTGTATGTATCAGAGGCGAACGCAATTAACGGAGAGATAAACCGGTTATCTGCAAGAAACGTTTATAATACGGTAAAATTTGAAATTACTTAGACTCCGCCAATTTGTATCATTCGAAAAACGATGTAATGATCAACGTTCCATTCACCAGTGACATAGTCGCAGGCAAAGATCGACAATGATAAAATGATATCATTTTATTCTGAAGAAAAATGATATCATTTTATATCATTATATTTCTGAAAAATGATGTAAAATGATGCCATCAAAAATTTTTTTCCATTATATTTTCTAATCATAGATTCTTCGCATTTTGTATTGAAGCAAATCTAGTCTATTGTGTTTGTTCTACCCATGTCCTTCCGCACTGGTTGATTCATGCAGCGAAAAGCAACAGGCTATTGTCAGTCCGTCTGTCTATCACACAAATTGTCAAACAACTCATTAATAACGCTATCTTGATGTTTTTGAAGTCTTGACTGTAATCAAAATATTTTTAGCCTTTTTTCGTACTTTGGATAGTGTTGGCCCAACCAACTGCATATTGTAGGCGTATTTGCAGCTCGAGTGTCTAGTGTATAGGCCATAGGCCCTACCTTACTTTTGATTTACAAGCAGCTTTGTGCGACTAAACTGCTTTCTTCGGTCTTCCATTATTTGGAATATATCGATGCTACATGCAATCTGATTTTGATTTCATTGCTAAAAGCAGCATGGTAGCAGTGTAAATCGAAAAATTCGCATGACTAGATCTATTGGCGGTGTAGGCCTACGTATATTTCACTAAAAAATGGTATATTTTTATTACAAGAAATAAAATGATATCATTGCCGATCATAGGTCGGAATAGGAAAGTGTGATTACACAAACGATAAGTTCATACTGCGAAGTATCATTTTTTCATTGGCAATTGCCACCAGGAAAGATACAGCATTCTATATATAATGAGAGAAGCTGAATCTTCCTCAAACCTCACCCACGCGGATACATTCGAGTCGTGTCGAAGTGACTGAGGTGGATAGATTCGAATCGTGACGGAGCCATCTTATCAATAGTTGTCGTATTGCTGGTTATTTATGGATCTCAATAATTCTATTGCATACATGTTTGATCTCTATGTTGCTATCCGATTGAACTCACATGCACAACACATTTTAATTTGTTAAATGTCTATAGAATTCTATATACGCGTAAAAAATTAAGTTACTGGTTTCCGAAAATAATGCAATAGTTTTCTCCTCATCGTCTGATTTTTTTAATTAGTCAATTTAACCACGGTTAAATTACAAAACCTAATTGCGTTCACCCTTGATGCACTGGCGCTTCTCTACTGACTGATCATATCAGTAAATAGGTATCTACTGCGAGAGTTTTCTGCAGACATAGCACATCTTCGAATGAACACTGCCCTCGGATTTTCGCCACGTCTTATTTTTAGATGCATATATAGGAGACGCAGACCTCAGTTTTGTGAATAGTGCATGCAATCAATTCATAGACTGTTGTTTACCTTATGAATGTGTCTTAAATCCATGAAATTGTGAAATGCATCATAAATCATTACTGTGCTCGTTCACACGAATAAAACATGCATCTAGAATAGTTAGTTATCTGATTTGACAACTACCGTAAATCTCCATATCAAGGCCAAGAGACTTCCACGTGTAATATATGCTTAAATTATCCATCAATTTCTTTTGTGGACAGATTTTTTTGAAATTCTTATCATCAATTTTGCGAGCTTTTTTGCATCATAGAATGATAGTCGGTGACTTGTTAAGTGATAATTCCGCCGTTTAACTTGACTATCGAACGACACTAGCGGCTATACATAAAGTAGCTATATAACACGACGAAGCAACTCAAATTGTTGAAGCATTGAATATTTGGCTGGTTTGTGTGACCTCCCAGAATCGAGCGACTGTGATGTTCATATGATTGTCAAATTGATTTGTCAATTGATTCAAATGATTTGACAATTGTCAAACTGTTCTTAAAACGTGAATTAGTGAAGTTTTTAGCAACAACCAGGGGCTTTCCCACCAATCTTTCCGTTTTGGCGGATTTTTTAGTTCGCGAAAAGTCTCTTAACCTCATATATTACACGATAATATCGTACAAATGTTGCATTTGTAAGAACAATTGCTGATATTGTCTCTAATGATTGACTATAAGTAGAAAGATGTCCTCAGACTTGAACAATTTAAGCACAACAATTCTTTGGCAGCCGTAGACGCTGCGTTTCGCCCTACAAGGGCTTGTCAGTACGGCTCGGAATGACCCAAACTAGCTTAAAGTATATAAATGCAGAGCAGCCTTCTGTGCAGTCCTTCAGCTTGTTCAGCCCTTCTAGATACTTAAAGCTAGTTTGTGCCATTCCAAGCCGTACTGACGAGCCGTGGTGTCCGTGGCACAGTGGTTGCGTACTTGGAATAGCGATCTCATGGTCCAGAGGTCGAACCCGGAAAGTGTCATTGGAAGTCGGCAGGAAGGGCATCCGGACTACAAAGCACCACAACGCTCCAAACAAAGTCTGACTTAAGTCAGCACCTGCCAAGGCCCCAGTAGGGGTTAAAAGTGACGTAAAATCCGTAAAAAAAACTGACGAGCCCTTGTAGGGCGAAACGCAGCGTCTACGGCTGCCAAAGAATTGTTGTGCTTAAATTGTTCAAGTCTGAGGACATCTTTCTATTCAATACCCAGGCGAACTGGCACTTTGCAATCTTTATAATTGACTGTAGAGCAGAGTGATAAATTAATTGTTATAAAATAATGAACTTAACCCGAAATTGAAACTTTTTAAAATGAGCCATTTATGGTATCATTCATGACTGAAGTAGAATCAAGCGATCAGGATTTTATTTTTGTAGCAGTTAGTGAACTTTTACAAGCAAAGATCTTCGTTAATGGGGAAATTATTCAAGCTTGAATACGTTCCGCACGAATTGTTACAAAACATTAGAACAAAAATGCTAAAAATAATTCTGGGTTCAGTCACCAAACTGACCAAATTTGCATTTGTAAAATATATAGCTTTTTCATTACGATGTATTTAGTCAAGTTGTGTTGATAGAAAGGAACCTAATCTAACATATGTGCTACATGTAAACCTAGTACCTACATCTCTGTGCGTGCATAACAGTTTCTTTTCAATCAAAAATATATATGCTTTTAATGGCGGTAATGTTTTGGAGGAATGGTAGAAAGTTCAACGACCGAGAAATCCCTGTCGACAAGGATAAATTTTCGCGTTTTTATTATTAATGCGTTAAAGCGATGCAATGTTTATCGCCTATATGTGCCAACCCGGTCATTTGATTAATGAATTAATGTGACAGTAAATATATGTTCGTATAATACACGCTGGCACATTCTCGTACAAATACATACATGTAAGTAGTGCATGTATTCTTTAATAAGCATTTCAATACTTCCAATTCAGCTGCAGCCAACGAAATCCTACACGGACTTCCACGTAAATGATTAACAGCTGCAGCTCGACTTACTATTTAATCAGTTCCAAATTAAAGCTATGGGCTTCTACTCGTAATTGGCGTCAACTTTTGCTCTGAAATCGGCAAAAATTAATGCAATTCTTTAGTCCTCTTGATATGGAGAAACATAATGCCTCTGATATAGAGAATCTCATTTCAGTTTAGCACAATTGTATGGAACCTGTTGACCTTATACGAGTACTGACTGTTGAGATGCTATTTTCAATGCTATTGAACAGAACTATAATTTGATTGCTTTAACTTAGCAATATACTAAAAAATATACATGCTTTGTCGAAGCATCGATGTGGCGTTAATTCGAGAAATGCGGTATTTCTACATTTGCATATTTTTTATATCTTGAAAAGGATCATTCCGGTTCTTCAGGTAGATGTTAATTATTGTTGCGTAATTGTCGTAATTGTTGCGACATTGTATAATTCTAAGATCTGATAGAGACGTAAGAGAATTTTCTTTTGCAATCACAATATTTGACATTTTATGTAGAAAATTTCGTAGCGACATCTCAATTTGATGTTTGGCATTGTTTTAATCATGAATATATGTCTCAGAATTACTGGATGTTTTAATTCCATTTCATGTACGTGTGCAGTTTCGTATAGATATTTTCCGAATGCCGATAACTGAAATATATTAGTTTTATTATTATGGAATGATTTGTGTGATAAGCGTGTGTGGGTTCATCAGTAAAATGACAAGAATTTGATTAGAAACGTGTGAATGAATAAAGCCTTCACGTCACTACTCCCCATACTTGGGGCTTGAACGGTGCTGACATAGTCAGACTTATGGAGCGTTATAGTTCTTTCAGTCCGGATGCCCTTCCAGCCGACTTCCAATGACACCTTCGGGGCTCGACCTCGGAACCAAAAGATCGCTGAGCCAAGCACTTAAACACTGTGCCACGGAGACCACTGCAGCGGTACAAATATCCTTGCAACATTGTAGTGTCTGTGACTACACAGCATTGTTAGAAAATAAGCAAATGCACTCCACAGTGATGTAGAAATATCCGTCTCCGTCAATGAAAAAGACGATGTGGGGACAAATTACATTTTTACGAAAATAAGACTTTTGCACATTTGGAGTGGTCATCTTGATATCTACCGCATTTGAAAATCGCAGGTTTAAAACTTAATTAGCAAAAGAGAGCTTGAAGAGAGTGAATTTTCCTATCTCTTCAATGCAATTTGAATTCCTCTGCTGTATTGAAAATTCAAAAGTGGCACAGAACTTCGACCTTCAGGTGACAATTCGATGCATTTTTGATCGAAACTGCGATTTAATTAAACAATTGCCATATGCTAGATTATATCAGAAAGAAGTAAAACAAATGATCACAGATTTTTAATCTCATTTTCCATTTGGTTGATAGTGCAGATGATTTAGCTGTACTGCATCTTTGCTATCTGCGCATGATGATGTATGTGTGATAGTAGCAGTGTTTCGAAACTCTACTCTCCTTCAGCATCGATAGAATAACAACACTTACAGGCACTTGTATGGAGCAACTTTACGAAAATTAAAATTTTCGAAAATTGTTCTTTTCTTATTTCTATTTATCCAGTCGGTGTGGGATCATGCTTCAAATCATCAACTGCGCAGCATGCATGGTCAAACAACTATCATAAACAGTAGGTAAGAAGACATTGCAAAGCAAGTAGCACATACACATTGCAGATCGCAGACTACAGAGAGATTGCACATCATGTATGTGAGTTGTAACTTCAAGTTCGTTTTATTTCTGACTGTGCCTTTTGACTACAGATCAGTGAGTTTCTTGTTATTGCTGTAAATTGTTTATGTACTTTTATGCATGTATTTATATATTAATTTGGTTGTTCACTTCATCGATAGGGTCATTTCATCGACACTGTATTGGGTCATTTCATCGTCAGGTGTTTGACACTGGCTCAAGAGTATCATGAAATCATCGATGTAAAAGATCCTTTGTTTTAATGTGTTGCTTGTTGTACATTCTTGTATAATCTTGTTATACACAGCTCACCTTGAAAGGCCTTGTCCCAGTGAAGGGGGCGGCCTAATTTTCCTCTTCCATCTCGAGCGGTCTATTGCAGCCACGGTTGAGGCTCCAATTATCTTAATGTCCTCTAGCGCTTGGCGTTCCCAAGTTTTCTTTAGTCACCCCTGGCACAGTTCGATGATGTGTTCGTGGCCCTGGCACAGACATTCCCCATGCTAGTTGGGTCTGGTGTTCGCGAGGTCTCCGTGCCACCGCATGATCCCATCAATCGGATGAATCACGAGTGTTCCGCGAATGTCTTCATTCCTCATCCTATCTCTTCGTGTTACCCCGAGGATGCTTCGCAACATGCGCATCTCTGTTGCGGCGATCATTTGGCGATTCTTTTCGTTGACCGCCCAATGCTCGTTTCCATACAGCAACACTGGTCGCACCATGGATGTGTAAACCTTTGCTTCTAATTTTGTCGGCATCTTTATCATGCAATATCCCTATTGGTCTTCAGCTTCCACATGCCGCTTGGATCCTTCTATTGACTTCTTTGTTGATGGTTAATACATCTCAGCTTTATTATTATTATTATGTGTGAAAAATCTTTCGAATTATGGAAATGTTCTGTCTGAATCCTGTTTAGCAACTTGTACTTTGATAAAGGGAAAACCTTATTTCGAAATTTCAACACTGCTTTCATGTAGTGTGAAATTGATCGGTCAAGCTGATATCCTACCAGCAGTGTCATGTCTCTAACATGCTCACAGAATCTCTTGAATGCTGGGATGCATGCGGTAATTGATGGGATAATGGGGCATTCTGTCCATGTTGCAAAAACGGTTTTTGTTTGACAATTTGACGAAATCATAAGTTCAATTGCATCAAAATTAAACGAAGCTTATGTTTTGAAGAAAAAAGAACTAGTTTCCACGTGTAAAATCAAGTGATTTATTTTATGTGTGTTCTACCCAGAATAAGCGTAAAATGGTGCGGAAAATTTCAAAAATGTGTAAAAAGTAAAAGAATTTTTTATATTTCAGCGTATTATTAAGAAGATAATGATATAATCAATGAAGATAAGAAGATAATGAGATAATGTTTGAGCCATTATTGTAAAGAAGGTATAATGTTGACTTTCGTGTTATTCTATTTAGAAGCAGCAGGAGATACTTTTATTTATTCGAAAGCGTTGAGAAAATGGATTTAGCCAGATTATCGCATTTTATTATCTTAATTAGCAGTTTGATTTCTTAACAGATGTGGCGTAACGAAATCGGCCTCGTCGAAATGCTGTTCACCTACTTGGGAGAGATCAGTGAGTTTCGAAGCTACTCTGATTGGAGACCTGTGTTGGTGGACATTCTATCAAACCATGAGGCATCACGAAGGTAGACATGAAAATAAACATAAGAGCGAGTTTTTTATTTCTACTTAACACTTGCGCTTTTTTTTTTACAGGGAGACAACATCGTATGTAAATGAATTCGTGAAGTGTGGAGTGATGGCGGTGAGTTGAAAACTGCACATTTTTTTATTAAATTATTTCTAAATTTATTTTTATCTATGTGTCAATGATTTCGTCTGAGATCTCTCGATTGTTCGGTGACAAAGATGCTGCTTTGTTACAATTGTTATGAAGATAGGCAGTAGTTGCATGATAGTTACCGAAATACTCGGTAGAATGAGTTTTAACTAAAAGAACTTCCTACATTTGTAGTGATGTCGCTCTCTTAATGATGCACAGTGTTTTGCTGTACTATTTCACAATAAACAGTTCATTACTATTCAACAGTTGCTGTTCACCGTTAATTACTTACTTAGGGCGACCACACAGAAACTGTAAATGCTCTTTCAATCTCCAAATCTCCATGGTAGTGGGCACAGATGGCCTTGGTTGATAGGCGTTAACTTTATGACAGTCTATCCATAACCGATTTCTGTAAACTGCGGCTGAAAACTGCCTCATGAACACCATTAAAAAGAAAGCATAAACATCTTCATGTACTTTACGGTTAAGTAACTGAGTCAACCACTATGACTAGCTGGCAGTCATAAATGTACCACTTTCATAAAAGGTAATTACACAAAAGCGTTTTATTGTCAAATCCGAATGTCAATTGATTATATAAGACGTACACATAATATGAGGTTCAATATTATTGAAAGACAATGCAATCGCTTAGGAATATGAAATATAAAATGAAAGAATAAAAGAATTTATGATAATTTGAATTGGCATCAAATCGTTTTTACGGTGCTCAACCACACAAATCATAAGCAAGGTTAATGAGCTCTAGTGAGATGTCCATTTTTTTGTTCGTGTAGAATGTAAGCTCATAAATTCGTAAACTTTTGAAAGCCATCTTAAAGTTTCCCGATCTTAATCTATTGAATTTTTTAATCTTAACGACTCTAAACAGTTGCTAAAAAATTGACAATTTAAATAATATCAAATCCTCTCGGCCACCCGGTCCTTCTATCACCCCCAAAGATCACTATCACAGGTTAAATGAATTCTCTCAAGTTATATCAGTGCCACATTCATAAATGATCATTACACAGAAGCGTTTATTGTCAAATCAAAATGTTCATTGGTTATGTAAGAAGTACATATGAAGTTCAATATTATTGAAAGACCCCGAGAGGGCTCGCGGGCCACCAATTTTAAAAGGCAGAAATATGTACGAGTATGTTCAAAATTCCTTTATTGAGTACTTCTGAGCGTAATTCTAAGGACTTGTACTATACATAGTGGTAGCACATGGCATAATTGTATTTGCAGATGCATGCAGGAACATTGTATCTAACTAAGCTGTTGTCTTTGAATAAGGAACTGTATTTTACATTCTAAAATCTGTATGAAAATGAAAGGTGAATAGGCCAAAATAATTGCGGAATCCTTTTCGTGTTTTTAAATAATGCAATGACCTTATTGGCAATATGATCATATTATCTTATTTCATCGAAAAATGACACTCTATAATCTGAATGGCGGTCCATAGTATATTTATCCGCCTAAATGCTGTAAAATGTAAAATGACATAAAGAAGAACTGGTTAAACTAAATGTACCCAAGTGCATAGGCCTACGTCACCCAAACATAAACGGCTTTCGAAAACCACGTATAAGCTCGTACGATTCTCGGGCAATAATGCCATTCTAACACAAGATTGGTGCAGCATTCCAATAAAACCCAGAAAGATTACTTGAAAGAAAAGTTGGCTTATAAAAATCACATCTCCATGCGGTTGGATTCCTTCATGCGTAAACTACTTTATGTATTTATAGGCTAATTGCAAAATTGTCTATTATGTGGTCAAACATTCTTAACAAGGCATCGAACCCCTTGTAGCACTCACGCAGTTTGATGGCTATGTCACTTACCTTCATACTGAGAAGATATTCATTGCGAAGGGAAAATTGTTAATGATTTTTGAAGCTGATAAATGCGTCACAATTTCCTTTTTGCTCAATTGGGTCGGAAATATTGAATTCTTCACTTGACTTACACTTCTTTGTTCACTGCTGAGACAGTAGATTCATTAGTGCGCTTAAATGTCTGATATTTTCAATCAGCAGTTTTTGGTTTTGTTTCTCTGGACCTGTTCTCTGGTATTGCTCATAGATATTTGTCGTCTTATTAGCAAAGCGAATAAGTTTTCGATTTCCGTGAGTGTTGTTCTGTGTTATTATTTAACGGTTTGCATCTATACAAGATGATAATACATGTGGGCCTACTACATGTAGAAATTCACAAGATGCGATATGTCACGAATCTGGCCTCACGCATAAAATAGAAGTTGTCTCGAGTAGAGTTAGGCTGCAATAAAAAAATGGTTCCGCTGAGTGGTTCCGCCAACTTCACACACGTCTTTTTGGGGGGAATGTTAAAGAAATTGTGTATCAGAGTCACTCTGTAAATTTGGATGAGCTGGAAAACAAAATTTGCAGTGTTTGATCAGGTTGACTAGCGATTGCGAGGGAGATGTTCTTGCGGTGTTGTCTGGATCTTTTTCTGGAAAATACAGGGAAATTTTGGGGTCAATTCTGTTATACTTATACACCCTGCAACACATTCAGAATGAATAATTTCAATGATGTTTCTGTGAAATTTGAAATTATCTTGCTTCAGGTAAGCGGCAATGCGGAGTTGAAGCAATATGAAAGATGCGATGAAAGTGAGTTCCGACTTTGGCAAATTGTGCTTCCGCGATTGTAACAGCTCATACTTGATTCATTTCGATATAATGTCTGTGCGTCTTGCATGAAATAAGTGACAGAGATGACAGCATCAGGCTTTAAAGCAATTAATTTGTTCTTCCATTGAGTAGATGTTGTCTTAGCCCTCTCCGTACTGGGGAGGGATGGATTATTCGACCTTCCCATACCGCATTGCTTTGCTGTGGTCCCCGTAAAACTAGGCCGACCGACCTACGGTTTTGGAGCTATTAGCTGAAGGGTGTTTTTAGAAAACTTTTCTCCTTAAGCTGTCGCGTTTGGTCCACTTCAAGTCCAGATTTATAACCAATTACAAAAATTACTATTTTGTAGGCATGAAAAGTACTATTTTGTTACGATTTACAAAATTATTATCGATTACGATTACATGTACGTCCTTGATGTACACAGAACTTTATCTTGATTGGCTTTGTCCGTCCTTGTGAACTGTTATGTTCAATGCCTATGTCTCATTTTACTTCCCTGACGTTGGACACAGGTGTTGATCGAAAGATAATAATAATACCTGTACTTCATTAAAGAAAATTCAAGGCCCAAATCGAGGGCAAGACAACGACAAAACTGTTCTAACAAAATTTGAATTATACTTGTAGTACAGCGCAGTTGTACTCAACCGTTCAGTAAAGTCCACAATCATGTATATACAAGAAAATTACCAGATACCAAGTTTTCTGAAACATTACATGAACAATTCGCTTAAAAACATTTACTGACGGAGAATTAATTTCAGTGTCAGTTAGCATATTCCAGTATTTAGAGATGTACACTGTGAAGAAATTTTGTCTATATTGATGACAAGGACGCTTTGGATATATGCGAGCATTGTTACCTCGATTTCTGGATTCATTTGAAATTTCAAATAAGTCATGAACATTTATAGTAATGTGATTATGAACGATTTTATAAAGAAATATCTCGCATGAATATATTCGATTTGGCAAAGATACTGTTTTGACGGGATTCCCCAATGGAAAATACATTTAATACTTGATTACTTGGCTGTTTTTGCTGATGATTCATCTTGTCGAATTGTCTTTCAGATATTCCAACTTCATGGCTGGGTAATGACAATGGCAGTTATAATGAATGCGCCACTTTTGAGGATTGCAGACCTCCATGTATACCTGTTCCGGGTTACGATCTTGATAAGGATGTTGTGAAAAAAGAGGAGGAATCATGGACGCAAAGAGATGAGCAATGCTCCGTGATTGAGAAGAAACCAGACACATCTATCGACCCTGAAGATGATGAAATTTTCCTCATCAAAGAGGAAGACAACTCTGTGGAAGGTAATTCATTGAGTTTCTGTAGTTATTATCATAACGATATTGAATTTACTTCTGCACTAATCATATGTTCAAGCGCTCAGAAGTTTCCACCTATTGAAAGAATACTGATAACAATACAGAAGGCAATCTGTACAGCTAGTCTACATGAGATAATATCCCGAAAATACACAAAACATGAATTGAGTACTATTACATTGTACTGTAGATGCTAGATAGACATCTCGAAGAAACATCCATGAACTATCAGGTGTAGGTTTCATCCCACAAAGCTCATATGACGTTTAATGCGCACATTTCGCTAAAGTTTCCTTTCTGAATTTTCTGAATGCTCCAAATTTTGAAAATATTTCTACTCAGAATTCTTGGACTGCCGCTTTTCAACGAGGAAATGACATGGACAAGCCATTTCGAATATACTGTACAGAATGTATTTGCAATAGAAGATCTGTTCTTACGTATTCTGATAAGCTATTATCCCATGGTGAATTGGTAATACTCGTACATGCAGTTTTAATTCTTTTATTTGATCTTTAATGGAATATGCTTCCCCGGTTTTTTTAAACTCATATGCTGATCCAATCACGTCACTACGAAAAAGATCTTTCCGCCTCATGCATGGGCTGTTCGACATCGTGAAAACTACAGCATGTCGAATAGCCTACCATTGATCGTCGACAGTCTTTGGCATCTTATGATCATGCTTTGCTCAAAGCTGATGCCTGTGAAATCAGTTTGTAGCAAACTTTTGATACTTCCATCTGTCAGAACCAAGCAGAATTAATGAATTCATCTTTTCTTCCTTGATCAAAATTTGTAGTGCTGTTTTGTATAATATCGGTCTGTGGAAACACGTGTTGTATATTATTCTGGATCTCCTCCGATTCTCATCTGGAGATGCTTCAGCTGTTTACAAATTTTTGCTTATTATTACTGCAATGATTATGAAAATTGTTCATGCGATTCAAAGTACATTTCACCGGTCTGGCCTGGTAGTCCATTGATGCAAGACAGAAATTCAATGTATGTTTTTGGAATCAAATGCTAGACCAGTGGTTCTCAACGGGGGGGCTGGCCCCCCAAGGGGGTAACCGGACAATTTGCTGGGGGCCACGAGAGGACCTCGGAATATACTGTACTCATGGCCTACATAGCAAGTATGTTTTGTTTTGTACTTAATCAGTTGCACACTCGTGAGACACATGTTTAGTAACGCCACCGTAAATTAAGTGAGGAAATTACGTGAATGTCATTGGACAAGAAAACAATGACAATTATATTTCACAGATGTGTGCGTTAGGAGTAGACAATTTAGTCTTAATCAAAACTAAATGGGGAAATCGCCTTGATGTTCGCAGTGGTATCCGTATATCTACTTCAAACACAAAACCAAATATCAAAAAGCTTGTGCTTAAGATATATATAGTACTTAGAATATAAATACTAATTATAACTAAAGTTATCTATGTAATATTAAGTACTTAATAGTACTTAGAAAGAAAATATAGTACTTACATGTACATTGACGTAAATCAACTTGGAAATGAAAAGAGAGCATCTATTGTAAAATAAAAATCGAACATTGACATGAGGTGTATCAAGGAAATAATGAAGACATGCAATTGGATAATACCGGAACAAAAAAATTGAAAGAAGAAATAATTAAATATCAAATCAAGTAGCCTATAGAACAAAGGGGCAACAGTAAAATGATTAATTTGGAAGGGGCCATGGAACATAAATGGTTGATAACCATTGTGCACTCATTTGAAATCCAGAAGTCAGCGATAAAGATGATAGAACAAAGAACAAGGAACACACCAAGTCTGGAAAGTGGCCCTGTATTTGTTGCGGTGGGGGAAGTTGCCGCAAACATTATTTCATGTGTTTTACGTTATGCTTACGTTTCTGATCCTTCCAAAAGGCTATTCTATAACTCAAGTTTACAGATGCTCCCTCTCGCTTGAGGATGGTCAATGGAATCTGTCTGCAAAAAGTCCAAGAATTATGGCACAGCGGAGGTGTCGTGATCTCAGAGGCAGGTACAGACGAACGGTTTGGACTCGCATGGCGACTGCTTTAACGAAGTGGAGGAAATTGGACGGTCTTTCCAACAAAGACATTTCCTTGTAGCCCATGTTTATGAGATGTGCACAAAATCAGTCATCATTTATGGTGCATAACGTGGCCACTCACTTAAAAGTGCTGACAAGAGTGATGAGGTACATGGTAAAGGTCAGGTTGAAGGATAAAGTTAGAAGAAAATTGCCAGACGTTGTGGCTTACACGTTTTTGTCCGTTTAAAAAAAAAATTGCAAAAATAACCGAAATGTTCTCTCATGTGGGCTATCTCACAGTTTTGCTTCAAATGTTCGAATATTTATTCGCTTTCAGACTGCTCTCGTGGAATAATTTTGAGAGACTGTGCAGAGGCCTGACCCTCAATCAACTAGTCATTCTCTTTCGCTGATGAAGGGCCCTTGACCCGAAGCGCCCGAGATTGTACATTATTTCAATAATTTCAACTATTTCAATAAATTTTTGAAATATTTCGCCAAACAAATGGTGATCGCTAGTCAACACTGACAGACGACCAATAATTGCTTATTGTATTATAGTCCATTCATGAACACGCTTTACTCTGTCTTCTATTGCACCGGGATTAATAGGCTCATTATCCCCTTCAGTTGGTAGTGTGCTCCTAAGGCATTACAAAAGTACATTTTATTTCAGAATTGAACGGAATGATGGATTTCGAGATGTCAGAAATTGAGAGATTATCGTCGAAAACTTTTCCCAGTTTAACAGAGAAGGACTTCTCCAGCAGTGACGCTATTGACATCGTCAAAAACAACGGCAACGATCCTCCTCATGTTTGTACATTATGCGGGAAAACTTTCAATACGGTTAATCGCCTGAATATTCATATGCGAAGTCATTTCGGGGATCGTAAAAATCAGTGCAACATTTGTGGGAAATTTTATGTTAGAAAGTCCGACTTGAATAAGCACAAAAAGTCTCACACCAATGAGCGTCCTTTCAATTGTAATTTTTGCGGGAAAACCTTCAGACTGCGGTGGATCCTTAAAAGACATATTTTAACGCACCGAAAAATTCAGGCGTGTACTTATGTCCATTCATGAACTTGACAAACTGTATCAATAACCCAACAGCATCTTACACGGAGGATCTGTTTGTGATTATTGTGTTGAAGATCGGTGAGTAGCTACAAAAATAGGATAATACATGGCAACGAGCTCCTGCATTTTTAAATGCTATTATAGCGAGACCAAAAGATACTATGTCTTGACGACACTGATAATGTGCAACGACTGAAGCGAGTTCTTCATCTTTCAATGATTATAGACGAGTACCAACATGCTGAATAGAGATATCTCGCTTTAATGTTGAAATAGTTTGAATGACCACATCATCAATAGCGTTTATTTACTGAACCCTTCGCAACAACAGGATCCTTGTTAAAATGACTATTCTTGGGAAACTGTTGCTGTACGTTTTCGTGGTTTTGAGATGCAGCATTATGAGACAATATAACAGTAACATGGATTTTTGGGGGCAACAATGTAGCCCGCGAGGAAATAAGTGGGTATGAATCATACTATGATTTGAGTATGAATTTTTCATACGTATGAAAAATGAAGTTTTCAGACTAAAATCATACTCAAATCATAGTATGAAAATTTCATACTTTTGCTAAAAAATTAGGTTTTCACACTTTTTTTGCTTACAGAGCTAGCTGTTTACTTGCGAGAGAACAATTGTACAATCGTTGCCGTGAACCGCGTCGCAGGACAGGTGAATCAAGAAACTAAAAATCAGTGGCGGAACCGCAAAGAAGAGGCAGATTATATCAATGAACAAACAAACGATGAAGACGAAGAGGAGACTATTGTGAATGAGCTTGTTGATTCATCAGTTAAAGAAACTATTTCATTATTTGACGATCCAACCTAAGTCATTTTTCTTGTAGATGATATACTGTGAAGGCTGTATGGACTATATTTTGCAGTTGGTGTGGACTAAGAATAGTGAAAAAGATTTGGAAATGTAAGAAAAACAGCCACAAAAGTTGGAAGTTAAAATATATTCTCCCGAGCTTTCGTCAGCATACGGCCAACATATTCATGGGAATGAAAATAGATCAGAAGAGGGGATTACATGATACACAAGTTTCGTAACAACAGACACGGAGACAGAGAAGAAACTGAGAGGAGGGGGGAACAGATTACATCAACAAGAAAGTTAACACTTGATGCCTTTCAACACTAAATTGGCTACATGATTGTTGACATTAGTCACGCCTTGGTTTGAATTAACAACACTGTTACAATGGGATTTGATCATAGATGATTCAATTACTTTTCTCGTATGGAGGTCAGCACACTTATAAATCATTTTACAATCATCAATATTGAAAGAGTGGTTATTATCTAGTCTAGGGAATGAGCAAACATAGCATTATTTATAATTCGAAAGAAAAAAAAATTATTTCTCGGATACCAAAGTTATATTATTCTGCCAAATATTTCGGCTTCCGCCTTCGTCAGTGGCAATAGAGCACAGAATGATGTTACAATTGCAGGACTGCATGAAGAACCTGTTGTGAATAGTTTTCAACTAAAAGTCAATACCCTTTGAGATAAAAAGTCGAAACAACCACTCTACTGAATAAAAGTAGACAGTAACTACGTAGATGAAATAAAATACGACAC
The DNA here is from genome assembly GCA_907163375.1 of Prostheceraeus crozeri. NCBI lineage: Eukaryota > Metazoa > Platyhelminthes > Polycladida > Euryleptidae > Prostheceraeus > Prostheceraeus crozeri. The sequence continues at coordinate 134,978 of CAJQUW010002878.1, forward strand.
GGCAATAAAAACAAGCAATCATTTCAATAAGAAAATAAACAATGATACATAAGTATATCCATAAGAAGGCTCAATGAAGAGAAAATGAGGTACTCAAGACAAAGTTAAAGAGACTCTTCGGCATCCATTCATCAATTCGAACTCGTTTGATAGTTTACGGATGTATAATGCTTCAAGCTTCTTCCTCTTCGCTTTATGATGGAGTCCCGTGTGCAGTAAGGACCAGTGAATGTCCATTCTCCCATTGTGTTTTTTCTTCGCATGGAGGACAACATGGCTAGTTTCATTATTTAAATTGAGGTGTTCTTTGATGCGTGATTTTATCATGCGTTCTGTCTCGCCAATATATATTTGGTTACATACGTTGCACGTCACCTTATATATCACGAATTTCATATCACACAGGTTGATAGACGAAGATGATTTGCATGTAATGATTTTTCTTTCGGTGGACGAAAATACTTGTTCATGGCCCTGTTATTAAATGATAGGTAAATTTTGTCATTTAATCCAGTCCGTCGCATAACACTCAGCATCTTCCGTTTAATTTCCTCTGACACAAAAGGACATTTGACATAAAGACGATCCGTTTTCTTCCTGTTCTTTATGCTGCTCTCTTCTTTGATAATCCCGGTACACTCTGTCCAAGAAAGATTTGGGATAGCCATTACTGATAAATCGCTGCAACACCTTGTTCACTGAATATTCTATTCCGTCTTGTGTAGAACGATACATAGCTCGACGAATTTCTCCCAATACGATGCCACGTTTAAGGGATACAGGAGAATGGGAGCACCAAGGATGAATTGTGTTGCTATGGAAATGCTTTGAGTATATACGTGAGCTAAAATGTCCTTCATGAAGTCTCAGTTCACAATCTAAAAATGGTAGTAAAAATCACAATCCAAATTAGGCAATTCCATGGTGAATCTTATGTTGGTATGTGCTCCATTGGCACAATTCAAAACATCCTCGATATTGACGTGAGATGGGTAGATGAGAAATATATCGTCGATATATCTTTTCCAGTAAATATCCGCTGATAGACTTGATAAAATCTCATGTTCAACATAATTCATAAATATCACAGCTGCTTGCGGAGCAATAGGATTGCCCATAGTGAGACCACTCTTCTGGATGTAACTTATTTCATTATGGATAATGGTGTCAGAGGAAAGGCAAAGATGAAACAATTCCAAAAAGTCACTCACTGGCATATCCTTCAAGAAGTCACTGGCATCCTGCCAATCTTGGTAAAATTCACTCATAACACTAAATAATCCCAAAACACCATTAACATCATCAAAAGGTATACTACCATATAGATTCTTGACATCAAAACTCGCAATAGAGTAAGGGCCTTCCAAAGATAAAGATTTGATCCATGTCATGAAAGAGTCCGTATCTCTTAAATGAGCAGGGACAAAACGTAGAAGTGAGTTAAGATGGTTGCCAAGTAATTTGGATAATTTCACTGATGGAGAGTCCACGGCCGCAGCGATGGGGCGTCCTTGTAATTGACCATCTTTATGATCCTTCGGGAGGCAATACATCTTATTCAATTGGGGTTCGGAGCATTTACATTTCACCAACTCCTTGTATATTGTTGAATTATGTTCATATTTCTCTGCAATTCCCAGAAGTCTACTGTTAAATTTCGTCTGATTTGTCGCTGGTTTGACACTGCGAATTTGTTCAAAGTTCGATGTTCCAATCGTAGAATTAAGTAACATTGTTTCGTATTCGCTTTGATCAAGTAGTATGAAACGATTGGTCTTGTCTGTGGGTAGTATCACTTGGTTATTTTCTTTACTTATGGATATACTTATGTATCATTGTTTATTTGGGGTGGGGACAACTGGGCCCAAAAAAAGTACAAAATGACTCTCCTTTTTTGACATAAATGTGTTGCACAGACTCTGCTGTACACATAAATGCCCATTTTCGATACTACAATGTTATACGTTTATTTTCTTATTGAAATGATTGCTTGTTTTTATTGCCGTGTCGTATTTTATTTCATCTACGTAGTTACTGTCTACTTTTATTCAGTAGAGTGGTTGTTTCGACTTTTTATCTCAAAGGGTATTGCCTTTTAGTTGATAACTATTCACAACAGGTTCTTCATGCAGTCCTGCAATTGTAACATCATTCTGTGCTCTATTGCCACTGACGAAGGCGGAAGCCGAAATATTTGGCAGAATAATATAACTTTGGTATCCGAGAAATAATTTTTTTCTTTCGAATTATGAATGACCGGATACGTGGAGGACAGCCTACCTTGGCCACTTGCGTAGCATTATTTAGGTTCCTATTTCTAATGTCACACTTGTGTTCATAAATCATATTGTTTAGACAACGACCTGTTTCACCAATATAAAATTTTTCGCAATCATTACAATCAACGCGGTATACACCTGCATAAGTACTACGACGAGGGGCGTTAGATACAATGAAAGATTTAATTTTATTCGGATACGAAAAAGAAAAATTACAATTCAGAGACCTACGTAGTTTGGAATGAACATTAGAATTAAGGGATGGGACAAAAGGAACACTAAAAGTGAAAGTGGGTTTCTCGACATCGACATTGGTAGACTGAGTCCTAAAATATGAACGTTTCGCTCTGTGCTGAGCTTTACGTAAAACAAAAGACGGGTAGGCTAACTTGGACAGAGTTTTGAAAATATGATCACATTCACTATGGAGGAATTGAGGACTGCAAATTCTAATAGCACGCAAAAATAAGCCTTGAGCAACACTGACTTTTACGGAAAGCGGGTGATGCGAAAAAAAGTGGAGATACGACTCAGAATGGGTTTGCGGAAAACCTTAAACAGTAAATGGTCAGGCTCACGCATGATAAAAACATCAAGGAAGGGAATACAGGAGTTGCTCTCCCATTCATGAGTAAACGAGAGAGACGGGTACAAAGAATTTAAAAATGACATAAAAGAATCTAAGTTGAAGTTGGCAGGAACGATGGCAAGAATATCATCTACATAGCGGACAAAAAATGAGGGGGTAGGACCATTAAAGGAAGGCAGGAGTTCAGACTCAATATGTTCTAAAAAGAAATTGGCTAAAACAGGAGAGAGGGGATTACCCGTAGAAAAGTCAAAGATTTGTTCATAGAAACGCTCACCACAAGAAAAGAAGCTACTAGAGGCTGGAAGTTTTATCAAATCAATCAGACACGGAATAGAGATTGGAAGGTCATGATTAATAGAAGGAAATCTTCGAGCCAAGAAATCTAAAGTGGGTTCTAGGGGTACGTTGGTGAAAAGGGAAACAGCATCAAAGGAGATGAGCTTATCGGAAGAACACAGCGAAACCGACTTGAGCCTAGAAATAAGGTCACCGCTATGTTTCAGATGAGAAGGTGAAAATTTCCCAAGGTAAGGTGTCATAAGAGAAGAAAGTTTTTTGGCCAGGCGATAAGGTGGGGCATTAACATAAGATACTATGGGGCGAAGAGGGCAATTGGGTTTGTGAATTTTCGGCAGACCGTAAGCATATGGAAGAGAAGGTAGAAAAGACTTGAAAGACTTGATGAAGTCTCTGGAATCAGGATACTTTTCTGAAAGGAGCTTGAGGCCACGGTTAAAGCTAGATTGCATACTAGACAAAGGGTTAGACGAAATAAGTTTATACTTGGAAGTATCGCTAAAAGTATCGATAATTTTACTGTTGTAGTCAGAAGTGTTAAGAAGAACTATTTTGCCACCTTTATCAGCTTGGGAGATTTTAATGGAAGTGTTTTGTTTGAGAGAGACAAGGGCATCAAAGTAACGTTTAGGAAAACTAGGATTTGAAGAGAGGTCACTAAAAACGGAGCTAATAACAGAGGAAAGGTAGCCATTACTTAAAGAATTGTTACTTAAAAAACTAAAATTCCTCACAAAATTAGGAAAATGTTTGCGATTAGCAGGGAGGGCAAAATTTAGACCAAAACCTAGAACTTCGCGTTCATAAATAGTCAGAGGGTACGAAGAAAGATTCACAATGTTATCACACAAACTAAATTTTCGCCACAAGCTGGTTTCACACAGGCGGAGGACTTGGGAATCGAGGCGGGAACGTAGTGAAATAACTTTCTTGTTCATGAGAAACTGAGCGGTTTGTTCAATGTCATTGATCAGACTAGGGGAGTAGATAGCGCCTTTCAGGTTGCGTCGGGCTTTGCGAAGTTCGAAGAAGAAGGAGTCACATTTTACCTTGGCTTGCATGATGGTATTGTGGAGACTGCTGCGCGCAATATCAGGAAAGGGATTTGTCGAGTCCATGCGGAATACCCATTTCATCGAGCTAAGGACCACTTTCTCTTCCATGCAGCGCTTCAGGAATCGGATGCGCTCCTTTTGGGAGTAGGCTTGAATCAAACACTTCTCAAGACGACGAAAGTGAGGCAGGATCAAAGGGAAGCTGGAACATAGGAGGCGAACGAAGGCGTAGTAATCAGTGGCTAACATGATTGAAGCAAAATCGAGTAATTTCACTCTTATAATGTATAGTAAGAAAACATTAACATTTACTGTTTAAGGTTTTCCGCAAACCCACTCATTCTGAGTCGTATCTCCACTTTTTTTCGCATCACCCGCTTTCCGTAAAAGTCAGTGTTGCTCAAGGCTTATTTTTGCGTGCTATTAGAATTTGCAGTCCTCAATTCCTCCATAGTGAATGTGATCATATTTTCAAAACTCTGTCCAAGTTAGCCTACCCGCCTTTTGTTTTACGTAAAGCTCAGCACAGAGCGAAACGTTCATATTTTAGGACTCAGTCTACCAATGTCGATGTCGAGAAACCCACTTTCACTTTTAGTGTTCCTTTTGTCACATCCCTTAATTCTAATGTTCATTCTAAACTAAATAGGTCTCTGAATTGTAATTTTTCTTTTTCGTATCCGAATAAAATTAAATCTTTCATTGTATCTAACGCCCCTCGTCGTAGTACTTCTGCAGGTGTATACCGCGTTGATTGTAATGATTGCGAAAAATTTTATATTGGTGAAACAGGTCGTTGTCTAAACAATATGATTTATGAACACAAGTGTGACATTAGAAATAGGAACCTAAATAATGCTATGTTTGCTCATTCCCTAGATAATAACCACTCTTTCAATTTTGATGATTGTAAAATGATTTATAAGTGTGCTGACCTCCATACGAGAAAAGTAGTTGAATCATCTATGATCAAATCCCATTGTAACAGTGTTGTTAATTCAAACCAAGGCGTGACTAATGTCAACAATCATGTAGCCAATTTAGTGTTGAAAGGCATCAAGTGTTAACTTTCTTGTTGATGTAATCTGTTCCCCCCTCCTCTCAGTTTCTTCTCTGTCTCCGTGTCTGTTGTTACGAAACTTGTGTATCATGTAATCCCCTCTTCTGATCTATTTTCATTCCCATGAATATGTTGGCCGTATGCTGACGAAAGCTCGGGAGAATATATTTTAACTTCCAACTTTTGTGGCTGTTTTTCTTACTATACATTATAAGAGTGAAATTACTCGATTTTGCTTCAGATTTGGAAATGCGTACTATTCTAATTCTAGTAATAATTAGTCATGAACCATCACAATGCATGATCTTATTAATTCTAAACGAAAATTTGTTATGCAGCGGTTCTCATTTGTAGCATACATCCATGCCCCTTATGTTTAAGCTTGAAGATTGACAGAATGCCCTCAGATTTTAACAGCTGAAGCACTATTTCCTTTGCAGCCGCAAACATTGCGTTTCGCCTTCAAGAGCCCATCAGTACGGTTGGAGGTGGTTCAAACCAGCCTATGATATCGAAATGGTTGAGCAAGATGAAGAACGGCGGAACAGATTGATCTGCGTTTATTTATCATGGTTTTGCCGTGCGGCTGATAAATGAGATGTCAGTGTCAATTCTTTTGGCTGGGCATAATATGGGGATATGTCCAGATTTAAAAAATTGAGCTCTGAATAACTTAAGTCACCGGAACTGCTTTCTCCCAAAGTATTCCAGATCTTGATTTTTATCACATATGCACAGTCTCCCCTATCTACATGCCCAGCCAGGATCATTGACACTGGGATCTTTCAATTATCAGCTGCACGTCAAGGACAGGATAGATAAACGCAGATCAACCTGGTCGACCACTTGGATATCACACGCTATTTTGGGCCTCTCAATCTATGCTGATGAGTTCTTGTTGTGCGAAAAACGGTGTCGACGCCTTCTAATGAAACAGGTGCTTCAGATGTTTAAGGATGTGGTTATTCTTCTATTCTACATGACCAACACTATGATAAACACTATGTAAATAACTTGTTCATCATATTCCGCCTATATCGTCATTCTCAGACCTGATAACTTCCCCAGTTGACTTACTGGATGTACTATATTATTTTATGTTGATACCTTTATATTGTAAAATAGTTTCTCTAATTTCTCTTGCTATAGAAAACCTTCACAGTATTTTGATCACTAGCATTATTCTCTGGACTTGATGAATGTACAGATTTATACTATGTAATTTTGGGAAACATGAACTATCAAAGTCAAACGTATTTTCATTTTAAATGATATTCCTAATAATAGATTAAATTATTATTTGAAGATCAGGATAGTATCCTTGGAAGAAGATCTGCTGGAACAGATTAACTGATGTGTTGTATAGCTAGCATTGATGGTTATTTAGTGGGAGAAGTGTCATTATTGAGAGGTTTGGATTCAGCAGTAAACTGTTCAAGGTCTGATTTTTGCATTTAACGTGCAGACTTAAAAATTATAATTCCTAAAATAAAGACATTATTATTATTATAAACTCTATCTTTCGTAGTCATAAACGTAAATATTTCAATTATCAGCATAGGAAGAAAGGATATACACTGTAGAATGATTTAATACGATTTAATATAGATGATTACATTACGGAATTCGCGCAGAATTTAGGCATGGAACGAACCCCTGCGCGGATGACAAATAGCAGTATGAAATTTTCATAGTATGATTTGCGCATAAAATTTTCATACTATGAAGTGCGTATGAAATTTTCATACTATGATTTGTGTACAAAAAATGTTTCACTTTCATACTATGATCATAGTAAGAAACATACGTATGATCATACCCACTTATTTCCTCGCGGGTAGGACATCTGGCGCGCAAGCGCCAATATGAAACTGATAATTGATGCAGTCGCGCTCACAGCTTGGGGCGGTATCCTTGAAACATTCCAGCTCTTGATCGATTTCTGGCTATTCAGTCCCAGATGGTGTACTTGCTCCAAATTCAAGTCACTATAAATTCTCATTCTACTCTTTCGTAATTATTTCTACGCATAATTTGGGAGGCGGCCGCTTGAATTATCAAATTCATCGGAAACATCTTCAGCATGATTATATTTTTACGATAATCGGATACAATCCTTGATTGATAGCAACAAGTTCAATATATCATACATAAGAAATGATGTCCGCAAGATATAGTCGATATTGGATTGTCCTGAAGCATAGATGCTGTAGTATTCCATGTTGAAAGTGATGTTAAAGAAAAATGGTTCTCTCCTTTCATCGTTTAAAAGCCTGTGTCAATAAATGCAGAAAATGTTGAATTTTAATTGCATTGGCTAGATGTGACAGTTTCATTAATGTCACTTGTCCTACCTATCGGGTACAGCAGAAACCGTTCAATGTAATACCACCGCTCAAAAGCTCGGCTGAAACAGCCAGTTAAATTTTCTGACGGATGAACTGCTCTTAAATATACAAAGCCAATAATCGTTCTCAATGTGCCGATCAATAACACATGTACAACTAGTAAAATTTCATAAAAATGCGCAATGTTCATCAAAATTGCTCAAGGAACCGAATGGAACCTTAACTGTAGTTATTCTGTATTGGTACCCATGAACAACAGATTTTTTATGGTAGACGCGGCTTCTTTTCGAAGAAACACGGTATATACAATGTATATTGTAACGAGAGAAGTCTCGTCGGTTTTTGCTAGACCTCAGTAAAAGCGTCTGTGGAGAAATCCGGAGTAGTGTGCTTCACGTCAGTGTTTGTTATAAATGAATTCAATGGTATGTAATGTTCTTGATAAGCAACTCCATAATCTGACTGGTTTTTATTATGAAAGATGTCAATATAATTACTGCATATAATTTCCACTGTTTTGATTTTCCTTTCATGTATGCTGTTGTGATAGTTGAAAATAAAGTTCTATCAATTGGAATTAATTATACACAGAACTGAAAGTAGTACAGGCATGCTATTTTCAAGACCCTCACTCCGAACCCCAAAGAACAACTCGAATGAAGAAAAGCCGATGTTGTCGGTTTATAAAGTTTCAGGCAAGAACAGCTGCGCAAATTTTTAGGAAATTCCAATTTTCTGCGCAAAATTGGCAATTTTGTTGTAAAATTGTTAAATTGATAATTAATATCGACATGGTATCCATGAAGTTGATACCGTTGAAAATAAATTTTCCTTTTCATGCTAATTATATGGATGTGAATGGGACGAATTCATCGAATCCGACAGCATCGCATCGTCTTTTCTATGACGTTATATCGTCTGTCGTTTTTTATGACACCGATTTGGTTGTTTTACAGGTTCTTTTCTTATACTATTACATAATATTCGTTTTTTAAAGAATTTCTTCACGGTTCTATCGACTGATCATTCCGAATAAATCACAGAGATTTAAACAAACGTCATGATTGTGCTATGTTTGAGTTTGAAATATAAGCTTCTAACCATCAACTGTCTCGAACGTTTTTATTTCCAAAGTCATATTATTTCCAAAACAAATTCATTTTAATTTCATCCTCGATGTCATCATTAATAGAGAACATTTGTGTCTTTATCGACAAAAACTTACTAATTGTATGACAAATATTACATCGACATCTACATATTATGCTAGACGGTACCTAAATATAATTCCGCGATAGGAAACTTGGCCCGTGAAACGTCTTTAAAAAACTGCATAATTGCGACTACACTTCCGACTAGTATACCTTCTTTTAGTATACTACCACTCTTTGTAGGCCTATATGCACATTCATTTTAGAGCTGTTTTATGTTTACAATGCCAAAGATTCTGTTTCATATATTTCTCTGTTTCGTAAGATTTTTGCGTTCAGAACTGCCCATATTGTATCGAGATTTTAAATAAATAATTGTTTGAATACCATAATATAGAGATATCATAAACATGACTTTTCCTTTTTTTAAAAAAAAAACTATTACTGGATACATCACTTCTAGCTAGTAATTATCGATAAATTACATGCTTGACTGGGCCCTACAATTAATTACATTATTACAAGTAGGGCCTTATGCCTAAATTACATATGTCCTACTTAACTCTTAGATAACTATCACATTATATAATAAAATATTGATTGACAATCATTTAGCAGTTCATTAGCTCAGTCTTTGGTCTACATTGATATTTTAGAAATGCAATAAGATAATAACTTGAAGCAATTAAATAAATCACAAACACAAAGATGGCGACACAGGGGGTCTAGGCACAAGAATTTTGAACTTTTTCCATGAAATCAAAAGCTGCGCAAATTTTAGTAGCCTGCGCAAGTTTTCGCAAATTATGGAGTGGGAGCCCTGGCAAGAACTTTATATTGTTCATCAGTCACTACTCATTACCTAGCAAACGATGGCCAAACGTTATATGAGAGCGTGCTCCAACTTCTTTCTACCACGTCCTTGGTTTTGTGAGATTTATGCATTTAGCAGATACACTTCTTTATTAGACATTGAACGAAGATGGCCGATGCAGATCTGTATTTGACAAAATATCTACAATTTAGATTATCAAACTAAGTGAATGAACAATCGAAATAAAGGAATTCCTTCTATGCCTTAATTTGTTCGCGATATAATTACTGCGCAAATTCAAGGCGGCCTCTTAATCGTTTAAATTTTGATTTATATGTTGTATTTTCAATATTATCATCGAGTTTATGTTACAATGTTGGTTATCCAATGTCCTTTTAAGTCGTCATTTAATGATCATTTAATTCATTTTCAGTAAGTCATGTACGAGTCAAGGACGATTTTTCGTTGTCTTACTAATCGTCTTAAGTCGTCTCTCATTTCTTACCTGTAGTAAGTCATTAGAAATAGGGCATGAAATTGTAGCTGAGTGGACATTTATCTTCTTTTCATCAGCTCTATGCTCAAGAGGATTTAAACTCTATTAGTAAGTAAGAATCATTGTCAGAAATGATGATTTTGCATGGGCATGAGCGGTTGATATACCTTCGATAGAAAAAGTGAGACAAAAAAATATGGTTCCAAGATCCATTGTACCCCCACAGTTCCCTGAGGGTTAAAGTTTCCCTTCCTTTTGAAGATGCAAAAAGAATTAATTTGTCCATGGTAAAAGTTAATTCAATTTAATAATTCTAAATATGAGAAAATATAAATCCAAATAAATTCCTATTATTGTCCGGCAGCCAGAACGAGTTTCTGCAGGGAACGATGCCGAAAATGAGACTTCCACAGAATCATGCACACCCGATGCCTACTTCGAATCGGCGCGTCTGCCGAGTTCTAGTGAGTTCCTCTTCTTGTCAGACAGGATCACAGAAAGACACATGCAAATCCAATAGGACCCAAAATGCAGTTTTTGGCTATAATGAAATTTTGTATGTTCTCTCTGATTAAACGGAAAGTATTAAGACCGGAGTCATAATTTTTGGCATGGAATGTCTTCAGGTAATTTCCTTTCGTTTTCATGCACCCCTGTCTATAAAGCTAAACACATTTCGATTTGGCGAGCCTCTTAATGTCGGCAAGTAGAAACATTTTGAGTAAATTTATCCGCATTCAACCACATTCTCGTATGCATTGTCGATCAGAATCATGATAATAGCACATGCACATCATATGAAATGACCTGAAGACAATCCATGTCAAAAATTATGACTCTGGGCTTAGTACTTTTCGTTTAATCAGAGAAAACATGCAAAATTTCATTTTAGCCAAAATCTGCAATCTGCATCCCATTGGATTTACAGGTGTTTTTCTTTGATCTTGTGTAACAAGAAGAGGAACTCAATAGAACTCGGCAGACGCGCTGATTCGTAGTAGGCATAGGGTGTACATCATTCTGTGAAAGTTTCACTTTCGGCCTCGTTCCCTGCAGAAACTCGCTCTGGCTGCCGGACTATAATTTTCTAGTAGGAAGCCTTAAGAATCTCGGTAAATGGAGTATGAGAAGCGGTCGTTTTAATTTATTTTTTCCAGCGAGAATTCCTATTATGGTCTGTATAAATAGAGCATTGATTTTGCGAGTTATTTTGTGATAATCGGACTGCTTAGTTTTAAAATATCCAAACACAGATTTGCTGAGAACCTTGTAGCGCGGAGCTTGAATGAGGTTTGCCCTGTTTCTGCAAGTCTGACAATAACCGATGAAATTGCTTCCACAAGTCCGCAGCACTGAAATTGAGATTCTGGTATTCTTAGGTTTTGTAGGACTTTTCTTATTTACCATCACCGGTTGCCTGGCCTTAGTTTTCTTTTGACATTATCACTGAACGACTTGTAATACGGCACCCAGGACCTCTGTCGAATCCCAACGCGATGCAAGAGACAAACATTGTTGATAACTTCTTGAGAGGTTCAATGACAAGCATATACTTGCTTCATATATAGTGGTGTGCTTCCATATAAGTGTTAACAATCCATAAACACCGCGAAATAAATCAATTTATATTCTTGAAAAATACCATGTTTGTGCGCTATTCTGTGTACTAAATTCAAAATATGGAACTTCACAAAGATTTTTATTGCACTGCACGCTGTATGGTTAACGGTTGACGGCAGAAACGACCGTGAAATGACAAATTCAGCAAAGGATATCACGGACACGAATGCAAACATAGAGTATGAATGCAACTCATTCACCAAGTCAACGAATCAAAGCACAACTATCTTATGTAGCTTAGAATCAGATGTCTTGGTGAATGAGTTGTATTCGTGTCTGTGATATTCTTTGCTGGATTTGTCATTTCACTGTCGTTTCTGTCGTTAACCCCTAAAGAGGAAGCATGATACCTGGGCAACAAGCATATGAACTTACATTTTTTGAATTTAGTTGATCATCTCTTAATTTTCTCCAATCAAGGTCAACATGTATCAAATATGCTCCTACATTTATATTGACATCACCCTACTGGCCGGTCTTATATATCAGTATAGAAGAACATATTACTGCTGTCAGTAGAATCTGGGCAATCTTCAAGGCGTTGATGTCGTTCCTCACCTCACGTGCTCCGTCCCTCCACATGAAAGGAAGAGTATATGATGCCTGTATCCGGAAGGGCCTGTATATATGGAAGCGAGACATGGTCTCTGAAAGTGCACTGTCAACAACGTCTGGAGAGGGTGGAAATGCGCATGGTAAGGTGGATGTGTGGCTCGAAGCTAAGTGACAGAAAGCGAAGTGATGACATGAGGGATATGCTTAACATCGAAGCAATATCCGATGTCATCGTATGAAATCGACTCAGATGGTTTGGCCACGTAATGCGAAAAGAGCCCGAAGACTGCGTCCGCCAAGTGTTGACATGGAAAGTAGAGGGAAGAAGAACAGGTCGACCTCGGAAGACATGGAATGACTCTGTTGCCGCTGATCTCAAGTAGAATGGTCTCAAACCGGATGACGCTAACGATCGTCAACGCTGCCGCTGTGCGATCGACAGCATTGAGAAGAATCGTCCAACCCTACGAAGTCGAAGAAAACGGACGTTAAACGCATATATAACTATATGAGAACATATTACTAGAAAAGATTCACATAGTGTCGAATAAATTTCCAAGTATGCCAATTCTCCATCAGTTTTCTACTCAACACTTCTGTCATAGCCCTTGATACCAGTAACATCAATTTACGACTGCATGGAGCACTTTTTATTAAGAACATGCATAGTCCTGTTGCACAGTAATTTTGAGAACTATTGAATCATGAGAACATAAAATGCAGAGAGGGCTCCTCGAAGAGGGTTTTCGGAGACTGGATGAAATAGGATTGAGTAAGCATATTCTTTTACTGTGATTATTTGTTGGCATATCAATGTGCTTGTGGTATTGAATTTTTTTATCTATTTATTACATCAATATCTCTCTGTTGTTAATGAATTTTGATATTGTCTGCTTCTCGATTTCTTCTTAGATGTGGCGTGACGAGTTGGGTCTGGTCGAAATGCTCTTTACTTACATTGGTGAGTTTAGTGAATTTCAAAGCTACGCCAGTTGGAGGACGATCCTGGTGGACATTTTGACCAGCCATGAGGAAGTCAGGAGGTAGGTCACAAGTCCAAGAAAAGCAGCTTTAATTTGAAACAAATTGCATTCAAGTTTTACCCTGTTTTCAAGCATTTTTTGGAGTTTGTTATCCCTGACTGGCAAGACTTCACAGAAAATCACGATCTTTGATATGAATAGAATGCAAATTATAATCATTACGTTCATATATAGTTCCAATTTTTGTTGACAAAATTGCTAGAAGTAATTTTATAATGAGTATTGTATGTGGTACGTCCAGTATGTCCCCGGACTGACTATTGTGGACAAAATAATGTGGATATTCTGCCATGATTAATCGATCCTAAATTTGGCATATTTAGGTTAGGATTCCATGAAGAATTATAAAAGCTTTGATTTATTATTACTCAGGTGGTCCATATTTAGAAAAGATTAGAAGCTTTAAATTAGCATAATGTAGGAATGGCCAATAAAAACCTTAACCGTCTATACACGCAAGTGTTCAGAACAATAAGACGACCATTGGGTCAAAAAGATGAAATAGTAGACGTGAAGGACATTCGTCTTCATATGCAGCTGCTGTCATTGTATATAGTGTTTCTTGTTGTTCTGTTTGCATTCACATCGAACAAACAATAGATGCGTTGTGAAAAGTAAGCCGGCCAAACTGAATGCTCCGTTGTTCTTGGGCACCGGATCTATTATCTACGAGTATTTCAGCAGAAGATTCAAGATGACGTCTTGTTATCCACTAAATCGTATGAAGATTTCAAAATTCATCAAAATAGACGTAAATTTCTACTATTTTTTCATTAATTACAATCTAATATTTTATGGGTCAGCTGACCATAAATCAAAGCTTTTATGGTTTCTAGTAGAATCCTAAGCTGGATTTCTACAGGTTTCTGCCTTTGTCCTGGAATTTTTGGGGGCACCTCGGATGAATACTCGCATTGATGATATTCTTTCAGTTATAGCAGTAAGCCACATCTAACCAAAGAAACATGATTTTTTTAAAAAATCCAGTTTTACATTGCAGCAGTGATTCAATTTTTGAAGTGTACATGTGAAGACTTGATTGCGCTCTATAGTAATTTAGTGTACTCATAGAATTGAAATTTGGATGCTTTCAGGTTGATATAATAAAAAGAAGTTGAAGCTTTTTTTTGAACAAGAAGACCTGAAACCTTGAAGACCTTGTAAAGCACCTGTAGCATATAGTGAGACTTTAGAAGCTGATTATAATTTGATCGCTTTCAAGCCTTATAGATAAAAGTCATGTTATGATTATAGGTTGCCATTTGTTCCGAATTCAAGCATTTTGCACTTCTTTTCGTAGATTGTAATGAGTTTTATTTAACTTAGCTTTAATATTTTCTTTTTTTGTAGACAGAGGATTATATTTGGCTGCAAATATTTATCTTCTGAAAGAGAAACCGATCAAGTAAGTCAATCATCTACTGAGAAATTGCTGTATTGTCATTTCTTCGAACATATTTGTATCAGCATAATCTTCAGTTCACATCACGTAATGATCTAATACTTGCAAACAGAATTTTATGCTACATTGTCAACTTGATGCTGACTTACAGTCAAACTTGTGATCATTGTTAACTTAATGCTTTGCCAACATTGCCGTCAATCTTAGTCATTAACTTCATTTATTTGCGACAAAATTGTCACGTTAACCGACGACATATCTACTTAGCTAGGTCAACTTCCGGTCGGGTTCGAGTTACATGAAAAATCATCATATTTGAGTATGTTATAGCTGAATTATGGATTTGAAGAGTCATTATCATTAATCATGAATTGAAATGCAGGCGTATTTATCATTAGTCCGGCAGCCGGAACGAACTTCTGCAGGGAACCAGGCCGAAAATGAGACGTCCACGGAATGATGTGTACCTTATGCCTACTACGAATCCGCGCGTCTGCTGAGTTCTAGTTAGTTCCTCTTCCTGTCAGACACGAACAAAGAAAAACACTTGTTAATCCAATGTGTCGCAGATCGCGATTTATGAAATATTCTATGTTTTCTCTTGTCAACTGAACAGTATTAAGTCCAGAGCCTTAATTCTCGGCATGATATGTCTTCAGGTCATTTCCTATCATGTGTGTGAGTGTGTGTGTGTGATCATCATCGACAATCTCAGCTTCTGATCGTCGATGCATGCTGAGAGTGTGGTTCAGTGTGGATAAAGTGGGTCAACATGTTGGT
Organism: Prostheceraeus crozeri; assembly: GCA_907163375.1. Classification (NCBI taxonomy): domain Eukaryota; kingdom Metazoa; phylum Platyhelminthes; order Polycladida; family Euryleptidae; genus Prostheceraeus; species Prostheceraeus crozeri. The sequence continues at coordinate 150,470 of CAJQUW010002878.1, forward strand.
ATTTGCCGACAATAGAAGGCTTGCCAAATCAGAATGTGTGTAGCTTCGATAAATGTCCATGAACTAGACTTATTATTTTTCAGTTGTTAAGAGAAAACTAATATCCGGAAAACTGTATCGTATCTATGAAGTCATTCGCATTAGACTGTATTCATTATTGTGAATAAAGAACTTTGGATCCAGAAACTTGAAAATATACACATTATCAACATTTTGAGCAAAATGAAAGTCCGCTGTAGCAGCATAGTTGAGCTTTCATTTCATCATTACACAGTCATTGATATGCTGCTGAATACACACAGCAAGCTGACATATCTATTTTCCTTTCAGTGTTGCGTCAAACGAGAAAGTGGAGAAGCAGATAAATGTGATTCAGGTAGACAATCTGTCATTTCAATGCGATTTGTTTTTTCCCCGTATGTTGGTTCTGAGCATTATATCATTAATTGCCGTCATACAGTCAGCAACACCACGAAAAGCTCCTTTATCTTTTGCTTTTTCTCAAAATTTAATTGTGAGCTCTGAATTGATTGATTGCTAAATTTATTCACTTAATCAGTCGAGACAGTAGGCTCAGGAAACAGTGTGATTTGCCTAATTAAATGAAGTAATTAGTGATTGGAAGCTGATTATTTCCTGTCGGCACTCGCATGTCCTCCTGTTATCATTGATACAGTTGTAAAAATCTTGTCGATCCCCTTATCGGACGTCAGCATCAGCAACTACGGCGTGAAGAATTGCTATAAGCCCCTTGTATATATTTGTTTTAATGTAGTTTTGTCCAGTTTTATTTCTATATTTTCGTTCTTGTCTTTGTGAACTTTTTGAGAATCCGATGACTCATCAAAAATGGAATGACTTTTCAGCCATTCTTCTGATGACGGGGCGTGGTGCGTCTTGAAAGCGCTCAAGTATTAAAGCTATTTTACCTAACATCAAGGATTTTTTGGTCGCTTCTACACAAAAAGAGTCATTGCAGGTGCATCATGCACTTAGGTGTGAGTAGACGTGAAAGGGTGGGGTAGGTGTACTGCAAGCAGACCCGCTGCTGCGAGGGACCTAGGGGGCTGTCAGGTGCCCATCGTTGACTTCCTCGCATCTCTCCTAAAATAGTCAACATTGATGAACTGCTCTTCAACAGTGCGCGCATGAATTCAGGTGTTTGGATATCTCAGTTGGTAATGGGACACGCCTCGGTGCGGAGGTGCTGAAGGTTTAGGGTTCGAGTCTGGAGGTACCACCGCTTGCGAGAGCTGACGCTAACCTGGTGAGAGTTACAAGTGTGTGAAGGCGGCCCCGCAACTGAACTTACTTCACTGTGGGCCTGCAAAATTTGTATTTTAGATATTTGTGCACCAACAATTGCTGTATGCAAGACGCATGACAAGTCGAAACAAATGTTTGAATTAGGTTGGTCTCACCAGCAGTTGAAGACGCAACAAGTAAATATGTTAGTGATGAAATGTTAGACCACGTTCAGGGTTCGTGCGGCTTATGAAAGTTTGTAAAAGTTCGTGAACTTCGGTCCTAAAAAGTTAGTCAATTTCATGACTTCACAGAAAAGTTTGTGCCTCCAGACAGTTGTACGAATCCTGACGTTGCGTAGTTCGCTTGGCCTTCATGCTTCGAATCCTCTACAGTAAAAGGTAAAGGATAAAACATGCAAATGTCAATTAAGAAACTAACTGATCATCTTCCATGCCATGAAGATTCCAGATGAAACCAAAACCATCAATAGATTGAAATAGCATAATATCTTTTACAAACATTACAACATAGATTTGAGGCACACCCATCGGACTTCAGCATCAATTTGAGTCTCCTCCTGAAAATGCTCATCCAATAAATGCATAATTAATCCATAATTAATAATAAATGCCGTGTCCACAGCCCTGTACACGCTCTCCCCTTTCACTTAGGGATAAGACTCAAATCTCAATCTGCACGACATTTGGCGGATGTTCTAGGTGATCGATTTTTTAATATGTGTTGGTGCGTGTTTGATTGATGAGTGCTGAGACCTCAGCCACGTTTCGAATCATTGACAGAACCTTATCGTCGAGAAGCTGATGCGAATATTTGAGTACTATTAAGAAATTTAGTTGCGGCCGACAAAAGTATATAGTACGAGTATGACATCAACATTCGACTTGCGATAACTTACGAATAGCACGTCATGGACATCACAGGCGCTCTATTTTACGCATCAAAACTGATGTTGAGATTCTTCCGAACTCATGATCGTATAACAAAGATCAACTTAACAAAGATAAGTGTATTACAATTTACAATACTTCTTGACATACTTAAAGAGCAGTAAATATCAGCCGCGCAGCCAGGATTTCCGTCTGAGAGGGAATGCTTTGAGCATTTTGAAAATCCCATACATTATATTGAGTCTTACATAAAAAAGGCTGTTATTATCTTGAGTTAAATATTACGAATTATATAAACAAAGTTTGATCTGTAATTCAATGAAGGGGAAACACGTTATACTCAATTTATGTCATATCTTGTGTACCAGAAAGAAATCAGCATTTGTTGATTAAGGAAGTTAACACTATTAGTTAACACCCATATTAAAAAAGCGATGGCTTAAGCAGTTATCAGATGAAAACTTTTTGCTCATCAGGTGTAGTGGTACAGTGGAGGAAAACCCATTCCAAATTATTTATGCGGAAAAGTATTAGAAATGAAAGAAAGAAATTTTTCAATTTTTAGGCAGTTTCATCACATGTTAATTATTTTAATCTGTTATATCATGCAGTATATATTATTTATTCAATCTGTATCATCACTCAAGGTGAATGCTGACAATGAATACCAGGATCATACATTACAAATGTTCAGATGAATTCTTGGAAACGGCACGGCTAGAGTATAATTTTGTGGATTATTTTGCATGAAATGAAAATTCTTCGAAATAGCAAAATTTGAAAGAACAGCAATAGTAGGAATTTACTAGGGGATTCTTCCTACTCACGATTAGGGATGCATCCATTTGATTGGCAATGATATCATTTTATTTTTAAAATGACATAAAATGATATAATTTTATTTTTTATAATGAAAATATACCATTTTAGTGAAATGTACGTATAGGCCTACACCATAAATAGATCTAGTCACACGAATTTTTCGATTTACATTGCTACCATGATAATTTTGCTGCTTTTAGCAATGAAACTAAAACTATATTGCATGCAGCATCGATGTATTCCAAATAATGGAAGACCAAAGAAGGCAGATAAGTCATACAAAGCTTCCTGTATATCAAAACCTAGGTGGGGCCGGCCTATTTAGACATCGCAAGTTTTGATTTAAGCTTTACACACTCGAATTACAAATGTGCCTATAATATGCAGTTGGTTAGGCCAACAGAATCTAAAGTACGAAAAAAGGCTAAAAATATTTAGATTACAGTGAAGACTTCAAAAACATCAACACAGTTATTAATGAGTTGTTTGACAATTTGTGTGATAGACAGACTGACAGACAATAGCCTGTTTCTTTTCGCTACATGAATCAGCCAGTGGGAAAGGACATTGGTAAAACAAACGGATAAGATTAAAGTTGCTTCAAAACAACATGCGGAGAATCTATGATTAGAAAATATTATTGAAGCACCAAATTTTTGATCATATCATTTTTCAAGAATAAAATGATATAAAATGATATCATTTTTCCTTAGAATAAAGTGATATCATTTTATCATTGCCGATCTTTGATGCATCTCCTACATCCATCCCCTTACCTACGGCACTGGTAGAGACGTTTCAAAAATAAAGAAGATTCAGCAATAGCCGTGTTTATATTGTTAGGCTTTCTAGCTGACTGTTCGAATCCTGGCTAGACGAGTCGCCATAGGAAAGGCAAGGTGTTAGCCTCCTTGATAAAGAGCGTTTTGACTTCATTTGTGTCATTCATATGCTATGTTTATAATTACAAACCTGGCAGCAACTGTTGGCTGAAACTGCAGCGATCAGATTTCATCAGAATTAATTTTTTGTAGAACCGAAGGTCGAGGAAATTGTCGCTTCTAGTAAATTAACACATGAATTTCGGGAAGCTGTGCCTGATGAAATCAATTTTACAACCATGACTACGCGATTGGCTGATGAAGTCAAAGAAGTTATGCATGTAGAAGAATCCTTTCAAATGGACGATCTTGGAAATCAAGAAGTGGTTCTTATCATCGACGATGACGACGAAGAAGGTAGTGAGGGGGGATTTTTCTTATTACGGAATCGAGTTTGTAAAAAATAACATTTACACGATTTTGATGAGGTGCAACAAGCTATCCATCGAAAACGCGGACATGACTTTGTTTTCTCAGTAAACTTCGGAATTTTTTTGCAAGTTTGAAATGAAGGCTAGTGCCAGACAATATAAAGAGCTACTGCGTAGCCAACATATTATGGTCGAACACACGTCGACATCAAATCTTCTGAGAAATTTCCGCGCATGACGCCGGTAATTGTTTAAATTGCAGCACCATGCTGCTATCAGGTATTTGTAAGTCTTACAAATAAGTAATGAAATTTGATTCAGACTTGTATTTCTCATTAATGTTCATAAAAGGGGTGAATTCAGGCCTACATATTGTCCTGATATTGATTATTATTATCGGCAGAAATTCGAAAGATTGACGTCTAAGATGGAGTTTTTAGACAACTGGTGGTTCTCAACTCTACCCTGGATCCCCTTACACATTTTTTGATATTGCTCAAAGCTAGGAATCTAATTTTGGACTTTTACTATCTACGTTTTTCTGATTATCAACTCAAATTTTGCTAGACTTATCGCATGGGAACATCAACAATTGAAAATAACTTTCTGAAAATCAACAACTTTTCTTAATTTCCTGCTAAACATCTCAACACATTCGCTGCGGGAAAATCTAATGTAAGTGCTAGGCGTGTGCGGATGCAGAGGGTTCCCCGCCACATTTAGTAGATGAACAAACATAGCTCGACGTCGAGCTTGCAAAATCAAGCCCCACATTTACATTCATCGATTTTGGTGGGACTCCTCCCTCTCATCCTCAGCGAAGAAGTTTGTGAATTCAAATTGCTTGATCTTTTGTTGTCTTATACGGGAGGTTCATTATTCAATTTTCCACGATGTAAGCAAAAATATAGCTCTCCCTCAATTTGGACGATTTTTTTATTTCTGAAAAATAAATAAAGTTCCCCGACGCGTTTCGTCACGGTGGACAGAATCAAGGGGGTAAGTAAATGAACAGGAAGTTGGCTTAAATATAAAAATGATTAGGCAGTGACAACTCGTTAGATCAATTCATGCTTGCGGTTGATTTGTGGCTTGCTCAACGCTATGAAGCGTGCTTCGGCCATTTTAGTTTCCATCGAATTGTTTTGTTTATTTATGACAGAAAGCTAGAAATTATCGATGTTCATCATTCTATCGGCATGGTCAGTCAAACTATGTTCAGATAGTGCACTTTTACGATCTTGACAGTTCAAACTACGTCTGTGTTCATCATGCCGTAACTTTAAAGGTCGGCAAGTTTGACCAATGTAATTTTTATGACAAATTTTACATTCAAAATTATACGCAATGTATTTATCGCTACACATATATTTAGGTCCAATATCCTTGCACAATTTGCAATTACATTTGTTTTTGTTTTCAATAGTATTTATGCTATTAACTAAAGTTTGACCGGGTTTGCAGGTAACACGAACAGGAAGTTCATACTTACTGACCAGTTTATTAATTTTTCTTAAGTAGCTATCACTAATGAAATCAACACAAAGGTTAATTTGATTTTCATTACTTTTAGTATTGGATTTTGATTTTGGTGTAATTGAGTTAGGCTTAAAACCATTTTCATACAGACGTTTTTTCATTACATTAACTGACTCTAAGGAAGTATCTGAACAAAGATCATGCACATATTTAATACTACTGAGTACAAAATTATTTTTTATGTGATTTGGCAACCAACTATCTTCACGCATCGTAATTCCAGAATGACAGGATTTACTGAACCATTTATACCGCAACCTTTGACTTACGGAAATACTTATATCGAAAAAATTCAAGTAATCGTTTTCAGGAATTTCAATTGTGAAATTGATGTTATTGTTTGCTGAATTAAAGAGATGTAATATATCCTGAAAAAACTTTTCACTTTTTGGAAATGGTCCCAAGATTATATCATCGATATACCGCTTGTAAATTAAGGGTACAGTACCTAAATTTTTATTTAAGTTATCAAGAGCTATGGTTTCAATTGCATTCATGTAAATGATCGCAAAAGAAATAAAAAAATCGTCTAAATTGAGAGAGAGCTATATCAAATTGCTTGACTAAGACCATTGATAAAATGGGAAAAAGTTATAATTAATACATTCATCAATTCTCGAATGCATCTATGTAATTATTATGAATAAATTGGCAAAAACCTTTAAACGCCACTCATCTTAGCTTGATAAGTAGCATTATCATGCCTCAACACTTTTGGTGTACCTGTATTTCTTCATTTGAATGAGCTGTTGCTTTAGTTTTTCTGTACGACTTGCATAATTAAGATAGTAGCAAACAACACACAATTTGCATGCATTCACATAATAATATATTGTAATCCAGGCTTTCAATCCCGGGCTTACACTCCTATTACTAACCCTAACCTGGTGAGAGTTGCGAGTTTGTGACGGCTGCCGTACCCCAATCTTCTAGTATGGCTTCGTGACTTGGGTGGGACAGGGATGAGTATGATTATAGGAATGGTTTTAGTCAATTCTAACAAAAATTGTCGAAGTTTCCTTATATTTCAGATATCTCTGACACACCTGGCTCGGAAAATGGAAAACCTGAGACTCATGAAGCAGATTATCAAAGGGACAGTGCACCTATCCAAGTTGATGCTTTCCTAAGTGAAATGCACCATGGTAGTACTGATTCTGAGGAGCGTCGATATCAATGCCGACTATGTGGAAAACAGTTCAAAAATAAGAGTCACGTGAAAATTCACTTACAAGGGCATTTGAACATTAGGCCATATCGTTGTCATGTGTGCGGGAAATCATATTGTCAGAACTCTGATTTGACTAAACATAAACTCAAGCATAGCAAGGAGCGTCCGTTTCCTTGTCATCTTTGTGAGAAGGCGTTTACAATGAAATGGTGTTTAAAAAGACATTTACTATCCCATAATAAACCACACCAACATTATTCACAAGAATCCAAAGTCCATTCTTACAGATAAAATTATTGTTCATTCAAATATGAAGATTCATTCGTTCATCTACAAAGTAATTGCATTGACCACGGATCGATGCGCATCAGACATTCGTATAACCCTTAAACTTACACCTGTGGTACTCACGGATTAGTGTGTTACAATAGTTGATCTCAAACATTATTTTCTTTGATCCAGAAAAATCTTGCATTGAAAAAGAGGATTGTTCTTTATGATATAAGGACATTTTTATCATGAAGTTAGTTTTGGAAACATAAAATTTTAAGCTGTTCCTTAATCACAAAAAATCTCCTCTTTTGAAATGCAAGATAATAACGATGTCAGCATAGCGACTTGTGGTCAAAGTGGTCGTGAAACTAGATTTTCGGAAAACTGTCTGAGGTAATGTCTCGAATTATTCTTTGAGTTGGAATCTCTTCGCTTGGAATAGGTAACGCCACCTTCCTTCATTACCGCTGACTAACTCGAGCCTGGTGTGACTTGTTATTGTACGAAGGCGGTCCAGCTCTAGCTTGTTAATGTGACATTGTGTCATGTTGGGGAGGGAGGAGTAAAGGTGATACAATGTCAGCCATAGAACATCGTAGATGCAGGCACTATCCACCACGTAGACAGATAATAAAATATTAGTGCAGACAATTTAGGAACTAAATATGAGTAACCCGGATAAAATTAATGGTACCCTGAAAATTGTCATACGTGTAGTTTGGAAATTTTGTTATTAACATATCAAAAGTCACCGTGAATCCGTCCTGTGCTGTTTGAGAAACAGCCTCCGAAAGTTAACATATTGCATTGTATTTCTGATTGTGCATTAAGAGTGACGCGCACGTATATCAGCTGGCGCTGTCAACCAATGAGCGTGCAGCTGGCAGTCAATGGAAACCTGAAATGTAAAATGTTCATGATCAAGCGTTATTTTTTGGGGTGTTTATGATAGCATGCACTTGTCAATCTACTATCTGATGGACAGTCAGGATAGGTTGTAGAAAATGAAGTAATTGTATGCACGAACCGTCAATCAGTCATTCAAAAAGAAAAATATTGGTCAACGCTAGGTTGGGTGCGTTTAGAGCTAGGAAGAACTTGCCTGAGGTGCAACAGAGTCGTAGGAACGCAGTCATTTCACAATCTTCAGCTAGGTACAGGATCAAAACTTGTGATGATGTAGTGTCAATCAAGTCTCAACTACATTTTAATCGAATGCTCTGTGTGCCAAAAGTGCTGAATGACTGAAATCATGATTTAGCCTCCCAGTTTTCAATCTCCTATCGACAATGTTTCTTTGAGAAAGGGGACACACTGTTAAATGTCATTGTCTTCACCTTTTATATTTCATCACTAAGATATTCATGCTCATAACTCTAATGATGATCAAGGTTGAAAATTTTATCTTGGTATTGAATTGCTACCGTAAGAAAGATGCACATCTCTTTTCACACTAAGCCTTATCCTGAACGAAAAATTCATTTTATAATTTTTCAGATTGTTCCGTTCGTTTTGTATCCTTTTGAATGAATAGAATTTGTTATTAATCGATGCATTTTTTTCATTTGTACTTTGTTCATGTATGTGATATACTTGGTGGAAGCAGAACAGAGCATGATGCTTACTGTTTTTCGTACTTCGTACTTGTCTACGTTGAACGGGGTCATGATGAACAAAACAATTCAGAGATGATGCATGTCTGATGTATCTGAACATGTACTGATAATTATGAAATGATCATGGACAAAAATGTTAAATTTGTTGTTTTCTCATACAAAATCTTTGACGTGTTAAATAAAGTGTTTAATCCCATTGCCAAGTCGAAACGGGTTATTCCAAAAATATCGGCATCACCGGAACCGGCTCTCCTAAAATTGGCACCGATTTTGGTGCCACTACCGAATTGTCTTATATCAGAGTTAAGCTACCAATAAAATCAATCTCTAGTCCAAAAACATGGGTTAAGAGAACATTATTCTACAAATGCAAAATTGCTCCGCAATTGACTAACCGCACGAATACGACCGTAGAGCGCAAACTCGACACGAACACATCCGTGTTCCCCGAACTTCAATTTCAATCCAGTTTATTCAATTTCATGGCATGCAATCTCCAAAGATGAATTACGGTAACAATTCACCAGAAACTATTCAAATTTGCGCTGACAATTTGCACGTGTATTGTAATTGCAAGAAAAATAATGAAAAATCAAAAATTGTTTGAATAATTGGATAGCTCCGTATTGGTCGAATTTTTGAATATATCAATAGAAGACTAATTTACTGTCTTGAATGTTGAACGGTGAACAATTTCCCGTTCTGTGTTTCAAAACGATATTTTTCAGATCTTCAACAGAACAAACATTGTATGTTGTGCTATCAGGACTTTGATACGTCTACCGCAATGTATGTACCCTTGGGCCTGCAAATAGACTAGTAAAGAATGTCATATCTTGCATTTCTGCATTGATGCACGTCCGTCTATTTTCATTCAAAGGATGATATGTAGTGTAGTTCGTCGTTCGCAGATCGTCTCCAAAATGCGCCTTAACGCGAAAGCTACGAGTCGGCGCGATTAATTCATGGCCTGAATTTTAAGCAACAAATTTTCAAAATTTCAATTAAAGTTGTCAATTTTGAATGACCCCTGAACGAACTCCATCTTGTCAACACTTCACTAACTGCGAACACTGATGCAGCTTCTACGTTATTGCTGCTCGCGTATAGTTTACTGTCACTGTTCCTTACAACATTACATCGGTATACAGTACTTCATGTTCATTGTTTACAGTGTTTGTTTGTTTTGAAATTTTCTTGATATTATTTTATTTGTGAGTGCATCGAGTGAAGGCCGAAAAGAAAGCAAATTTCACTGAATTCATAATAGTACCTTGTGTTTATCCCGCTATTAGAATTGTGTTTGTCCCTCTATTTGAACTTGAAATTCGACAACAGCACAAGGTTAAGGAATTTTGCTCAAGTGAAGTTCATGGATTTATCAGCAAATACAATGCTTCAAATTTGAAAATGCATCTGAAAACAAAAAAATTGAAACCTTCACTTTTCCAATGAGTTTAGCTAACCAGCTTTCAACATGGATTTACAAAGTCACATTTTGTTATGCGGTTAGTGAAATTTATTGATGAAAGTATATTTGTTATAAAACAATGATGAATTGACACTTCGATGGACATGGTTGAGTTTCAGTTCTTTGTGGTGGCAGTGCTGTCTTAGACTATCATTGGTATTTGTAATAGATGCCATCGCTCTATCGTTGATGAAAGCTTGGAACCTTTTGGTATGTATAGAGCAGACGCCGAACAGGGGTTTAACTTCGAAGCAAAGGTTACCTTTTATAATTCATCCCGCTGGGTAGCATAATAAATGTCTGAGATTGGAGCCGATAGTCCGGCAGCTAGAACGAGTTTCTGCAGGGACCGAGGCCGAAACTATAACTTTCACAGATTGATGTTCACCCTATGCCTACTACAAACCTGCACGTCTGCCGAGTTCTAGTGAGCTACTCCTTTTGTCAAACAAGATCAAAGAAAAACACCTGTAAATCCAATGGGATGCAGATTGTAGTTTTTAGATAAAATGAAATGTACTATGTTTCCTCTGATTAAAACGAAATGCACTAATCCCAGAGTCATAATTTTTGACATGGAATGTCTTCAGGTCATTTCCTATGATGTGCATGTGTTTTTATCATGCATCTAATCGCCAATGTATGTGAGAATGTGGTTGAATGTGGATAAAGTAGCTCAAAATGTTTGTGTTTACCGACATCAAGAGGATTGCCAAATATAGATGTGTTTAACTATATAGACAGGGGTGCCTGAAAATGAAAGGAAATGACCTGAAGACGTTCCATACCAAAAATTATGACTCTGGGCTTAGTTCTTTTCGTTTAATCAGAGAAAACATGCAAAATTTCATTTTAGCCAAAATCTGCAATCTGCATCCCATTGGATTTACAGGTGTTTTTCTTTGATCTTGTCTGACAAGAAGAGGAACTCACTAGAACTCGGCAGACGCGCTGATTCGTAGTAGGCATAGGGTGTACATCATTCTGTGAAAGTCTCACTTTCGGCCTCGTTCCCTGCAGAAACTCGCTCTGGCTGCCGGACTGCGAACGTCTAGCGGAGAGTCTGTTGGTAGGCTCAAACAGACAACCTATAGGAACTCTCCTCGTGTTGCATAACATTCATATTCATCGAAGAATAACTTGGTTATGAATGCGCGAGACATTATGCAACGACATTCACTTTGTAATGGCCACTCCTGACCAGTGTATTTGAACGAGGCAATTATTTCAGTTCACTCAGTTTCTCGTTCATGTGACGCTTTTTTTCGTTCACTCAGTTCGCGATTCATTTTGATGTATAAGTTTGAGCTAGGTCGCTCATTTGACTAAAAAGGCCAGTTGTTTCAGTTCGCAAACCTTGTGACGGCATGGGAATGTTTATGGCAGGGTTATAGAGACGTAGGCGGGTGATTGGAAGGCCTCCTCCCTAGTCCTGGTTGATGGTTATGTGCGTGTCGAATTGGATGCGGACAAGGTGCTTTCCTTTGAAATACTAATAATAATGCATATATTTATATTCCACTTCCACAAGAAAGTTCTAAGCGGTCACATATTGTTTAAGCAATTGACTTTAAAGTCTTTTTGAAGTAGATCGTATTAAAGAGCGAACGAAGGTCAGCTAATATTTCATTCCAACATGCTGTAGCAAGAACCGAAAATGTGTGATCATCGTGAGTGATGTTAGGAGTCCAAGGGATCTCCAGAGAACTACTTTTATTTACATTGCTTCTCATGTTTGTCCTGTGTTGCTCATGAAATTGAATTTCAAATTAATTTTCTTTCGGTTTTTCGATTGACACATACACATTGCTGTTTTTGTACATTCAAAAATCAGTCTCTAATATACATAGATACTGTATAAGCCAATGACAGCAGAGTGATTCCCAAGCTGTAAGAGCACTGCTAGCTGTTCAGCCGTCAACTACAAGGGCTAGATAAGAAAATAATTGTTATCCACCAATTAAAATTGAAGAAGCCATTACATGGTACTAACAGTCAATGTTCATGCATTGATGCTTACGCAACATACTGTGCTACAACATTTTGTAAATTTCAAAACAGCTTAATATTGCAACTGGAACGAACCAAATGTACTGAAGTTTTATTCAATATGTGCCAATATGTGCCTTTCTATCGTGCCAGCAGCTATCTTCCACCACATACTGTCTGCTATCTTTACAAGTCCACTATTCGTCCTCTGATGGAGTATTGTTGTCATCTGTGGGCAGGCGCCCCACAAACGCATCTTAACCTCCTTGAACGGGTTGAGAAACGTGTCAAGAATCTCATGGGTGAAAAACTTGCTACCAAGTTGCAGCCGCTCTCCGTCAGACGGGATGTTGCTTCACTCAGTCTCTTCTACAGGTACTATTTCCGTAGAAGCAGCTCTGCTGTAAATGAGTGCGTACCCAAACCTAAGATCTTCTCCAGAAGCACACGCAGAGCCAATGCACTCACATGCTCTCATGTGAGCTTAGAACGCGCACGTACTGTGAGTCGCTCGAAAAGCTTTTTTGTTCGCACGGCACAGCTTTGGAATCAGTTTCCCCAGACCACTTTCCCTGACCAATACAATCTTGATACTTTCAAGAGGCGTGCGAACAGGTTTCTAATGAGGACAGCTTAATCAGATTAGAAGATCTGTTTTTTTCATTTTATTTATTTAAAATAATGCAATTTGTTACTTTTCATTGGGTAACCCCTAGCTTCGTTCATAGCTCATAGCTGTGCTAGGGGTGAAAATTCAGTTAAAAAATGTGACTATGGCACGCAGCAAGCATCAGTATCATTCTTAAGTGATATAATCGCGGCACTATAGCAGTAATCGCATTTTTCATCATGTATGAAGGATGTCTTTTATCACGTTTTTCTTAAACACTGCGTAGTAGCCTTTTTATCATGCTGTCGAAACGACGATCAGACCATTTCAAATTACAAAGCAAATCTATCACCTATAGCATAGGATAAGAAGCGCATATTTTTTCATGATAAGAATCGAAGTACATGACATGTAAGTAACACAATCAACACAGCATGAACTACAAGTAAGCTTGAAATTCAATGTAAGTGAGGCATTATGAAGTATGAAGTGGAAATCAAAAATAATTTTCCGAGCTGGACCCAATTGGGATGAAAGAACTTCGTCAAATGGTCGTTTGTGAATGTCTAATGGCGATGTAAAGGATGAATTAGGTGATATAGAGCATGTGAAGAATTACCTGCTACTTCCTTGAAAGGGTTTCTTCATGTAGCACAGCGTCGTTTCGGTATGTTATCTTCAAAATTACAATTAATTTCATTTCCCAGAAAATTATTCGGTGAGCCGAATCATTTATTTCAAGCCTTTCAGACAAGGTTTTGTTAAGTCTGCCGAAAGTTCGCAACGCATATATTTCACTATACTGCGAATATAGCTGTTGCATACTAGATGGAGCTAGCCATCTCAACTTTTAAACTATTCAATTTTCAACGAGTTGAAGAATTACTTATTGATGGTATATTTTCGGCACAGCAGACAATCGCTGTTTTCTCAAAATAACCTTCTGTATATGGCTGTTCTTATCTTCTTTTTAGTGCACTTAGGCAGCGACTGCGTCGCGAAACGTTTGCCGTGTAAATACTTTTAGCTATTCGATTTTATTAAAGCCTTTACTAAAGGGAGTGCCGTATATTTTTTCTCATCCTCATCATGAACACCCTCCCGTATAAGGCTATCAATTATCAAAATAACCATTATGGCGCTTATTGCTCTTTGCATTCAAACATAATTTATTTGTTGCTTCTATGTAATACAATATTTTACTTGTGCGAAATACTTAGGCTATAGTGATTTCGGATTTTTAGTGACTCAGATCTTCTTTTCAGGCCTGTGATTACTCCTCAAATTCCTCAAATATTTTTTTACTCCTCATATCCTCAAAAATTCCTCAAATATAGCTTAACTAAGAGACATTCCTCAAATGTGACACATTTCAGACTAAATGTGTGATAATTTTTAGCGAATGGCGATGACATGTAAACTTCCAATCAAGAAGCTGAGATGGAATCCCATGACATGTATCCTACATCCTGACTGCTGAGCATGAACAATTACGATTTATAACTTGTTATTGTTTCACGTCGTTTTCATTTCTGGAAGATACATGGCTGCAGATGTTTGGGTTCGTCCGGACTTATTTTGCTATGCAGAGAAGTCTGAAGCTGTTGTCTTTCGAACTCCTTATTGCAACACTTTCACGTATTTAATGAGTGAAACACTGCAATCAACCTACAGAAATTGTATATTTGAACACTGCAATCAATTTTTGCTTCCAACATTATAATGTTGCGGAGAATTCCAACAATAAAATGCTTATTCAATTATTTTCATTAATTATTTTGACCTGTTTCACAGCCTTCATTATGTTTCTGCGACTATAGGGTTGCCAAATGATCGCCTGTGCTTCGTAAAGAACTTTAGGATATCGATCTTCTATGTCCATTATGTGATAACGTATAGATAGCCTAGCCCACTTGGATTTCAATGCTCTTATCAACTGAAGCTTTTGCTTTACCCATTCTCTTCCATTATATTTCCGCTCAATATGAACACATCCGATGGGGTAAAGCAGATGGTCTCTAAATTTAGTGTCTATATGATACCTGGTCACTAGCGTGTGGGAATTGGAAGCTTATGAGGCTCTGCTATCCCATGAGTCTGCAGCTACGTTTTCCAGGGTCTGCAGACCGACATCTGAACACGTGTTGGTGTGAAAGTAATGCACACATCGTTTATCGTTGTATGCGAACTTAGATTAATTAAGACATTAAACCCCATATTACTGGGTTGGTAGATTTTCAACCTGGGTCTACTGCAAGATGTGGATGTCAATATCTCAGCGGAACTTCATGCGAATAGAGGTGATAATCTTTCACTCTTTGCCTAGATGAGACCAACGACTTAGCTGGCAAGCCTGTTCCTGACACTTGTTTTGTGTCGTCTGAGAGAATTCATGTTCATAAGAATTTAGATTGGAGCGATTTGATCAAAGGGCTAACAGATAAACAAGAGCCACCAAAACTTATGCCGTAAAAAGTAATATTAATATATTAGTGTGTGATGTGGCGTATCCTTCATAATATTGAATTTTTTAAGCCACAAACAATGCATTCCGTCAACGATTTTAATCTTTTTATAGTTATAGGTTACTTTTCTCCCAAAATTTGTGTAAAATCCGTGAATATTAATCGTCACAATAGCCCCAGATGCCTGTATTTAGGATATTTCCTACATTCAATAAATTGCAGTATACTAATCTGACAAGCATCATTGAATTGGCGACGATGGCGTGAAGCACATCAATATCAGCAGCTTGATCTGACATCCTCTGTTCGACACATTCTAAGGAGATTGTACTTGAGGTCAACAAATTAAATTCGTATCAACGCGGGAAGTGATTTTGACAAGTATTATCCCTTTGTAATATACACAACTTCAAAAAGTGTGGTTGAGCGTGGTGTGGTCAATCCTGGGTTTGCCTTCTTGGACCTTCATGATTTGAAGCTTGTCCCAAAATCCATGCTAAAATTTGGAGTTTTTTGCAATTACCATATTAGGCTCTGCTTCCATTCCTCACATTTTTCAAGGCTAATCACAGGCCTGTCTTATAGATGTGGAGAGAAGAAGTCGGCCTCGTTGAAATGCTCTTCACTTACATCAGTGAAATCAACAAATTTGAAAGTTATGCCAACTGGAGACCGGTGCTGGTGGACATCCTTGCCAGTCATGAAGAAACAAGACGGTGAGTGATGAGGATAAACAACTTTGTAATTCACTTGTCTAATTTTGTATTTCTTTGCAGCCAAAGATTATCTCTTGCCAATGAATATGTCAACGAAGGGAAGCCAAAGACAGAGGTACGCTTTCTCTTGACTTGACTTTTTCATGAAGAATGAAAATAACGATCTTAGAAATGTCAGAGACACATTTGCTTCTTACGTTGTAGAAGTCTGAAAAGTTAAGTACTCAGCGCTCATTTGGTGAAGATTGGTAAGCTTTTAGATACAAAATTTTGGTCCGATCGGAGTATGTTTTGTGGTCGCGCAAAGAGGTCAAAGAGAGGTACAAAACATTGCCTCTGACGTCATCACATGACCTTGGATGACCTTTTAGGTGTCATGGAATGATAGATTGGGGTCAGATTTTCATATGTTGATCTTAGCTTCGTCGCAAGATGACATTTCGGGTTCGAAAAGCATACAGTTGTCACGTGACCATTCATGAAGGGATAATTTTCGGGCCGTAGATGTCATCTTGCGACGAAGGTAAGCATTTGAGAGTCACATTATAATCAACAGATACAAATGTGATCCCAATCTATTCTTCTTCCCAGTCCTCAACAATTAAGCGCTGAGCACTTAACTTTTCAAACTTATATTTTTTTGCAATACCCTAATGTTCATATTATTCTTGCGTGGTCGTTATCTTTTTTGACACGAACTTCGAAAGTTAATTTCTTCAACAGTATATCAATTCATCAAAAGCTGCTATTAACCCTAGCCACACGGAGCTCTGACACGGGTCGAGATTTCGGAGCCCTCTTTATCTCCTACAGTATTGCTCAGCAACATGAAAGTCCTCAACCTTGAATATCCTGGAAATCATCGTGTTTTTAGCATCAAACTTTGAAAAGTGAATAAAAGTGACCGGCGGTGTGGCCTTGTGGTAGAGTTCTCTGTGCGTCCGGGAAGCCTTGGTTCAAACCGTGGTAGGATCAAACCTGAGACTTAAAATATGTACACTCTGCATTCTTGCCAAGCACTCAGCACAAAAAAAGAATGAGAGAGGGAAAAATAGCAACTTGGCCAAATGAAAGAAAGGCTACGTGCCTAAAGTGCTTCCGAGCATAAACAAGGTCCATTTATTTACAGGGTGGCGGCCGAGCCTGGGAATCGCACGGGAATTTTGTTGGGGCCCGGGAATCACCATTAAATTTTTGCGAAATAGCCAATCAGCCCTTAAATAGCCCGGGAATGTCATTTCATGATTTTTATCTCTAAGCTCAATGAACATAATTTCTTAATTTCAACTAACTAGTAATATGACTATTATTGAGCCACTATTTCTGTTAAATGTCTTCGAATCCTGATTGATGTAATCAAGTAAATATGCGCAACATGTGGATGGAATATTCAAGACTTCATAAATAATTGGGTTGACTATAATTCGTACATACAAGTATAAAGTCGCAATCAATGGACAGGGGTCGCAAAAATCGTTTTGATTTTTCTGTTTTATAATTTGCTTGTATGCAATTTCGTAACAGACTCGTAATATGGCCAATTATGCAGCCTCTAAATACATACTAAAAAAGTAATATCTAAATCACTTATCCTGCTCAATAACTTTCATCAGTTGAAAGATTTTTACAAAAGCACAACTTTTTGAGCAATAAATAATTTAAGTAAGAATATATCAATTTAACACTGAAAGTTACATACACAGTTACACACCTTCATCCACAACAAGTTGAGGATGATATCAGTCCAAAATCATGCAACAAAATTTTACCAACGCTGCCACTGAGAGAAAAGGGCATCAGAGTTTTCGTTGATGTTTCGAATGAAAGTCAATGGCTAAGCTAGGTGAGAGGGTGATGAGTTCGAAAACCTCACAGTAAATCATGTCAGGAAGGCCACCTAAGCCAAAGGGACTTATGTATTGACCACCGCTTCCAAATATCTGGGTCGCTAGTATATGAAGCCATCTGGACCTTCCGTGAGCGGATAAGATTTTGCTCTCTGTTCCGGTCCCGACTATACCAGAAACGCGAAAAATATGTCAATAAATAACATTCTAGCTAACATATCTGGCAAATTTTGCTAGCCTTCCATGTGCCTAGAAAAAAGGCCCAGCTATCTCAGACCTGCTCTGCCGTTTAGCCGCGACGTACACGTATGTATGTCGCACAAAGTGCACCGCATTACTAATCGACGGCCAAAGAAAATATTTCAAGAGCGCGGGATTGACTGATGGCCTATTAAAAAATTTGTGACACTTTCATTATTAAGCCTATTGATTTTGAAAATAATCAGAATTATTGAAGAATGAACTTAATTAGGCATATGCAATACACATTTAATCACGCATTTTGCCGGTCAACTATTTTTAAGCGAGCACAGATGATCAGGCCTTTATTCAGTGGCTTGTAGCCCGAGAACTGCTTGTGAGATCAGAGTTTTTTCCAACGATAGAAGGGTTCATTATTTGCACTCGTACTTTCTAATGATCACAAAATATGCATAATATTTTATTTTCATCAACTGATTCATGTAATTTTGTAACTTGTTCCATATAATTTTTGCTTTTAGTCAATTTTTCAGACTTCAACTTTCAAGCATGCAAGGATGAAGTAGTTAATTGTCTTTTCAGACGTGATATTTTCAAAAATAGTGCATTGTCAATTAATTAGGAAGCATTTTGAAAATTTGTTATTGGCACAGTTTTGAATATTATTTCAATACACACTAATTACAAGAATACTTATACAATGTGAAGAAGAAGCAAGTTGAATAATTTGGTGACGAGGAATGCAAAGTCACATAGAGTCAAATCAAGCCAGATTAAGAAACTTCTGCCATGATTTAAACGATGTTATTTGTCTTTAATGGAAAGGAAGCATTACTGTGTTAGACTGTCATTGCTATCCCTTGAATCAAGAAATATCGAGACCTTGATTCTGCAGTATTATACCTGACATTGCTGGAAACTTCAGACACAAACTGTATAGCTGACGGTTTCCGTGTATCCTTTGTTTCTATGCAAACATAATAATAAAAAAATGGTGATAAAAAGGAATTCCTCTGACCTTCACGGTCCTCGTCCAGTGTGGCAGTTTTTCTGGCTTCTCTTGTTGATAACTTGGTGTCATCGTGCTATTGCATTAACATGTGTATTTTGATATCATGGTTTCTATCATGGTTGTTGCTTCAACTTAGCATGCTTGAAAATTTCAGTCTGATAAATCGGCGAAATACAATTTTCTAGAATTTGATGAATCAGATGATGATAATGGAGTATTATTTGATCGTTGGAAAGTTCAAGAAATCAACTTTTCTATCGATATGAAATCATCATGAGATCCCACTGACTGCAGGTCATTGAGGAAAGGCATATGTTTATAAGCTTATGAACCACCGCTCACAGAATTCACACATTTTGAAAAATGAATGCGTTGGAGTCAAATATCGTTCATTATCTACACATAAATTTGGTGGCAAAATTCAAACAAGGACTGTCTCAATAATTATGAAAATAGTTTAAAGCAGTGTCCGGATAATTCTTGATCGGTGTAATTGGAATAACATATCTGGTCAATATATAAAATAGCTTGAGAATTGGATGAAACAGCCCGGGAATTCGAATCTTGAAATTTGGCCGCCATCCTGTATATATTTTATTTTATATTATTTCAAGTTGTTCTTCTATGTAATACCAGCAAAAGCAAGAACACTTTTCAGTGTGAACTCCGTGTTTTTATTTTGGTCAAGCAGTCAAATAATAAAATCAAATCAAAATTACAGAAATTTTCGGCCTCTTGGCCCTTGTCAACTGTTGATGTTTGCATCTCCCTTACGTGCATATCCAACCATTAAATAAGGCCATCACTGGTCATAGATCAGCAGTGAACATGGCTAACAAGAGGGTATGACGTCATTTCTTGTTTCCTATTAATCTTAGGTTTTAGACTGTCAATATATTTACATTCGTCGATAGTAGTATCACGAGAATTAGTTTAAAACTCCGAACCGACTGGTCGAATATGTTCTTCTATGTGTCATGGTATTGATAACTCATGTTTTTTTAGCAATTCCAATTGCATTCACAGGTTTTAATCACTGATATGATTTAGTTGCCTGATATGGTTTGCTTGTAGACGTATGCATATGATGCATTGTAGTCATTTTTGTATACCAGCGACAGATTTTCATGCTTATTAGAACTATTGTTTTTTGTTTAATCCTAGAACTACAGAAAAATCGCCATATGAACATGTTTTCCAAATTGAAGAATGCAGCTTTATGTGAATTCCAACATGAACATTCAGACAAATACCCTTATGTTATTTGCGCATATGCTTGATACGAAGTTTTAGAATTGTGGTCGCGAAATGTTTCGAATTTGTGACTTCTGTGATTTTTCAGATTGAAAATCAAGAGCTGAACAATGGTAATAACAGACCGTCTCATTCGCTGATAACAGGTAAGAGCACGTATTTCAATACTTTTCTTTTTCGCGTCATATCGTATCATATATTTGAATCTAAAGGGTGATTCACATATCGACAATATTACTAAGAAAGCTTCTCAACGCATATTCCTTTTAAAGTAACTGAAAAAGATTCCTGGTATAAGCAAAAACGATCTTTTGTGTGTGTACAAGGCATATATTTCAGGCATACTTGAATACAATTGCCCTTTATTTATCAATATGTCCAGAAAATCAAAAAGAAAGGTTAGAAAACGCTGCCATCTTATCATATGTGGTCGTTGTGACAGTAATTGCAATTTACTGCCTTCCCTCCTTGAGCGGGCAGACAAGATTGCTCTTCGTACGTTTTCAGATATGGCGGATTCTAACAGTGATAATTTCAAAGTTATTGATACAATAGGAATTAGCGACTCAATGATTTATTTCTGTAAGTTATTATGATTCAAAGGAAAACAGTTGCCAACAGTTGGAAAGGAAACAGTTGCTAAGGAAATGCCTGCCCAAGCATTTAGACCGCGCTGACCATAGATTTTGTATGAAGATGTTTGGGGGTACAGGGGTCTTTATAGTACACTTTGTGTAACCTTCGAAAACGGCTCTCTTGAAAATAGCTGTTCGAGTCATGTATTCTAGTGCACCTTGTTGAAACTGATGATTGAATAGGCATCAGTAATAATTTTATACCTTTACTTGCTAACTGTGAGGATTCAGAAACATCTTTATTAGAAGAGACCCAACTTCTGCCTGAACGCTTTCAAAACTTACCGGGTTGTGTGATATCGAATGACTGTAAGTTTCTTACTTTGAGGGGCTACGACTGCGTAATTTAGGGGGGCCATTCCGATTTGACTTTCCGGTTTTTATTTTTGATGAGAGTGGCAGTTCTGTATTCTGAAACCGTTTGGTAACTTTTTTTTCAACTTTTTGTACCATTTGGCTCCACGCCGACTTACCGTTTCAGGCCATATCGAAATTCCACTTTGTAGCTCTATGCGACGGTCCTCTACTTTCTTCCCTTATTGCTCAAGGCTATTCAACAAAATTGTTTTTTCTTTTACCTGATTACCTTCTTTTCCTTAACGATGTTGTGATATTCGCATGAACTGGCTTACAAAACTTATGTGAAAATGTTTGTATGATTTCAATTTATCAATATACAAAGATTATTATTATTATATTCTTCTTTATTTAAGCATCAACAGCTGCTGGCATGAGCTATGATGACCTTCGGGTTGGCTGCTTGGATGATTTGTCTATGGATGACGTGGATGAAGAGGAATATGAAGACGTGAAGTTTGGCTTAGATATTAAATTGCCAATCATGCCGAAGGGGAAGACTGGTCAAGTGAAATTGGGACCAGAGGCCGATGAATGGTATGAGGAGGAGAAGACTGAAATGATGTTGCATCCTCAAAACGTTGATATCATATTAATCGACGATGAAAATGATGAGCCTGGGAAAGCTTCAAGTAAGTGTTGAATTTATTTGTTCATTTTTAGTTACCCTTAACTTACTGTGTGGCATAGTGGTGAAGTGCTTGGTCTATTGATCCAGAGGTCGAGCCCCGAAAATGTCATTGGAAGTTGTCAAGAAGGGCATCCGGACTTCAAGGATCACAACGTTTTGGATAAAAGTCTGACTAAGTCAGCACCGTCCAAGCCCCCAGTTTGGTGGAGTAGTGACGTTAAACCATCACACTTCACCAGTTTTAAAGGCAAAATTGTGCATTGAAGACATGTCATCTAATACCATTCTTGGAAAATGTTCCTAGGTGCTGACCCTGGTTAACCAATTTTTATTATTAATAAGATGTATAGTGTTGACTCTGAAAATGATGAATTGATGGTGAATGAAAGCGAAATATGGACACTGATTATAAGCGTAAAAAGAGATTACAATAACAGAACTATCGATAAGTACTTTTCAAAAGAACCCTTTATTAGTGATAAATGTGAAGTGCAAACTAGAGATGTAACCAAACCAAGCCGAGTCGAGCGGAGGGGAGCCGACAGCAGCTCGGCCCGGCTTGAAACAGTCTGCCCACGGCTCGGCTCGGCTTCATTCCTTTGAGCAGGTTGGAGCCGTGGCTCCTCGACTTGGCTCAAACTATTTCAAATGATGTGCAACATTGAAAATTGTCATTGAAATCCGGGGGAAAGGGCATCCGGACTGAAAGTATCATGACGCTCATTCTTAAGTCCGAGTATGACAGTACACCTGTGAGGTAGCAGCGGCGTTACTTAAAGGTTCATTTTTCATTCATATTTTATCCTACCCGATAATAATGGGCGATTGTTGCTAGTGTACGCTATATGCAATGTAGACTTGCGATAAGCATCAGTTGTAGTAACATATGTGGCCCTAAGATATTGGCGGTTTTTCTTTACCTGAACTCAGGAATACCAGCTTTTGATATTCATGCTAATGTTGATGAAATATGTGTTGTAATAGCGTGGTATGCACAGAATTATGTAGATTCATCTGCGAAGCAGATAAACAAAATATTTAATTCTGTGGTGGTATGCCAGTTTCTTCATATCATGGACGCCTTTTCTCAAATAACAGTCTGCCCTGAGATACAGTAAATTACGAGAATTTACGAATCGATAGTATTCATTAAATCCCCAGATGTGAAGCCGCATTATCATTTTTCTTAGCATTTTCCTTCATTATTTACTTAAGGTATTTGTTATTTGCTGAGTGAATGAATGGCAGACGGAATACTTTTCAAAATTTAAATATGAACATCTGTTCACTTCCGCCAAAGTCACTTTCCACTTCCTAAAATAACCAGTTGCAGCTGCTTGGCTAGGAGACAAATAATAGTGCTACGTATGACTTAGGAATGGGAATTTTTGTTCATTATAGCAGGAGTGCTCCTTACAACCTCGCACGCAGTAACCGAGGTTAATTTTGTATGACTCTTTTGGTGGGACTTTCTCCATGATTGTTTTAAAGAATACTCGTTATAGGTGAGCTTATTGTAAGTGTGTTATTTATTGTGTAATATGTTACAGTATATTTCTTCAACCATGCTTCAAATATCAAAAGAAAACAATGTCGCTTAAAGGTGGTATTGTATAAAATATTGATAATATAATATAAAATATTGTTGTATAAATCTACTTGTGATATTGTACATTCTAAAATGGACTCATATGAGCTTTTACGGATGCAAAACAAACATATCAGTGTCATTGTCCATTCATTTTACTTGCATACTAAGATTGTACAGTGACAATGCGGCAGAATATTAAATAGAAAGATTATCGTTAGAACTGAACAATTTAAGTACTAAATTCCTCAACAGCGGCAAAAAATGCATTTCGTCCTTCTATGACTATCAGTACGAATCAGAATGGCTCAAACTAGCGCATGACATTCAGAATGTTTGAGCAAGCTGATGTTCTGCGTTTTTTCATCCTGGCTTGTCGTGGGACTGTATAATCAGACATCTTCTGGACATAAACAATAAAGTATTAAATGCTTGCATAATCTTTCATAACAGTTAACTGCGAAAAACTGTTAACTGAAATTTACATATTAGCGGGACAATGATTGTGTAAAACGAGGTATTGTAAGGAAATACATGGCAAATGGATAACGCACAGCGGCTTGTTGCTGTGTTGATCCACAAATAGACCAACAAGAGGAAATTAAATATTAGCAAAACACCTTATAGTTTATGCTAGATGTCCTTCCCGCTCAAAACTAGATGGGTATTAATCGTACCAAAATTTTGATGTGACTTTTTCATGCATTTGACAAACTCATGTAATTTTACGTGTGATTGTAGTATGATTATGGTATGAAATCTCCATGCATTATGAAAAAGTATGAGAAAGTCATAGTATGCCGGGGAGCATAACAGGAGACAAACAAAAAAAGACGGAACATTTTTGACGAACGTGAATGTCATTTTACTGAAATTGGCGAAAAAATACGCATCCCCTGAGCATGTCTGTTAATCACTGGCATTGTTATTCTTATACCTATCTAAAGCTTAGCACATGCTCTAGAGACATAAACGAACACAATCATTTCCGAAGATTCTAGCAGTGCAGATCTATACCTTAATTTCAACTTAGAACAATATCATAGAAGAACGTGTAGGACCATCCTATTACTCGAAATTTCTGTGAAGACAACGTACATAATCGTACTAAAACAAAATATCTATTTTTCTGTAATATTATGCATATTTTTATTAAAAACAACCACAATCGCATTGATAATGAGTATGAATAAAAAGAGTCTATGAGCAGCTGCCAAAAGCAAAATACTGTGCATAAAAATGCGACAAAATAGCTTGGCCTTTATCTAAAATGCGAATTACTGGCAAAATCGTCATCGTGATCGAATGCCAGGTGCAGGCCCGACGCAGTAACTTCTCAAATCTGGTGACAATGCCGAAATAACTTGTTGTGGCATCTTGTATGGCGTCTTATCTCGCAGATACGTCGCAGTGAACGGGTAGGCAGAAATTTAATTGTTTCTTCAAACGATGGGACGATATACAGTGCTGTTCGAAAAATTAGCAACTTTTTATTAAAATTTGTAAAAACAATTGTTTAGATAGAAACTTTATTAAAATACAATATTATCAAAGACGTCAGCGCAAAATGTCTTACAGAAACATACAAGGATACAATCTCACACAAGATTAGGGTCTTGCCTAGCATTTTGAGGGACGACCGTGATTTTTGAGTACTTGACCAATGCGTTTTGGCATACTTGTAGCCAACTTAAACGAGGTCCGTTCACTAATTTCATGGTTCCAGACGCGAATAATCGCAGCAAGTAACTCACGTTTTGTTCTGGGTCGATGTGCGTTGACTCTCACTTTCAATATCTTCTACAGATTTTCAACAGGGTTCAGATCGGGGCTGCTCGAAGGCCACGGCAAGGACGTTATTCCATGAGATGCTTTGAATTGCGTCGTTATTAGCAACTTATCGATTTTTTACTGCTATGATTTGCCATAATCTCTTTGAGTATTTTGTCATAAGTGAAGTTTCTATTCATAGTAGATATCTATTCTATTCCATACATCATGTGTGTCACTATAACCATTGATATCGATCTTGAATTTGAATTGGCATTATAATAGAACACATGATACTCAGTTGCATTCAACTTTAGTCTCTCAACAACTTCGACGGGTAGAAAACGCGATCTTACTCAACAGCAGAAAGCAGTTATTGACGCTCTCTACGATGAAGGCTATAAACAGTGTTACATCGCAACCAAGTTGAAAATTAACAAGTCTACCGTGAGCCGATATCTGAATGGTAAAAACTCATCAAGAAAGAATTCGGGTAGAAAGAGAAAATCGACTTTAAGACAAGATCGCGTATTAAAACGACTATGTCTTGCAAATCGTCAATATTCGTCACTGGAACTTCGTCGTGAGTGGCAAGAATCAACAGGAGTTACTGTTTTATCATCTACCATTCGCAAGCGTCTTATTTCTGTTGGACTCATTTCTCGTCGTATGGTCAGAAAGTCATTTCTTACAAAGAAGCAACGTCTCGCAAGGATCAATTGGTGCAAGCTTCATAAAAACTGGAATGAGGAACAATGGAAAAATGTCATTTTCTCGGATGAGTCGAGAATTGAGATCAGCTACCACTCTGGAAATACGCGCGTAAGAAGATATTCGTCGGAATCCTCCAAACCCTTCTGCGAAATGCCAGCAGTGAAACATCCTCAAAGCGTCATGATCTGGTCAGGATTTAGTGCGAGGAAGATTGGCTACCTTCATTTGTGTGAAAAGACTGTTAACTCTCAGGAGTATATGAAAATACTTCGAACTCGAGTTTTACCTTATCAAACTCGATTTTTCAACGGCGATATGATCTTCCAAGACGACTCGGCTCCCGCCCACAGATCAAAAGTAACGACGCAATTCAAAGCATCTCATGGAATAACGTCCTTGCCGTGGCCTTCGAGCAGCCCCGATCTGAACCCTGTTGAAAATCTGTGGAAGATATTGAAAGTGAGAGTCAAAGCACATCGACCCAGAGCAAAAAGTGAGTTACTTGCTGCGATTATTCGCGTCTGGAACCATGAAATTAGTGAACGGACCTCGTTTAAGTTGGCTACAAGTATGCCAAAACGCATTGGTCAAGTACTCAAAAATCACGGTCGTCCCTCAAAATGCTAGGCAAGACCCTAATCTTGTGTGAGATTGTATCTTTGTATGTTTCTGTAAGACATTTTGCGCTGACGTCTTTGATAATATTGTATTTTAATAAAGTTTCTATCTAAACTATTGTTTTTACAACTTTTTAATAAAAAGTTGCTAATTTTTCGAACAGCACTGTAATTATTTTTCTCTAGCATCATTAAAAAAAAGATATTTTGGACTGTCAGGTGAATTGGTTTGTCATCAAAGTTAAGCTCATAAAGTGATTCACCAGATTTGTGCGCAAGATCTTCAGCTTTGATAAAGAATCTCGAGAACTCACGGAAAATACTTTCCAATTTTAAGAACAACCATTGCTTCTGGCTTTTGAAAAAGAAGATTGTACTTTCGTATAAGAGAAGGAACGCTTCTATAGAGTTTCAGTATCAAAATGAGCCTCCGTCTTTCAACAAACAGGCGATCGTTCAAGCGCTGCAGCCTTTTCAGACCAGCTTTCGTGAACTTCTTTTGACACAGTTCAGTTTGTAAGTTCATGAAAAAGTTTTGTGCGTCTTCTGAAACATTCATTCTTCGAAATATATCAATGAGAAAATGGCGATGAATACCAACATCTTTCTGTCCCAGGTTGGTGTAAAAGAAAACAGTATAAGCATCTAAGAGCGCCAAAACGTGACATGCGCATTCATAAGAAAGCCAGTGAGTAGAACAGTGGTAGATGGAAATGTAATTTAAGTTGGAGAATTTGGCAAGCTGTTAGGTAGGTATCCTTCTGATCAGGTGAAAATTTGAAGTGATTGTGGAGATATGGAAAAAGAGA
Organism: Prostheceraeus crozeri; assembly: GCA_907163375.1. Taxonomy (NCBI): domain Eukaryota; kingdom Metazoa; phylum Platyhelminthes; order Polycladida; family Euryleptidae; genus Prostheceraeus; species Prostheceraeus crozeri. The sequence continues at coordinate 177,985 of CAJQUW010002878.1, forward strand.
TTCGACATTCCCTTCTAATGCTTGAGTAAACTTTTTGCGGCGTTATTTACACGATGTCTAGTACCGCCATCAATATCAGACAGAATTGGGCAATGTTTTTTCAACCTGGTTTCTACACCAGACTTCGAGCCGTGCATAATCACGCATGAGTCAATGAGAATACTAATCAATTCAAAAAGTCAAATTGAAAAATTGACACTTCGCAAACAAGACCTGCAGTTAAAGGGAAGTCGCGCGAAGCGCCAAAAGTTTAAGAATTTTCTGTTAGAATTGTCATTACAAAGCGCCTGCCAACCAAGTAACGGGGAACGGAATGAACGGATTTCTGAATAGATTTCAGATTGGGCGAGGTACCTCTTACCTCTTCCCCCATATTTTTAATGCATATTTGCATCAATCTCCAGGATGATCAAAATCTTGTATAAAAGACGCAAATCCGTAAAAAGACGAAAATTAGGCTCTCTGAGTATGATTTCATACTTATTTCTCACGCGTATGACGATCTGTCTTATATGACGTGATATCAGTATGGAAATAATGTGAAACAATCATACACATGGAGAGTCTTTATTGCACTCCTTCATTGAAATACATTAGCACATAGAAAGTTTCTCATCTCCTAAAGCGGTAAATCCTACATGGAAAGCGCGTGCGCCCAGACCATAGGCCTTCACTCGGCATTTGAATACTATTTCTATACCAGACATTTTTTATGTTACAACATTAATTTTCATAAAAGTTGAATTTTTAATTACAATTTCCCGAACATATTTTAAGGCCAAGTGAATGTGCACATGAGAAGTGATTGCTTATGTCTCTTAACCGCCTTACTCAAGGAACTGATTACTATATCCCCTCTCTGTCCAGACCACATTTTCTCGAGAAAAAAGGAGGCAAGGTCAACAGTTTCTTGCGTTTCTCATGGCCGGTCAGCCGCTCACATGTTTGAAATTCTGATGCATTAAAATGTCCTGTGTATTTCTTATTTCTTTCTCTGTAAGTTCTTTCAATTTTTATATCAGGTGCGTTGGCCTACCTTGCTTGACGACTGTCATCTTTTCAGTATATTCCCTTCGGATGGAATTCTACGGAATCTGAGTGTTCGAGTCAGATGCATTACTCTGCATTCATTGGAGAACGCTCATCATCTGATCGCAGTCTTTGTCTGAACGTCAGCCATCTGCTACTGTTGACGTAGTGGCCTCTCTGACATAAAGTGAATCCAGGAACAATTGGGTTGCGCTTCCCTAACTATATTTAGATACCGCGCCTCGATCAAGAATCGCGTAGAATTTCATTGCAAAAGTTGGAGAAGGCAAAGCATCATTTGTATCGGAAAAGCCATTATTGGCGCGGGCGCGTGCGCTTACTGCCTCACACGCACACAACTCTCTTTCGCTGTCTGAACATCAATGCTCCGTCTGAACACACGACCAGCTTGTGTGTCTAATTGTTCGAAGAAAAAAGCTGTGATTCGAGCACGTGCTGCAAAACTGTTCAATGAGGTTGAGCGTCTGACTTTGAGACGGACAGCGGTGCACAGCTGTCATGAGAAGTTATAGAATTTAAATGAATGATGACACTTTTCATTTTTATGATTGTTGGAAAATTATTTTTGAGGATGCGCCGAAGGCCTCGCAGGTACGGAGAAGACGCCACTGGTCATGATCATGTTTAAGAACAACATACATGAAAGTTAACAAGCATAATTTTAAAAAGTAGTAAAGAAACTGCAAAAATCATGAAAGGAAAGAATTTAAAACGAAAAACGTCAAGGAAAAGTCATAAGTGATCGTTCGATCTCAGATCGAACAACGGAGGCAGCATTTAGCTCGATGATGGCCTGTGCATGAACCCGAACAAGTGACATCGAGATTCTGCCACAGATTGATGTTATCGCATCATTGAATGTTACTTCCGTTTGCGACTAAGGCGAGTGACAAAATTGGTGACTTTGTCTCCAGGGCACCATATGCTGTTAAAGCAAATGGAGACATATCCATCCCAACTCGCGGCGTTTTTCGGCTTTGTTGTTCCGCTTTCTGTCCTCAGCTGTGGCCGTCACATGTGACAGACTGTTAGACTCGCTCATGTTATATGTGTGTGGTTGAGCGAGTGCGTAACAATCACATCCACGGCTGCTGGCTTTCCGAGAGACCAATGAAGGATGAATATGTCAGCTGGACGCATTTCCGGATTGAGCTGACCAAGTCGATTACCTCTCTCGAGTTGAGGTCGTAGTAAAGCACTTCTACAAGAATCGTAAAGGACGTTTCGTGTACTGTTATGCCGAGTTACTACATCTCCTGCTTTGCTGCAGGTCAGAGCATGTTGTCCATACGGGTCTAGAACAACCGAAGAGTGATACGGACATTCAATTGCCTCATTCAGCTCCAAGCCAAGCCACCACTTTAAGGCTCTCGTTGGGCTCTAGTACTAGACCGAGACGAGGTGATGGAACCGCTCTCAGCCAATCTGCAGCATGTGGGCTGAGACATTTTCCATTCATGCTGCTGTTGCCGCTGTAACGCTAACAAGTAATGCTCACATAGATTCATCATTAATCTTTGCAGAGAGCATGTGCTATCGAAGCTTTTGATCGTTGATTTTATTGATATCCAAATTGTCTGCAAGTGTGACGCGTGAGTTAAAATGTTCAATGGCTTTCAACAAATAATTTTGTGCCGATGTGGTCTGCATAGACATAAGTCGAGCAATAAGTGCAATAAGTCGAGAGATATTCTGCGCCAGCATGGTCATCAAGTGCTCGCAACCCAGGACTTCCATTTCGCAAGGACAATACAATTGAGCTTACTTCCAGACTGTCTCTGTACATTCTTTTAGCGTTCTCCTCATATTTTCGTCGAACTTTCTTGGTGCTCCAACCGCTTGCTCAACCGGAGTTGTTCTTGCTACATGGACAAGACGACAGAACCCAGAACAACTCAGAATGGCGAGAGCAATGTGGGGGTTGTGGAGTGATGCTAAAGCGTTCAGAAGTTCCGCAGCTTTGTCAATCCTCTTGGCAATAAAGGAAGAGCAGAATACATTACTTCCAACAGGAGATCCTAGGATGTCTAGATCTGGAGTGGTTGCTTCCTTGATATTCGAGTTCAGCTTATCCAAGCTATTTTGACTATACACCTCACATTTTGATAGATTAATTTTGAGGCCCGTTAATGGGGTAGAATGTTCCAGCCAAAGGGATGATTGATGAAATGGAACCAGCGAACACACAATCGTCGAGGTACCATGCGTGAAATGCAAGTGGTATCGAAGTGGATGTTGTTTGAATTACCTCATGCAGGCACAATGAAAAGAGTAGAGGTCCAAATGGATCTCCTTACTGAACGCCTGTTTCAGATGCCGAAAGACAGGTTGTGTGGAATAACATGCTGTAATCCATGGAATTAGTTATGGAAAATATTTGGCGCATTCATCAAAGACTAGCTGACGTGAGACCCCATTGAACGCAGTAGACATATCAACTTTTAACAGTACGAAGTCGCTGTCGTTCCAGTGCTCATCCATCACTTGCCGAAGCTGGTGTATGATTTTTCTGTTCTTTTTTCTGGGGCATGCAACTCCATACTGGCATGGCTCGAAGAAGTTCGCCGCTTTTTGGCAAAGAATAGCACATGCGCACTTACTGACAATTCGACGAAGGATTGCCCCAGCAGCGATGGGACGTATATCATTTGGTCCTTTCTTAAGAGCTGTTAGATTTACATCTGCCAGACACGAAAGCACATCGGGAGAATCAATGGTCATAGATTCTACTGATCCTGTGATATGTAATAGTTACTTACGCAGCTCGTGCAATTGATATCCATCTTAATTACATTATTCTCGATCTAAAAACTGTTCCGTCGCCCTTCGGACTCGTGCATAGACAGTGTTGATCTCGAAAAATGCAATAAAGATGGATACTTTGCACTTGTTCCTTAAAAAACTATTAAAGTCCTAATAACTAAGGAAATCCTAAACTAAGGAAGTCTTTACTAAACACGTTAAAGATATGAAATCAAACTTTAATATTAATGTCAGTGACAAAGACCTTTAACTACCAAAACTTTTCTGGATTCCAAAATTGCATAAAAATCCTTGTAGGTTTAGATTCATTGCCGGAGCCAGAAATTGTACAACTAAAAAGTTATCGGTAAATATCAACAACGGTCTGAAAATGATAAGAGAATTTTTCCATAGATACTGTCAGTCAATCAGGAGTATTTGGAGTAATTGGAGTGTAGCCTCGACTCAAGATTTTTTGAGGAATATTTCTAATGTGAACGTCCACTCTATGCAAGTTTTTGACTTCTCTACTCTTTATACAAACTTAGATCAAGGTGCTATCAAGAATAATATTTTTTCCATCCTTGATCTCACATTCAATTCCACTAATCGTGGATACTTGTGTGTAGGATATGAGAAGTCGTTTTTCTCCAGAATCAAATATAAGGGGTATTTTTGTTATGACGTGGACTCTTTTAAGAAGGCTATTGATTTTATAGTGTCTGAAGTCTACATTTCTTTTTCCGGTTATGTGTTCAGACAAATTCGAGGAGTACCAATGGGAGGGAATTGCAGTCCTTTACTTGCCGACTTGTTTCTGTTAAATTGCGAATTTGCTTTTATGAAACAATTGGTTAAAAATAAAAAGTTTGGACTAGCTAAATTATTGTTAAACACTTCGAGGTATATAGACGATATATGCGTTATAAACTACAAGCATTTCAATACCTTAATTCCAAACATTTACCCAGTGGAGCTTCTTGCAGATAGAAACGGAGTCAATGACAAAGCCGTTGTTTACCTCGATTTGAGACTCCAATCTAGTAGTGACGGTCTTCGAACCTCAATATATCATAAAGTGGAAGATTTTGATTTCCCTGTTGTTCTGTTGACATTTCCAGACAGTACAATACCTTATAACATGGGAATTAATGTATTTGCCGGCCAGGTTTTACGTTATTGTCGCATCTGCTCGCATCTTGAAGATCTTATTAAACGAATTAATATGACACTTTTTGTGATGAGCACTAGAGGATATTGTAAGTCTAAAATGAAGGCATGTACTGAGAAAATCCTAACCGGTCATAACAATTTTCTAGTCAAGTTTGGATATTTCTCAGCCAGGCAGCTGACATCGCAGTGCGCATTTTAAACAATAAAATTAACACTGTTTGTTTGTTTTCTTAGCATTTTTTTTATTGGTTATACCATTTCAGTATTTCACACATATATTTTAGTTTGTTTTGGTTGTATCCGTCTTTTGCGGTTGCTTTGTTTTTGTTTTTGCTATTACTATCAGTATTACTTATTATTACACATATCATTACTGTATTGATTTTAGAATGCCAGCCGCATATAAGTTTATGCGGGGCCCCGCCCGCCTGGGCTTGAGCGTTCAGGTAGAGGGGCCGAAACGCGACCAGGCGGGTACCTGCTGACGACTGGCTATTGTTTTATTTGTTTTAACGTTGTTTTTTTTATCGCTAACTGCCCTAGTGTGATGAATGGACTGTGTCGGTTACTGGTCTCCATGGGGTTGACATGGTGATTACTAAGTGTCTATTTATATATAAGTTCCTAATCAATCGAGCCTGAAACTTTGACCAAGGAGATCACTTGTTAAGCGGCCTTGTACGATCTCGTACACTTAAGGGTGAAGTCCAGCCCGTATAGCGCTATGTTATGGACCCCGGGAAGGTCCGCCCGGCACGCAATCAGATCCGTCAAGTCTTTGTGCTTAAAGACCTTCATGCATTCATGCATTTGTCGAGGATCACAAGTCAAAGGACCATTAGGGGTAAGGTCCAGCCCCGCTTTAGAAGCGCTGATTGAAAAATGGACTAGTGGGTGGGAAGGTCCTCCACACCGATCTCGTCAAGTTTGGCTCTAAAATGTAGTCCTAGGATAGTCAAAAGTTAGACGCGCCTTGAACGTTTAATGTCTGCAGGTGGGAACGCACCACCTGTCCTCTTAAGGGCAAACCTTATGTCTTATTAACTATAAGTTTAGTAAATTATGAAACATTTAGACGTCGTTATGGGAATGTCCCAGCTTCAATTAATACTTATTTTTCATATCTGTGACACTCCATCTTGTATTGTGCGTAATTCAACTATGGTATAATGTGGAAAAAAGAGGGCAACAATGAATAGCAATGACACGGAGAATAGTCAATCAATGTCATTGACGAGTCCGCATCAGCTGAAAAAAGCTGAAAAATTCAATATTAATACTGATATCTCGAGCATATTTATTATCAAATTGAGGGATCATGTTGCATAATGGATAAATTTGGAAAATCCACAATTCTGCATTCAACAGGATACAATAAATTTTTGGGAAAGGGCTTTCGTAAATTATGTATCGGCCAAATATGTATGTTGTTCAAAAGTGACCAACGACTTACTTGCTTCTAGACTTCTATCAAACAGAGAAATGTATATATTTCCCCGCACCAACTTGTCAATGGCGTTCAATCAAGCATTCTTTCATTCCGCTTTTTTCCTACATTGCTGACCAGTCCATTTCAATTACGCACAATATTATTAACATAGATTTTTCGGGCAACAATGTATGAGATTTTCAATGTCATGCATTGTTGCCCTCAGTGGTAAAATAGTGTAGCATCTATATTGCCATCGATTTATTGAATACTGACTTTTTGGTGTTTTTTTGGAGAGCATTTTGAAAAAGCTCTGTCATTTACAAGCGGTTTCCACTATTCGAAATATTATATAAAAGTCTCGAAATACATGAATGCGGCATGGGATCAAGTTGTTGGATTAATTGTGAGTGGTGGAGAACTTCGAACATAATCGTAGTTAAGGCGCACTGTGAATATTTCCGTGACCAGAAAAATTCAGAAGTACAGTTTTTCGAATGCTAGCGACCGTAAAACTTGGCGTCTTCAAACGTCAAACATGGAAATCGTCAGACCCATATTTAATTGATTTTATAAAATATTAATATTTTTCCTTTATTTCAGCTTCGACGAAGATTGAAGACACGAAGGACACGGTCGCAGATAGAACTCAGTCGGTGCCCTCGGCCTCTTCGACCTCAGCGGTATCAGTAAACCAAAATGATGTCACTCAGCCGAGAAAGATGCGACCCAGAAGAGAGAAGGTAACGGTGAATAATCGAGTGCGAATGAGTCCAGACAGAGAATCACTAGATCGACCTTATCGATGCAGAGTTTGCCTGAAATCATTTAAGAGGAAGTCTCATTTGGATAATCACAATCGATATCACTTTGGTGATCGACCGTTTGATTGCAACGTTTGCGGCAAGTCGTACTATCAAAGTGCTGATCTCACCCGTCATCAAAGAGTGCATAGTGGTGAGCGACCTTTTCCATGTCACTTGTGTGGAAAAGCCTTCCCACAGAAATCGAATCTGAAAATTCACATACGAGTCGTCCACTTTGACGATCGTCCTTTCGCGTGCAAACTTTGTGAGAAATCATTCCATCAAATATCTGGATTGAAAAATCATGTTCGCTCTGTGCACAAGATGTTGTAGGGATCAATGCATGTAAGGTGAAGTACTTGGATAAGTAGTCAACGAACTTAGTCATTCACACACTTGGATGGTTCGCATTACTCCCAAAATCTCACTGATCAGAAAGTTATCAATTTTTGGCTGAAGACAGCATTATAGAGACATGTTTGTGGTGGTATGAATGAATAAAGGAAATGACTCTATTTTAACGGAAGTGAATCAAATGCAGATTGACATTATTCTCAATTCTTTAATCTCATTCAACACGAAGGTAATTTAATCTCGATATAGAATCATGCTCTGAATTAATTTTAAATTTTTTTATTACTTACAATTTTTGGGAGGGACATGTAAAAAACAATGTCTTTCTATGAGACAACTCACGTTTGCAACTGTCTGCTACCAAACTGGTTTTTGGCTATATATTGCCTATTTTTCTTGTATTAGTAAATTATTCATATCCATTGTTCAACTTCAAAGATACTGGGCCGAATTTCATTCACGTGACTTGAAATGTGAATATAAATGAATCTGATGGTTAGTAGTATTTCTGTGAGTTTTGCTATATTAGTTCACTGGCATTCTTAGAATTTGCGGATATTAGTACGAAAAATGCTTTGATTTTCTGCTATCTATTGTTAATTTGTATATATGTTTGGCCGAGCATCGTAGTAGAAATATGATGCTTGCATACAGCGCAACTTGTTCCTGTCGTCTCAAAGATTCATCATACAGATTGCTTGTGAAATACTGCTGATAGAACAACATGTATGTTCACATACACTTTCTGTACAGTAGCGTCAATCAATTTTGGAAGCCTATTGTTTTTTCGTCGATAAGAAAATCGAATGGACAATGTTGAATTTGCTGATGATGATGTTTAGTACACCTGCTGTACAAATCACAGGGATTGTAAGAAAAAATACAAAACTTCCAATTGTAAAGTAATGGAATATTTGTATGCTTACTAGTAGTTAAATCAATTGAAATCGACAAATCAATCAATGAAATGCATTTGTAGTTGGATTAGAATTTTATCATATTTTTTGTGTATTTTCTTGCAGCGGTACAGACATGTGTCGTGTATTGGTTCTGCAATATTTAGTGAGTGAGTGCGGACTATTTATTTAGACGGGATGTCGAGGTTGACTTGCTGAACATATATTCATTTTATTTTCTGTTTCTCATTATTAGCAATGCATGCTTACTATATATGGAAAATCTGGCAACGAATGAGCAATGTTAACATTGTTTTGTATTACATCTTTTACTCCTCGACTCTTTCTGTTTGTATTAACGAATATATGCAGCACCTTTTCTACAAAGAAATGTGTTTTTATTGCATCCTATAAGGTTGTTGTGTGCATTCAAAATGCTAAAAATAGGTGTTAAAATGAGAAAATTTCCTTATAAGATTCTGAAAATGTTTGACGAATTGCTGTGGCTAAAATGTTGATGCACACATAAATCATCAGCCTTCATCCATGTCAAGAAATGTCATTTCCAGATAGTTATAAACTGGGTGTTTGGGTGCACTCTGAACTCCAATATATCGAAACAGCTTATTCACTAATTTTGCCTTCGCCAAAAGAAAGTGACTCGAGAAATCAAAGGAATGCAAATCATCGCTCTTTTGACAATTTTATTTAAAACATGTATTATTGTTCACTTTCGGAATAATTTGGCGTCAGTGCGTGATAGCATTGCGTTTAAGTTTCCTTTCTTTCTTTTTTCACGAGATATTGAATATCTCGTTTACGAAACGAAAATAGCGTAGGCTGACCGGCTGCATATATACATGTACACCAGAAATATGAACATGAGAACGCACACAGGAACAGCGAGGAAAGGATAAGGGCACATGGGGTAGATTGAAACGAACAGACGTTAGATGCGCTAACATAATACACTATACGCGACATGCAATTATCGGAATTAAATCTTATCATGGAATTGAATTGAACTGATGTTTCGACTGGAATTGAAATCAAAAAAATTCAGGGGAATTTTTCAGTGGAATTCAAACACGAAACAACAATGGCATTCCTGCTACCGGTAGACTGTGTATTTTACTGATGGTGGGGCTTGCATATTTTGAAGCAAGAATATGTATGCATATATTTCACTTGAAATAAGTTCATATGCTGATAAATTCACTTTCACAGTTGGCATTACCAATTGTGACCTGTTTTTGTCAATGAATTTCTTGCAATCCGCTAATCCTGAAAATTTTACACCGCAACCAAGCCCTACCGCATGTAGAATTTAGGGCCTTGATGATAATTAATAATACTTTATAAACACAAAAATCATGTAGACCCAATATAATATTGCACTTTTGCTATTTAAGTGATATTTTTCAACATTAATCGAAAGTATGCGAGAATATGTTGCCATAACTTTGCAACACAGTGATAAATAGAATCATGCACTCTATACATTCTTATCAATTTAGATTATATAAATGTCTTCATATAGCTGATCCATATTATGTTTTGCCTTTTTAAGCAAGAACAGTGTTGTCAGATGCTGTTTGTTTGGCATAATATTTGTGATGCTTGAAATAATGATGTCAATTACCATGACATGAAACTGCAGTTTTCCACATAATAAATTATATGGTTGAATTTGAACTAAAACAACATATGACATAAAAGAGTCTAAAAAAGCAAATTGCATGAAACACAAAAGTTATATAGTGCCTTAATTATTGCAAGCAATATGCCGATACAGTCATTGATTACGAGGAAATCTTTTGTTGAGCTTAATTAATAGTGATCTGAGTGTCATCCAACTTTATTCTTTTATAAAGCTATAATGCAAATCGTTCTACACAAAGCTGGTCAGAATTCGGGACATCGTTTTTTTAACAGAATATGGATCCTGTGCAATATCACCAGTGTATATAGGCCTACCTGTATTTAAATACTTCATTTAGGCCTACCACACAATCTCATAATAAAACTTGTCTTTGCAAGAATGAGGAAGCCACCTTCCTTAGCCATTTTAAGAAATACTAACTTGCTCCTGAAAGCCTCGACCTGCCTCCAACCAACACAAGAAACCCATATCTGCCTCCACCACACTGAATCAAATAGCTAGTATTAGCTGCATTGCTCCCACCTAATTATTTATTCAATTTTTCATATTATCTTCACTTTATTTGTCCTCAACATATAATCATTGTTAAGCATACAGCAAAAGTATACATAAAAGATTTTTTACACACTTTTGTGCGGAAATATATAGAGGGAGGATAAAGAAATAATAAAAAGGCGCTGTAAATTGCCCAAAAGATGGCCGGTCCCATTTCACGATGACGCTACTTCTACGACATAGTCGCATATGATGTCAACATATATCTATGATCTGATCATAAAAAACGGACCATCTAAGTTTCACTGAAATTCAAACAATTATCATGTCGTCCAGTCGCGTCGCACATCATCGAGCCATACATCATGAGCTTGCATTCTCAGCTTTAAAATGAGCCATACGGATAGACTTGCATCCGCTTTGTATTTGTTGAGCAGTGCTCAAAAAATGAAACTGAATTTACAAATTGCAATTTTTCAAAAACAAAACACGTGAACAAAACAATTATTCAGGAATGGGAAGAACGACCACTTTCTGAGCTCTCTTTTGACAAATTGGTCATAAAAGTCGGTGAACTAGGAAAAGATAGATGATACCGTGAAGCTATCGTAAAATTATGACTCTTTTGACTGAAAATGTAATATTCTCACTTTTTCAAAAAAAAGTTCATGTTTGGTATCTTCAATCCTTGTAATATAAGGAGTGCAAATTTATATGTTTTATTCAAATAAATTCAATATTTCTTTTTCAAACTTCTTTAACATTTTTCTCACTATCGCTAAACTAGGTACACAAACACAATGTAGGGTGAACGAAGGTTCAAAACAATGTACTTGTATGTTTGTGTACTCTAGTAGTAATGAATAACACGTTGGAGAAGTTTGAACAGGTAAGTGAACTTATTTGAATAAAATTTTCATATTCGCTCTCCTTAGCCTATATCACAAGGATTCTGAAGATACCAAACAGGAACATTTTTTATGAAAAAGTGAGAATATTGCATTTTCAGTCATATGAGTCTTAATTTTGTGATACCTAACTTCACGGTATCACCGATTTTGATGAACGCATGTTTTGTTATTGAATAATTGCAATTTATGAATTGAGTGATTTTCAGATTTTGAGCGCTACTCGCAAATGCAGAAACGGATGCAAGTCTATCAGTTCATTTTAATGATGAGAATGCAAGCTCTCGACTGATGTATGGCACGCGATGTGTGATATGATTGGAAGACATGATAATCGATTGAATTTCAATGAAAATTAGGTGGTCTTTTTATGTTCAGTTTTGTAATTCAAAGTTTTAAATAACTTGCTTTGGTCTTCTTCTTCTTCCTGCTCCAGCTAGTAAGCTGGGTCGGGGCCTGTGTCATTCTCCAACGTCTTCTGTCGTAGGCATCTCTCTCCTCGAGTCCAATTTTGGTCATATCTTCCTGGATATTATCGCGCCAACGCCTGCACGGACGTCCTCTCTTTCGGGTTCCTTTCACCCCCATTTTATTCGTCACTCTAACAGGATTGTCGACCTCCATCTGCATGAGGTGTCCATGCCATCTCGAGCGTGTTGCTCTTGTCTTTTCGCAGATGCTGGCCACTCCAAGCTCCTTTCGGATCTGTTCGCTCGTCAGTCTGTTTCTTAACGTAACACCTCTGCTCGGTCTCAGCATTTTCATTTCTGTTGTCTCCAGCATCATCGTCTCCTTCTTCCTCATCTCCCACACTTCTGCTCCATACATTGGCACTGTTCTCGTAGCTGTCTTGTAGACCTTGACTTTCAGCTTCCTCGGCATCATCTTGTCCGCTATGACTCAGCTCACTTCTCTCCATTTATTCCGCGCAGCTTTGACTCTTGCCTTACCTCCAACTCTGATCATCCTGTTTAACTCAAGGTCACTCCCAAGTATTTGAAAGCTTCGACTTGCTTTAGCTCCTGTCCATCCCTGTCGACAATTCTGGCCTTCCTTTGGTTTCTGCTGCATACCAATTTCCGTTTTCTGTGTGTTTACCTTCAGTCCATGTTACTGTTTTTCCATTCCACTTTGCCACTTCAACCAATAACTTGCTTTGGTCATGTATGCACAATTCTCTGGGATGGCTAAGTAGAATACGTATGCAGATTGTAAAATTGATAGATTTCTTGTAAATATATTGGTTTTACGAGAAGCTTATAATTCTTGATTAACATCTGTTTTGCTTGGTGCTCCAAACTAATTCAAAGTAATTTCGTGTGCAAATATGAATGCTTCATTAAATTTCCGATATTTCATGAAATTGGTAATTAATACACAACGGTGAAGAATTGAGAGTAAACAATTCCCATCGTACTTCGTCAAAGGCAAATTCTGGAATTGACATATTTTCTCGGTGCACATTAAGGTTTTTGATAAGTTATGCAAACAGAGCCATATACGATTTCAAATCTAATCATTGTGTTATAGCCAGGTAAATATAATTTCAGTAAAAAGTGTGACTAGGAAATTGCATTTTATCACCATTGGCAGATCGCAGAACAGAACGGACAAAGCCATTTGATGAAGCATGAGTTATAAAAAAGTTGAATTGAAAGGACTGCAAAAATAGGCTTAAACATCCGAATCGAAGGCAAGAGCTGAATAGTTTTTGCATGAGAGTAATCTGAGATGCTAGAAACAATGTCAACCAGGGTTGGAAATGGTCGTCTCGCGGGCAGCCGGTTTTAGTGACGCCGGCCGGTTAACTTAATTAGACCCATGTCGACCATTGATGACATTCAGTTTACAATTAGTTACTAAAAGAAACCATTTGAATATTATCAGCATCTACATTTGTGTTTTATTCTTATTTTTCAAATTAATTTTACTTACTGAAGAGTTCGATGTGTGATTTGATTCATTATTAATTGTGTTTCGCCTAAGGTTAGCCCTTGCTAATTTGACTATTGCTGTGAGCCTTGTCATTTATTTGCAGTTGGATTCTCTTCAGTTCTTGAACTTAGTGTTAAACACTGCCGCAGATTAGATGCTGTGCTGAATATTGTGCGCGTGCTTCAAACAAAAATATTTTTGAATAGAACCGTCTTGGATAGATTAATTAAAGATAAATAAATAAATGCAAACTCTAAAAAATCCATTTATCACATTTAAGCAGGTCGTCATCACCCATTACCGGTAAATGCACATCGTAAGGTATTAGTAAAATTATCGAAATATAATGATGGTTGGGAGAATTATACCAGAAAAGGGAAGAGGCTTGTCTTCGGATGTATGATAATTTCTTTTTCTCCTTCTCTTCTGATATTTTACCGAGTCTCTTGATGCACTTCAGAAAATCGGCAGATGAAAATGCCCATGGAATGTTTTATTATCGGCTGCTTTTATGCATGCACGCCTTGAAAACGACGGGCCATGAATGTATCACATACTCACTGGCGGCATCGTCACTTGAGATCATTAAGAAGCATCTGATTTTGATTATTAATTTTGCAATAACTAGTTATATCATAGCATACATAATCTAATGTGGTGTAATAATGGATACTAGACATGAAGAAGATAAATATAGTCTACAGATTCTTCACCAGCTTTTAGTAGGAGTAGGAATACCTCTAACGGAAAACCGGACAATTAAATAAGGTGAACACAATTTATAGTTTAAAAATTTGGGTTTGAAGGCCCAAGCTTTCAACCTTGGGTTTGGATCTTGGTTTTGCCAAGCGAAGCTTTGGTCGTGGTTGGTACCAACGATTGTGGAAGCATATACATATACATATATATATATCTATATATATATATATATATATATATATATATATATATATATATATATAATATATATATATATATATATATATATATATATATATATATATATATATACATAATATTTGACGAGCTATTCCAATTCATGTACTGTTCCCTTGGTGTAGATTCCCATAAAACGAACCTTGATTTGTAAAAAGCAGAAGTGCTTCGAAAATGATGACAACATTATAACAGAATCATCTGATTTGAACATCTACTTCTTTATTTTTATTATAATTTTAATGTTCGAAGCACTTGTCACATAGGCCTGCTCGTCCGCGTAATCGAGAACCAGTAAGTGGCTATTGTCATGAGAGCTTTGACACAATATTGTCTCACTCAACGATTTTGAAGAACGCATTTATTATTTTTTACACGAGTGTGCGGAGACTGCAGAAACACAGGACAAGAGAAACCCGAGTGGGATTCACGGGCAGGAATTTCAATACGATTGCAATACTATTTGATGCAGGACAAACACGCTCGAATTTTGCCATGCTGTCGAATGATATATTTCCTTGTCAATAAGGAATTATAGAAGACTAAGTTGTAAAAATATGGAGGATGAAGTCCTAGCCTATTGGGATTGGGCAAATTTTTGATGGCCCAATCCCAACACGATCCCAACACAATTGGGATCCCAATGCCCAACCCAACGGCAATCTGTGTGCTTTGCGTGTATTAAATTCTATGTTGCCGCATCAGTGCTTTGTCACTGCTTTCTGCAATGATGCAATCACTAACGGATTATGTCGAACGGTTGAATATACAAACTTACCAATCACGTTGTTTGTGTCGAAAATAATAATTATATGACAACTTTCATCATGATCTCCGAAGAATACTTTTGAAGTTTGTCATGCAATTTCCTGTGAATGTGATGTTTCCCGAACATTAAACCCATCACATTCATGTCGAAGAAACCAATTGATACTTTCTCGAGTGTGAACTCAACACAGAGTTACATATTTCTTCCTCTATCCTGCTAGACTGTGTAATTGGTTGATGTCTGTTGTTTCAGGATTATTGATCTATGAAGTTTCACTTATTTCTTTGTATTTTCAATGCATCAGATTCGGACTCCTCCGAATCTTCATTGCAGCTGTTCACTTACCTGTGTTTTCAATAAACTCTTAATCACCATCGTGTTTTACAGATAGCACTGTATCCATAACAATTATAATCACTTCTCGTGCACACAGTTGGCTGCGTCACTCCCTAAGAAATATTCTTCATCTTAAAATTTTTGGAGCTATGACTTTCTTAGCATATTTGTTTCTAAACTCCATTACTTTCTGCTTTTTTCAAGTCTGAAATTCAATGCCAGGCTGAATGAACAGTGATTTATGAAATAATTATGAAACAAAAACGCCACACAGGCGACTCATCCAAGCCTGATAATGGAAGATACGGAGGACAGGAATATTCTTTACTAAGACGCTTGTTTCTAAATTTCTATATTTTACAGACGCCGATCATCTTCTTGGCTCTATAATGGTTTATCTGTCATTCCATTTAGATAATAGAGTTCAGCTCCTAAAAAATCAGAGAAAATGGAGCTGTGAAAGATAATTGTATCCTTAACATATTTCCACGCAGTCATTTCTCTATCACACAGTAACAGTCCAAACTGATCAACACGCTTTCCTCTAGTTTCCTATACATCCTTTCATGTATCGCTTCACATCAAGTCGCATCCGTATTCGGAGAAAATTTGGCACTGAAGAAACCAACAAGTCAAAGTTCAACAGCCGGATCTAGAACGTCTGACTTGGCAGTAGATGGAAATACCTTTTCCTGTTCGGAGCCACATAACCCTGATCATCTTCACTCTTGGAGTGTTGATCTAGGAGCACAACATTATGTGAAAGAAGTCATAATGCGCAATTTACTTGGTTTCATATACACAAAAGTGTATCTAAGCTCAGTGAGACAAGCTACTTGGTCAAACAGGCTGAAAGATCAATATCTATGTGTAGAAGTTTTGGAACATTCTCCGACACTTCTCCGCACACATCCTTTGGTTCATAAAGTTAAAATGTAACAACAATAGGGGCAGGTATGTCACCGTTTTGAGGAGCGATTCATTTAAGCTGCAATTGTGTGAAGTACAGGTGACCAAAGGAGGTAAGTAACAAACATGTTCCATTTACATTAAATGTAATTACTGACTTCACCTTTACTAAATTCATGGGTCTTTAGAACAAGCCGCTTGCCACTATGAATGTCAATTTTGTGCAACTAGGGTTTTGAGCTAATGCTTTCCGGATGTGGAAAGTACTGATTCTTGTGCAATTTCGGTATCCAGAAAAGTTTAGGCAAAACCATAAACTTGTCTTTAACCGTTATGCCGAAGGAATCCTTGAGGGCAGTGCAATGTTCGGCAATTATGTCATCAACGGAAGAAATAATCGGTGCGTAAGTCTGATTACCAAAATACGTGTGTATAAGTCTGCTTGAAACTGCCAAGGTCAAATCCAAGTTCATTCAAGAGGACAATGAGGCAATACTTGTTACACACTATGACAAAATTTTTGACGGCCTTATCTGCTGGAGTAATGACGTAATCTTTCTGAAAGTTTGAAATGAAGTTTCTGCACTCCTTAGATCTTAGTACCTCGTGCGAATGCAAAGATGGGAAGTTAGTACTTAGGAAGGAGATGCAATTTTTGATTATCTTAAGGACAGACTAAGACCAATCCAGGAAGTCAGAATTCTTAAGGGCGCATTTTCTACAGAACTTTCCAATAAAGGTAACTAATGCATTTTTAACGCTGACTCTAACAAAATCCCAAGAATTGTGAATAGGCTCTCTATAATTGGTGCCCTTTGCCATCAAATCCCTAAGTTTAGAGTTGGATAAAATACTCAAGTCACCAGTAACCACGTGTGAAGCGGGCTTGTAGCTGAAGATGGAATTGGTACAAAGACAAAGATTGTTAGTAAATTCTCTGATTTCATCTATAGAAGTATTCTTTAAAATCTGGTTGTCATTGAAGAGCTTCCGACCAATAGGGGTGGTGTATTTGAAGAAAACTTTAAGTGGACTTTTGCTGCGAATTGGATTAGGTAACATAGTGTTAACATGGGAATCAGCGAAAATGGAGGAAACTTTCAAGAGAACTACTTCTTTGCACTCAAAGGGGATAATAATAACTTCCTTGTCGACCTTATCAACCAAATGCTCGACTTATAAGAATCTCGAACAGAAGGATTCAACTAGATACGAGCAGGTGCCAGGCTTGCTCAGAGTAAAAGCAAGAAGTTGCTTAAGTGTGGTACGACTTAGAGATTTCAGAGTGATGCAAAATTCGTAAAACATGTTGGAATTACAAAGGTTATTAAATTTATCGTAGAGAGATTCTAAGCATTTGGTCAAGACATTTATCTTATTACTGTGAATCACATGTCCTCTAGGGATCGGAAAAGAGGAGTACTGTTTATGTAGGGACTTTTTGGAGACACAGTCGAAACCTTGAATTCTATCGTTGAAGCCAAGTGGGAAGATTGTAGGCCTACATAGCGTTTTTATCCAAAGATCCTCCTTCCTCAGAAGTTCCCTGTCTGTAAGGTCAGAATTATCAGAGAAGTTGGAATCTACATGTTCTATAATTTGCATTTTAATTTTGCAAAAACTATGACCATCTTACCTAAAGTGCTCATAAAGGAAAGGTTTTGAGGATGCATGTTGACGGTGACCATTCAATCTAGCATTTAGAGATTGGGTGGTCTTGCCAACATATTGGAACCCGCATTTGCTGCAAGAAATGAGATAGCTCACAAAGCTGGATTTGCAATCGAAAGAATCACTTAAATCTATGAGTAAAGCCGTTCTAGTGGTGCTCGAGACGAAAAGGAAGATTCATGTATGGACCCATCAACACAAGCAACCCTTTCTATTACAACTGTCAATAGAAAAAGTACTCGTGTTGTAGGCTACATAAACCTTTTTCTTGATATTGTAGTTATACTGAAGGTACAGAATTTGACTTGCCCATTAGCAGGCTGCGTCACAATTTCAATTCAAATTTTTAACGAATGATGGAAGACTAGCCGCATAGCGTTTGCATATAATCAATGAAGAGACCTGATCAGTACCGTGGATCTCGCCTTTACAAAGTAAGTGGCATGCTTTTTGAAGTATGATGTACACTCGTCTGTACTTTACTTATGTTACATGAGTAGTACAGTAGTACATGTTACACGTTCGCAACGTGTTGGAGATATAATCCTGCTCCATCTATTGAATATTATTGATAACACGTAATTCATGTAAATAACTTGCACGAAGCTCCATTTTGTAGTTGGCTAAATCAAATCGATGTTACATTCATAATTTATTTCTGCATGTCCTAATTCATGGTGTGCAATCGGGATCCAGGTTGGGTTTACGAGTTGAAAAATTCGTAGAGCATAGAATTACACACCCTATCTAGCCATAAATGTGTGAAGAGCTCCAGTGAAAGTAGGCAAATGTTCATTGAATTATAGTTTTTTTATCATTATAAAGCTATAGTTCAGCTTAATAGTAGAAAGCCTAGGTTCATTTGAATTTTTGAATTGACTTTATATGTATCAGATTATATTAGCATAGTTTCTTCATTTTGTCTATAAATTTCAATAAAACATTTTGACAATATATATATATTGTCATTGTGAAAAGAAAAACACTTTTTTTCCGGACTAGTTTCAAGGCTAGTTTATTGCCTCATCTTCAGCGGTGCAACAAAGAAATCAATAAAATCAACAATAAAATTTATATCTACAAGTTTGCTTCAACAGAAACATTTCATTGACTGAAATCTCAAATAAAATACGTCACAAAATACAGAGAGCGTTGAACTACATAGCTATTGCGCTAAACATGACACTACGAGCGGATTACGTCACAAATTTAATGTCAAAGGAAATTGTCCGTTCCGGTCATTCGATAAGCAATCTGTGTTGTTAATTAAAATAGATTCTAGAATCATTGGGTATTTCGAGCAACCTATAATTTTGAAATTTTCATGTTTCGGTGCATGAAGTGTTTTTCTTTTCACAATGACAATATGAAACGTCTGGTAATATAAAGTAAAAGAGAAATTCGAGGCTTCAATGGAAAGAAATTTATTCGCAAACATGTTTCACCAGCTGTGCTGGCTTCTCAATGCGATTAAATGAATGGATACATACCAGCAAATCAATTCAAAATAATCAGATATCACCTTAACAAAAACATCATCATGATGTTAAACCTAAACCATTCAATGCAGGCTTGAACTTCTCGATGAACATAGACTCTTTATGTTCACGCTCTAGCTTGGATACATTGGGTTGGAGCTTGTAGAATGGCGCAAATACAAATTTCATGGGAAGGTCCCTGGCACACATAGCAATATGCCTACTCACAGGTAATATAGCGTAATTAGGATTATTAATATGTTGCCTATGGACAGTCTAAAACAGTCTAAAACTGTACTTTTAAACAAACTTATAGGCAACCGAGATCCCTGTTATCTTTGCTCAATAAGAACAACCGTATGAGGCTGAATGGGGTTACGAAATGCAATGAGAAGTCATGTAAATGCTGTGATAACATCATGGAGGGAATGTCAGTGGAGTTCATCGTTGATAATGACAAGATGGAAGTTGTTTTAAAACATAACTTCAATTGCATGTCTAAGTTGCAGTGTGATCTATAAGTTGCAGTGTAGAGGTTGCAAGAACTACTATATTGGCCAAACTGGCGATACTTTGCGCCATCGCATGACTGTCCATAGGCAACATATTAATAATCCTAATTACGCTATATTACCTGTGAGTAGGCATATTGCTATGTGTGCCAGGGACCTTCCCATGAAATTTGTATTTGCGCCATTCTACAAGCTCCAACCCAATGTATCCAAGCTAGAGCGTGAACATAAAGAGTCTATGTTCATCGAGAAGTTCAAGCCTGCATTGAATGGTTTAGGTTTAACATCATGATGATGTTTTTGTTAAGGTGATATCTGATTATTTTGAATTGATTTGCTGGTATGTATCCATTCATTTAATCGCATTGAGAAGCCAGCACAGCTGGTGAAACATGTTTGCGAATAAATTTCTTTCCATTGAAGCCTCGAATTTCTCTTTTACTTTAAATGTGATACATTTGCTTTAGTTCTCTTATTTGTCATTATATGTCATATATAATCATTATAATCATATATATATACTCACTGACATAAATAATGAAACCAACTATCATTGACTTGAATGGAAGTTTGTTTCATTTTTTTCTATGGTTTGAGATGATATCTCGCTTTCTATGTATCACCATTGAACTCCATATGATAAGTGAAATGATATAGGACCATCAAATTTCAAAATTTGATATTGATCACAGTAACAGCTAGAAGTTGAACAGAATCACCACCTACTGCTGACCAGATTTGACTTATGAAATGGCGCACGATAACTTTACCAGAGGAATGACAATTGGGATGATGCGTTGTGGGCAAAGTTCTACAACTGTTGCGAAAGAATTGAAAATTTCAAGGGTCATTGTATGGAGGTGGTGGTGGTGTCGTTGGAAAGCAGAAGGAAATGTGGAAAAGAAGAAAGGATCAGGAAGACCAAGGGTATCATCCAAGCGGCCAGATGCACGCTTAGTTTTAGCTGCTAAAAGAAACAGATTTGTGTCCGTCCCGAAGCTAATTGTGTACTGGAAGGTTGCTGGGAACGTTGCCTGTAGCGTTCGAACTGCATATCGAAGATTGCGAGAAGCTGGTATACAGTCTCGACGACCCGCTGTGAGAATTCCGCTGAGCCTGGAACATCGAAGAAGACGAGTGACGTGGTGTCAAGGTCATCAGTCGTGGAGTGACAGTCAGTGGGAACGTGTGCTCTGGACTGATGAATCGAGGTTTATTCTCGATTTCAACGATGGTCGGATCCGTGTTCATCGCTTGCCAAGTGAACGATTTGCTCCATGTTTGACATGGCGGCGGTAGTGTCATGGTTCGGGCCGGTATCTGGCACAATGGAAAAACACCAGCAATCGTAGTGAAAGGAACATTGACAGGACAGCGATATGCCGACGAGATCGTGACACCGGTCGTGGTTCCAGCAGTGACATCAAATCAATTGATTTTTCAGGATGACAACGCAAGGCCCCATCGCGCTTCAGTGGTCTCTAACAGGATAGCAAGCAGTGGAATCCCAACCTTGAAATGGCCCTCACGTTCTCCCGACCTCTCCCCCATCGAGCACTGCTGGGATGAACTTGGTCGCAGAGTGAGGGAGAGGTACAACCACCCACCAGTGTCTTTGAAGATGTTGGCCGACAGACTGATCGAGCAGTGGAACCTCTTAGACCTGGCATTCATCCAGCGACTGTGCTCATCCATGCCCTCACGCATCGATGCCTGTTTGAATGCTCGCGAAGGTCACACCCGTTTCTAACTTAAGTTGATAAAATCATGAGTATCAAATTAAATGTTTTTGAGTAAAGCATTCGAGTTCTCCTTTTACAAACAACAAACAAACGTACAGTACAACCAAGTTTAAGTCATAAGTATTCATATCAGGACTTGGTTCATTCTTTTTGTCACTGAGTATATATATACTCATTGACATAATTAATGAAACAAACTATCATTCGCTTGAATTGAAGTTTGTTTCATTTTTTTCTCAGGTATGATGCAATATCTCGCTTTCTATGTATTACCATTCAACACATTAGAGAATGGAGAAAGATCTATGGTGGTCAAATTTCAAATTTTGATATCGATACAACTGTCACAATTGCTTTTACAAATTGAACATAAACGTGAACTGAAATCCAGCTTTTGTAAAATAAAATGGTACACGATCAGTTTACCAGAGGTATGGCTATTGGAATGATTCGTTGTGGTAGAAGTTGTGCGAGTGTTGCCGAAGAGCTGCAACTATCGAGAGTCGTTTTTTTGGAGGTGGTGGTGTCGATGGAAAGCAGAAGGAGATGTTAAAAAGAAGAAGGGATCTGGTCGACCTCGAAAGTCTGCGGGAAGGACAAACGCACGTCTAGTTTTAGCTGCAAAGAGGAATATATTTGTGTCAGTCCCAAAGCTAGTCGTACACTGGAAGAGTGCCTCAAATATAGACTGTAGCATTCGAACGGCTTACCGAAGATTGCGCGAGAAGCTGGAATTCAATCGCGACGACCAGCTGTCCTAATTCTATTGAGTTTTGAGCACCGCAGAAGACGAGTTGCCTGGTGTGATGCCCATCGCTCATGGAATGACCATCGCTGGCAGAAAGTCTTTTGGACCGATGAATCGAGATTCACTCTGGATTTCAATGACGGTCGTGTCAGAGTGCATCGTCTTCCAGGTGAACGCTTTGCTCCATGCTGTATTAAAGAACACGACAGATACGGTATGGTGGTGGAAGTGTTATGCTGTGGGGTGGCATTTGGCACGGCGGACGAACGACAGCAGTCATCATAAAAGGCACGTTGACTGGAGAGAGGTATCTCAATGAAAGTGTGCTTCCTGTTGTTGCTCCAGTGGTCAGTGTGGAGGATCTCTTCTTCCAAGACGACAACGCAAGACCACATCGCTCCTCGGCTGTCATTGCCACTGTTAGGAGATTGAACATTCAAACCCTTGACTGGCCTGCACGCTCACCTGACTTGTCACCCATTGAACAAGTCTGGGATGAGCTTGGGCGGCGAGTGAGAAACCGCTATTCACTTCCACCAGTGTCCTTGAAGATTCTCTCTGAAAGACTGACAGAGCAGTGGCTTCTCCTTGAAACATCCTTCATTCAGAAACTTTGTGAATCCATGCCATCTCGGATTACTGAATGTATTGGAGCTAGAGGGGAGCACACGCGCTATTAAAGTTGAATCTGCTACATGCGTTGTTTTTCTGTGCTAGCGACTTGGTGGAGATTGTGACTGAATTATCAAGGTATCATACATACATGTATATATACCAGTCAAAAAGAAAGAAGTCAAAGAAGTCAATGTTTCAAAAATTTTGTCAATGAGTATATATCAAGTGTGCAGTCAATTGCTTTCTCATTAACAGTAATTTTGTTTTGTTATTCTTGATTTCGAGGTCTACAAGACCTGACTGATACTTTTCGTTTAACTTCTGCTGTTCTTTTTGTTCTTGATGTTGATCTTTTCTACTAATCTTCGTATAATTTGGTAGCAATTGATTTTCTTTGCATGTTAAATTAAATTGAATGTCTTATCTAATTTCACGTATTTGTGTAGAGTCTTTTCTGTTTTTCTAAATTCATGCTTTTCTGTTGTTGTCAGTGTTTTTAGAATTATGAACGAATACCATTTTATTGCAAAGTATTTATTTAGCGACGTTTCGGTCTCTTTTACACGGACCATTTTCAAGCTTACATTATGAAAAGTAAGCTACATTAATATTGAAATTTCAAAATTATCTCAACTATTAAACACTTGTATAAAAAGCTCAAAGATATGTACACAGATAGTTTAAAAAGGGAAATAGAAATCAATAAATGATATTCAGATGCCTTGTCAATCCTGCATCATGTTGATTCAATTTAGGTGCAATCTCTTTGATCAATATAGCCTCAGCTATCTGCAATGAATTCGTATCTGCAAAGCGAGCTAAAATTTCAGTATTTTGTTATTAAATTTCTTGGTTTTTGTTGATGTACATAATGATGAGATTTAATAGAACCATTGTTCTCATGTTGTTTCATCCTCACGTTCATTAAATTCGTTGTATATCCTGTGTAATGAGCATTATTACACATGCTCTCATTGCAAGAATATTGATACATAACATTGTGGTTTGAATAAAACGAGTCCATTTTCGTTTTGATTGCATTCGCCAACTTGTAATTTTTGCAGTAGACGCTTACGTTAACATCAAATGATTCAAATTTTTCTTTACTTTGTCTTTCACAATTTTTTGGATTCTTTTTTTCCTCCACTCGGTAATTTGATGTCAATTGACCTTTATAATAAAAACTGACATTCGTTTTTTCTACTTTTTCTTCGGGTTTGAAATATTTTTTCAGAATCGTTTTTATTTGTTCATCAATTAGTACCTTTTCTATCTCCTCTTGAAAAGATGTCCAGTCTGAACTTATATGTAGAGCTCTATGGAGATAACTTTTGATGACTGAAATTTTATATCGTTTTGTTGGAAAGGAAGTGAAGTCCAGACAAGCATTTGTTACTGTTTCTTAACGATATATAGAAAAAGTCAAAGTATATATAGTATATATATAGTATATATATAAGTATATATATAGTATACGCTTGACGAACACATCCAGAAAAGAAATAGTTTTATTTGTTTCAATTTCGTACGTGAAGTCTAAAGTAGAATTTGTTTTGAATCGATCAATAAGTTCTTGAAGCTGTTTCTCATTTTGTGCAATAACAAACGTATCATCAACGTAACGGTAATAGGCAATTGGCTTAGCTGTCTCTGAATTATCCAAAACTCGATTTTCCATTTCACTCATGTAAAAATTGGCGTATGTCGGTCCCAAAGGGGACCCCATAGTAAGTACTATATACAATAGTAGTACTATACTTAAACTCCCATCAAACTGTGACCGACTTTATAGAGAAACAAAAGAAGAGCTATGTATAAAGATGATGAGTCCTTCTCTAAATAAGCATCCATAGACCAAATGCAATGATAGCAATCTATGACCATCGCCACCACTAAATATTGCTTGTTTTGAATCTACATGTATTACACATAGATTTTTGATGTATTTTAATTTGCAAACAAAATCATTTAGCCCTTGAGAATCCTGCAAGTCAGGCAGAAACCGGTTGGGCAGAAATATTTCTTTTCCTTGCACGCATCCAAGTGTGATTTATTTTATATATATGTTTAGGTTGTTTAGAAAGTTTAGGCTGTGATAAGCTAAACCCTCGGTCAACCAGGTGAAACTCTCCGCCATAGAGTTACAGTTCATCGGCAGCAATAGTCCGGCAGCCAGTTTCTGCAGGGAACGAGGCCGAAAGCGAGACTTTCACAGAATGATGCACACCCTATGCCTACAACGAATAGGCGCGTCTGCCAAGTTCTAGTGAGTTCCTCTTCTTGTCAGATGAAATTTTCTATGTCTTCTCTGATTAAACGAAAGGTACTAAGCCCAGAGTCACAATTTTTTGGCATCGAATGTCTTCAGGTCACTCCCTTTCATGCCCATGCACCCCTGTTTATATAGCTAAACGCATTTAGATTAACATTTTGATTAACATTTTAAGTTAGCTAACATTTTGAGCAACTTTATCCACATTCAACCACATTCTCACATACATTGCCGATTAGATGCATGATAAAAGCACATGCACATCATAGGAAATGACCTGAAGACAATCCATGCCAATAAACATGACTCTGGGCTTAGTACTTTTCGTTTAATCAGAGAAAACATAGAAAATTTCATTTTAGCCAAAAACTGCAATCTGCGTCCCATTGGATCTACATGTGTTTTTCTTTGATCTTGTCTGACAAGAAGAGGAACTCTCTAGAACTCGGCAGACGCACCGATTCGTAGTAGGCATAGGGTGTACAGCATTCTGTAAAACTCTCACTTTCGGCCTCGTTCCCTGCAGGAACTCGTTCTGGCTGCCGGACTGTCAAGTGTTATTGCTCGTGATAACGTTTGTATTGTTAGTGTGAACTCCACTTCTTACTTGGGTATAACCATTTCTTGCGATCTCAAATGGAATGTTTATTTTCGAGAGATTGTGAAGAAAGTTTCCAAAAGAATCTACATAATTTACAATTTTCAATGCACTGGTTGTGATATTGAATGGTTGTTGAAAAGTTACAATGCCTTCTTATGATCTCTTATGATTTATAGATTTCCATGTTTTTGCAATGCACCTAAATATCTTCTAAATGACTTTTCAAGTGTTGAAAAACGTGCGTTCCGTATTATTGGCATTCAGCATTCGGAACGCAATTCATGGCTGTGCATTGCAAACAAATCATGTGAAAATCATGTATGTGTATGTCTGCTAGGTACAAATTTTGAACATCCCCTATGTTCGATGTTTTGGACTAGCGATGCGGCAAGAACTACATACTAAAAAATAACGGCTAACTAACGCCAATTACCGTTAGATCTACCACACATGCGTTAGGATGTCGTTAGATTTTCAATTATACCGTTATATTTGTGTTGATGCCGTTAGATATCCGTTAGAAAAAATGCCCCTAGAATCTAACGGATTATGCCTATAATATCATTGCATTTTATGCATTGCATTAGCCGTCATCTTGTTTGGGACATGTTGCGATTGTGATCTTGTCTTTTAAACGTTCAAAAATGTAATGTTGTTTGTTAGCCGTTAGATTCTAACGCTTGAATAACGCGCTTTAATATCTTTGTATACAAATTTTGTTTTGAAATAATTTTTTTTGATGTTGATGGAATCAGATGGATTCTAGATTGTTTCATAAAAAATGGATCACCCTTAAACATCGCCTTAACTTCAACTTTGTCTAACTCCGCCAAACTTGAACGAATTTCTCTGAAATTTGGAAGATATGTCACTTGTGCTTACTAATATCATTGTTGGAAATTTCAAGCATGAATATTGAGTTGTTTTCCTGTTATAGATAAAAAAAGTAGTAGATAAATTGATCTTCATTTAGCAATGTTACACAAAATCATACCTCACTCTTATAAAATTACATTTGTTTCCTTTGTTATGTAATATGTTGTTCTACAAGCCAAAAGCTATCAAGCAAAACAAAAATAAAGATAATCGGTCAATCAGAGCCAGTATAGCACCATTATTCATCAACAATAATGTAACTGCTACATGTGATTCACTGGACTTCATGTTCCATAGGTTCCTGACTTCGTTGCGGTGGTGTTGGCAGCACTCCTGATTGCTTTCAGCTAGAAATCTATCTCTTACCGGTTGAAAACAATACAAAGCACAAATGAACAATAACGAGATCGCATTCACAAAAGGCAAAGTGTCAGCCTTGCTAGAACTAGGGTTTTCTTTGCGAGCTACAATCAAGCGACTAAATGTCCCTTACACAAATGTGCATCGATGGCATAATGATGATTTTCGACTCTGTCTTAAAGAGAGCTCTGGCCGTCCACGCAAAACATCCAAACGTAGAGACCGCCTAATTTTGAGATTTGTTAAAGTTGATCCAAGTCTCTCGTTAGCTGAGATGGCTGCACTAGTCTCGTCTATTTCTAAGTCCACTATTCGTAGAAGACTTATTGAGTCAAATTTCAAGAGCTGTAAGAGGCCCTCTCAGATCGAATTATCAGATCAGCATACAAAAAGACGTCTCAGATGGGCAATGAGTCATTGTCACTGGCGAAATCAATGGGATCGGGTTGTCTGGTCTGATGAGGCATCAGTCCGTCTGAAGGATAGTGATGGTCGATTGAGATTATGGATAAAATCTGATCAGGAAATTCCGAGACATTTGCATCGTCTCCGGGTACAAGGTGGTGCGACTCTACTGATTTGGGCTGGCATTTGGACCAATGGCCGCTCTGAACTTCACATACAGCAAGGAACCATGAATTCTGAACGTTATGTGAATGTTTTACGAATGAACTTTGGCCAAATGACAGATCAACTTGGTGATCCATCGACTTGGTTATTTATGGATGATAATGCTACGTGTCACAGGAGTAGTACAGTCAACTTATACAAGTCTCAATTAGGGCTTAGGACATTATCTTGGCCAGCTCGTTCTCCTGATCTGAATCCCATAGAAAATGTATGGAGTATTCTAAAACGCAACGTTCGTCGTTCACTGCTACCTACAGATGGCGTATCACAACTTACGTCACTGTTAAAAAGAGAGTGGAGAAAGTTAGATCAGTCAAAAATCAACGATATCATCGAATCAATGCCTAGACGAATTGGTAGTGTCATTGACAATAAGGGTAGGGCCACAAAATATTAGCTTCTTAAGAACCGTTGATGTATCATAGCTTATCAGATTATATAATGACATTTAAATATATTAGGGACATGAAATAACATGAAAAATGCTTTCTGTGTCATACTTATGTTTTATTTAATCAAATTTTGGGATGATCCACTTTTTATGAAACGGACTGTAGTAGAGCGCCGTTCACTCATTTCAGAGTGATCTGTCGAATGGCAATGGTGACGGAAAATTATTAATACACTGCCTCGAATACAATGGCCATGTTATTCTAATTGGCCAGCTGCTTCACTATGTAACCTTATTCCTCATACTACCGAGTATCGTGAGACATTATAGTGTGACGTTCTCTTATTTGAAAACGGTAGCTACGTTATTAGTCTTGATACCAATGTTAGTTTCGGAATAACAAAGGTTTTTCCTAACTGTTATCAGACAATCCCTATCTAATCATTTTCATGAATAACTGTAATCTCATCGCAGTTAGTTTGACAACATGAATCCAATTTCAATTACTTGATTTAAAACATCTATTAACATTGTTAATAGTCCTCGTAGATAAACAATGTAGTGATTATTTCCTGAAAGGGTCCCAAAGTCATGCCCAAATGTCCAAATCTGAAATCAAATGAACTTCATTTTCGAGGCGAATACCTTACGTACAAAACCATCCGTTTTTAGTAAACCATTTTGCTGTAGAATAGTATTTCATTATATAAATAATATATGATCAAATCTAGTTTTAAACAATGATTATCAGTTAGATTTCAGTGCATGCCTAAAAGATGCATGACTGCAGCTCTGTTGATGATGCATTTTAAGCTCAATCCTGCTGATTAAATCCTGATGAGATAATATTTTGTAAGTTGCACTAAAAAGCATTTTTTCCTCAAGTGGCCGGAGGACATGCCAAAATATTCTTTTTCCTAATTGAAAACAAGATTTGTCTCTGATGAATCACCAGAGGCCCTTCCCAAATTGTTTCGTTAACAATGCATTGGACCTTCATACTTGTATGTTGTATAAGACGAAGCTTTACGACTGTTGAGTCGCGGACACATTTCTTTCAAAATAAGTATGAGTTACAGGTGTAACCTTAAAATGTGAGAAATATAAGTAAGTATGTCGTCAACATGCATATGGTAATTGCGAACAAAAATTCACATTTAATTTAGGTTTGATAAATGAATTTTGTTACATGTATTATAGTTTTGCATACCAGACGACAACAACCGCTGAACGAACTTTCGCTATACTGGTCTCGTATGTCACTTAAATTGCCAACGTTGATTAACTTAATTTCTGTTTGACGTCTTTTGTACACTACCACACTGTGAAGGTGAACGTTATCAGCCACAGAATTAAATATTTTGTTTATCTGCTTCGGTTTACTAGAAGTGTGATTAATACGAAATCGACGGCGCATAGAGGAACCTATTAAGTGGGCAAAAAGAAATTCCTAATTCCTTACAGAGATAGGAAAAAAGTCATGCGTCGCTTGCGGATTACTTTGAGCTCAAGCAAGTAATGGGCAAAAGACCGTTCCAGGACACCATAAAATTCAAAAAAATAGTATCTTTAAAAACGACTAAATTTATCAATTTATGTCATTATTTCAGGTTTTTAAGACCTAAATTCATGAATTTAGACCGTTCCAGGACACCATAAAATTCAAAAAATAGTATCTTTACAAACGACATAAATTCATGAATTTGAACCCTTTTTCAGGTTTTTAAGACCTAAATACATGAATTTAGTCCATTCAAAAAGAACCATTTTTTCAAAAAATGGTATTTTTAAAAACGACAAAAATTCATGAATTTGAATTCTTTTTCAGGTTATGAAGACCTAAATTCATAAATTTAGGCGTTTTTAAAAATACCCAATTTTTCAAATTCTTCAAAATCTAAAAAATTTGAGAATTACATTTTTCATTGCTCAAATCATGACCGTTCTAGGACACCGAAAATCATAAAAGTTAAGAATCTCAAATTTGTGATTATGACATTTTACCCGCCCTTAAAATCATGACCGTTCAAGGACAACGAAAATCATAAAAGTTAGTATTTTTAAAAATGACTAAATTCATGAGTTTAGACGTTTTTCAGGTTTTTAAAATATGAGATAACTAAAATTATGTGTCTAATAATATTTCTTTAAGAATGTAACACAATCTCTCACAATGCCTGTTATTGTTACTGCTTTGCACTCTGATGAACCTCCCAATTGTAGGGAACAGCTGCTCCCGCATACATGATATAATTGCAGCTGCTTATCGCATTCCTGAGATATTGAATTACAGAGCAAGCAGCTGTTACCCGTATTAAAGATTAAAGATTAAAAATGACGTGGAATATATTGCAGCATGTAGGAAGTAAGACTTCATTTACAATTCCATTAATCATAACTAGTGACTGTTTTCTTTCTTCATTGCAAAATGCCAAAACGTACTGCCGCGGAAGCTTTTTCGTTTTACATGCCGATTTTACTAAACTTAATTAAAGAAGAGCACAAGGAAACTGCGAATAAATACTTTGAAGAGTGGAAGTTAGAAATTCAATCGAGAAAGAAGAACAAATTGGACTCTCGAAAACAAGTGGAGGATAATACAGTAAAAATAGAACAGTATCTGACTACTACTACAATTCCTCAGTTCAATGTTACAAAAGAACATTTCATTACCATCGAGGATAGTGCTACTATGATTTCAAAGCTGATTGCAAGTGATAAAGTACACCATGGGTCGTTGTTGAGAAGTGCTGCTTATCAAGGTTATGGATTTAAAAGAATTCTGGAATTGAGTGACAATAAAAAAAACAGATTTGTGGCAAACTTGGAACTATTTAGAATTTCCTATAACGTAAGTTATTGTTATTTCTTGATGAACTTATCAGATCTAATTCTACCACACGTATTATTTTTAAATTCATCAATGCCCATTAGATTTGTTAGAAAACATTTTAAAGAAATCAAAATTTATATAGAAAAATTGAATCAACCGACAACTATAGAAGAAATGAGGTTTGGTTCCCAAGATGAATGAACATTAACTGTGTTGTTTCACTTTTTAAGATATGTGCAATGTACATACATATTTGATGTATACATATTTATGAAGACTTATTTATAAGTAGTAACACATTTTGGATTATTTTGAAATGTAATTAAATTTCCTTTTGTTCTCCAGTCTACTACCATGAGACTGCTATTGTATAGATCTATATTTCAGTATGTAACATAATCTTTGATATTTAAGAATGATTCATGGAACTTAGTAGTAACGCATTTTGGATATTTTTGAAATGTAAAAATTTTTTTTTTGTTCTCCAGCCCTCATGGTAGTAGACTGGACAATTGTACATTGTATATGATAAGATTGATTGTTGTTTTATTATATTTGGTATTTAAGAATGATTCATGGAACTTAGTAGTATTGCATTTTTGATTATTTTGAAATGTAATTAAATTTCCTTTTGTTCTCCAGTCTACTGATAGTAGACTGACATTGTACAATTGTGTGATAAGATTGATTGTTGTATTATTATATTTGATGCAAAATACACTGCCGTTGTTTTTCATTTTTCTGTACAAGAAGTAGACATTATTGCAGTTATTGGAATTTATTTCATTTAAAATGAATGATGAAAATCCGTCAGTTATACTGAGTAATATAGGCGATATATGTCCTCAGGTTAATAACATGACTGAGTTTTTAAAATTATACAGCAAACAAACGACTACTAATTTCGATTTAAATAGAATTTCAGAAGATTGTATTCAAAATATTTATTCAAAATATTTCTTTAAAAATGGATGAAACAAAAGTGGAAGAAACCTCAACGGGGACGGCGACGGCAACGGTGACGACGAAAATGGAAGAAACCTCAAGAATATATCCTTCGTTATCACAATTAAAAACAAGTGAAATGAACATTGAAAAACACAAAGATAGAGTACGTTATATGAAAGATAAGGAATCTCAATTATTATTAAGATTAGAACAT
Organism: Prostheceraeus crozeri; assembly: GCA_907163375.1. Classification (NCBI taxonomy): domain Eukaryota; kingdom Metazoa; phylum Platyhelminthes; order Polycladida; family Euryleptidae; genus Prostheceraeus; species Prostheceraeus crozeri. The sequence continues at coordinate 210,277 of CAJQUW010002878.1, forward strand.
TATAAAAAATTAAGAAATAGATGGACTAATGTTAGGAATGTAACACAAGGAATTGGCATATTCTTAACAATAAGTTTAGGTGCTTTAACAATTGTTATATCTTCAGGTGTTTTATTAATTCCAGTAGTTGCTACAGCTTTAACAGGTACGGGTGTTTTTGCAACTTCACTTGTTACAATGTTAGATAAATCTTTAATAACTAAGAAACGAAAATCATTAAAAACTAAGCATTTACATATTAAAGAAGTCTATGATAAACTACATTACTACTTTCAAAGAGTATGTGATGATAATGTTATTACGTTAGATGAGATTGAAAAATTTGATCAAATAGCTAATGAAGTAAATCAAATATCATTTCAATTACAGTCAGAAAAAGTTGATGATAAGAATAAACAAGATTGCAAAATTTCGAGTGATGGTAAAATTTCTAATGAAGAAAATGACAAAATTTTTTTAGAATAGCTAAAAACTTTAAGCGAAAATTTAAGCAAAACTTTATTAAACAAAACTTTATTAAACAAAACTTTATTAAACAAAACTTAAAACGAGAAAACTTTAAACGAAAAGATGCCAGACAACAAGGCAATAAAAAATAATTTGTTCAGTAAAATGTTTTTGTTGTATTCCAATGTTACCACAAAATTCAAATATTATATTTTAAAAATGGATGAAATTAGAGCTGATAATTTTAAAAGAATAAAACAATTAGAAAAGTTAATAAAACAAAGAAATATTATGAAAGAAAATCATCTTCAACATAGATTGATAAAGGCTGGTATTCAATCTGATATTTTTGAAAAAATGCAGCAAACCGAGCAAGTAAAAACTGATTTTGAAAAAACTATGAAACCATTTAAAACTCTTGAAAAAGAAATTACAAATAATGATAAACAAATTGATGTAACAGATCCAGAGCACAAAACTATATTAGATGACTATGGATTACTAGAATCAAACATTAATAAGAAATTACCAAAATCTATGCAATTTGAACATTCTATCTCATTTATAGATGGAAAAACAATACCTAGATTTTATCTCGGACGAAAAGAAATATTTCCACAACCTTTTTGAGGTTTAATTTTTTCACCAGATAAATCTCCTTTTAATTTAGATAGAAATTTTGTTGATCTTTTAAGAGGAGCAGATTTAAATAATTATGCTGTAGAAGATCTTATAAAATATAAAGCTATGTTAGATAGAGTTGGTGCAGTAAAATCTCTTAGACGTTATAAACAATTAGAAAATTTATTATCAACGGGAGTTAAAGTAGGAAAAGGTTTTAAAACTGAAACAACTGTATTCTTACCAGATGATCCACAAGAATTACTAAATAGATTAAATATTTTAATATCTGCAATAAAAGAAGGACATAAGTCTAGTTTCAATGAAATTCATGCTATATTGAAAGGACTGCTGGAAAAGAAGATTCTAAATGAAGAGGGTTATAAAAGTATAACGAACCGATGGTTCTAGGGCTTCGCCCGTAGCTGAAATATGTTGTTTCTAATTTTTATCTATGATTTTTATTTATGATTTTTATCTATGATTTTCATCTACGATTTTTATCTATAATATTTATTTAAATTTTTTAGTTAAAAAATGTCTTCGAGAGAATTATCATCAGCAGATTTAGACAAAATTAATAATCATTTAGAAAATTTGACAGAGATTTTGGGTTCATCAAAATTTAGTACGACGTTAAAAATTATAACAACTACTTCATCACACACTTGTAATTTAGAACCCATTCTACATTTGGAACAAAATGAAAATTATCAAATTGCATTGACTAGTTTCTCCACATTTAACACTATTCAAAACGTTATCAAAGATGTGAATGATCAATTTAGATATTCTACTGATAAAGGCAAAACATGGAAAATACAAACTTTTCTTCCTGGTTCTTACGAAGTTGAATCAATATCAAATGAAATTAAGAGAAATTTAGGTATACCATTTAAAGATAAGAAACAATTACATTTTGCAGTTGAACCGGCAGTTAATAAATTTTCTCTTACTTTAGACGAAAATCATCAAGTTGATTTTAATCATGATAGATCATTGTCAAAGCTATTAGGATTTAATAAACAAACCTATAGTCAAGGTTATCATTTAGGTGAGAAGATTCCAAAAATAACTGAAATAAATTCAATTGTTGTACATTGTGACATTATTGAAGGAGGATATATAAATGGTAAATTGTCAAACTTAATATTCAGTTTTCCAGCTTTTACTGTACCCATTGGTTATAGATTAAATGTAATTCCACAAACATTAATATATTTCCCTATTACAAGAAAAACTATTAACAACATTAACATGAGAATCACTGATGAAAAAGGACAAGAAATAAATTTTGGAGGTGAAGAGATTATGATAGATCTTTTGGTTCGAGAGGTATAAACTCCCACGCGAAGCTAGAGAAGTTTAATTTTCTTCTTCTTCTTTTAAAATAAAAATAATTTTTTTTATTAAAAAATGAGTGAAGTACTACCATTAAATAAAAAAAACTTAAATTTAATCATCATCCAAATTTATCTAATAAAGTTTTGTCAGTTATTTGCGGAAGATCAGGATGTGGTAAAACGTATCTATTATTTAAAATTTTAACGACTCCAAATTTTTTGGATTATAACAATCTTATAATTTATACAACAACAGCAGAACACCCGTCTATCAATTTTTAAAATATGGATTTGAAAATAATCTTAAAAAAACAGCAATTGCTTCATTATTCAAAGAATATGAAAAATCTGAAGATGAAGAAGAAATAAGTTCGTGGTGTGAAGAAGCAGCAAAAAATAGTCAGTTAGTAGAATCCAATAAAAATAAGCATATAAAGATACAATTAATAGATGATAGTGGTAATATGCAAGATCCTAGTAAACTAGATAAAACAATGAAACATTGTGTAATTTTGATGATTGTGTTAATGATAGAAATCAGTCAGTTCAGAGAAATTATTTCACAAGAGGTAGACATAATGACTGCAGTGTATTTTATTTAACACAAAGTATGTATTCATTAGATGGAAGTATTATTAGAAAGAATGCAAATATATTTATACTATTTGAAATAAATGCAAGAAACTTAAGTGATTTGTTAAGAGATTTATGTGTAAGAAATAAAGATGAATTTAAACAATCGTGTAACAATGCTTGGTCAAAGGATTATGGATTTATCACAATTAATATTGATAAAAAAATTCATGATAGAGTTATAGAAGATTTGCTTACTGAGTAATAAATAATAAAATTTTTATACTGAGTAATAAAAAATTTTTATACTGAGTAATAAATAATAAATTTTTTTTCTAGACTGATTTAAATAATAAAAAATTTTTTCTAGACGGATTTAAATAATAATAAATAAACTTTAAAAAGGTTCAGTAGTTATTCCATCAGGCAAAATCTTTCATTTATCATCAAATGGATCTAATGCTAATTTATGTTCTTCTTTTAAATACATTTTATGTTTCTTTAAATTAAGTCTATAATTACATGCTGTTTTTATTTCATTAATAAATAATACATTTTTATAATCTTGAAATGTTATTTGATTAGCCACTGATGCCTTTGAAATTCCTTTTAATGTTTTATGTGTTTTAATATTATTAGTTGTATCATAACAGTAACATTTAGATTTTAAAAATATAGCTTCTGTTATGAAATCTTCATTTCCTTCTAATTCATATTTTACTTTACATAAATCAGAAGGATGAATGATATCTTTTATTTTATCTATTTCTTTAACAAGTGTAGAATTATACGGTATTGTTAATTCTAAGAAAACGGAATCCGTATCTGTAAAGTGTAATTTATAGTTTTTGCCATGAGCAGGTGCTAAATAATCATATATAAATCTATACATAAATAGTTTAGCTAATTCTAATATAGTGAATCCAATAAAATTAAACTTATCATGTTTTACGCTAATTCGACGTAAATGTACAGCCCATAGTTCATCACTAAATCTAGTAGTTCTTTTATATGCAGGTTTCCTTGTTAAATTTTGAAACCTATCTTTATCATAAACTACTTCAATATTTTGTCTATTACGCACATTTTCTAAAGTCTTACCATAAAATGCATTATTCATTAATTTGAAGAACACGTTTCCAAATCATCTTCATTTCTTTCAGCTATTTTACGTTTTTCAATATTGAACTCTATGTAATTTTTTAACCATTTAGATTTTTGATAAAATAGTTTTCGATGTATTTTGGTGAGAATCATTCCATGTTCTAAATACCAATCTAGCATTCTTCCTTCAACAACATACTTTCCTTTATTACTTTGTGTTAACATAAGTTTTTGTTGGTCTGTATTTCTTAGGAATTATAGATTTTTCATAATCTGAAAAATCTTCTATATTGGGAATTTTGTTTTCGGGACAGAAAGGAAAATATTTTGTTTTATCTTTTATTTCATCAGGATATACTAAATCAACTTCATATATATAACCATGATTATAATTTCCATCATATGTTTTTTGATAATCAAGAATATTACACCATGACATTTCACCTGTTGGTAATTCTTGTATCATGCAGGAAGAATATAAGCTATTAAAATCATAATATAAAAAATAGTTTTCTCTCATGATTTCATCAACTGCTGCTTGAATCTCTTCATTTGATATAAGTCCTTCTATATTTTGATTAAACAATTTTATAAACTGATCGCTTTCTTCTGGAGATAAAGGTTTCATTATTCCATAATCATCAGGATTTACTTTTTTATTGTAACACTGTACATAACGATTACCTAAAACTGATGAAACTCCACCTCTAATTCCAGATTCAAAAAATAATAATTTATCATATGTATTTTCTTTATAATGTTTAAGTTTAACATTTGTATGTTTTAATCCTGCTAACCATGTTAAACCTGGTGTAGAATAACAATAACATGGATCTATTCCGTAATATTCTAAACACATATCACGAAAGTTTTCAAAAAGATCAGCTAGTATTAATACATCTATCTGAAGATATTTCATTGTATAATCATACATTGTTCTACAATTTAACTCTCTCCAATTCTTTTTAGCTTCTGCATAGTCTTCTTTAGATAATTGTGATTGTTTTCATGTTGATTTAAATTTATTTATTGGAGGAAGTTGTTTTTCTTCCATAATTTTATTCACAGAATTAAAATCTCCAGTTAAACCAGTCTTCGACTGTGAACCACAGGTTAAATATTCATACGGAAATATTCCTTTTAAAGGTTTTAAATTATATTTATTTAATATTTTACATTGTTCAGATTTCAAAGTTTCTTCCATAACATCTAATGAATAAGGAGTAAAAAATCTAAATGCATCTAAAATTCTAATACAACCTAATTGCATTGAAAAATATTCTTCTTCTGTTTTACATAGTACATTTATTTGTTGTTGTTGTAATTTTTCAGATGAAAATAAATCTTTCATTACTAGATGGAAATCATATTTAGAACCATTGTAGAAATATAGAGGAACAAAGTTATATTTAAATTTATTAGCATTAAGATTACAAGAATTATGTGCTGCACCTCTATATAATCCATTTAGATGATCATGATCTTTTACTTTGACGGCAGAGCCGTCGCTTCGCTTGTCAAGATATCTACCTTTGCCATTTTTATAATTTTTTGTAAATTCTTTTCCACAGTAATAACAATTTGTTTCATTAGCAAAATTAATTTTTTCTTCATCCGTTAATGGAAGCATTGGTATATTTGTTTCAAGCAATTGTGAAAAACGTCCTTGTAATTCTTCTACTTTCTTTGTAAACATTTCTGAACTATCTTCACCATAGTATTGATAATGTTCTGATTTAAATAATTCAGGATAATTTGAATGAATGTACATTCCCCAACATAATGGTTTTTGTTCAAATAAATATTTTTCTTTACTTTGTTCAGGTGTACTTTTTTCATAATTATCATTTTCAGAATCGGGCGAAGCCCTAGAACCTTCGGTTTGATATTGTGTCATATTAACATTATATGCTTCAAAATCACAATAAATAGTAAAGGGTACTTTATTTTTAAAATAATGTCTATTATATATTAAATAATCATCTTTAGGAAAAGTATTTTCAACTGCTTCATTTTGTTGACAATTCTCCAAATGTCTATTGTCTCGTCATACATTGGAGACAGGGAAAATTAGCATTATCTGAAGTTGTTGTAAATATAGAAACATCTTTACACAATATAAAATGATCCTGATAATATAATATATTCGCTTGTGCTGGTTGTTTTGTTTGTTTTTATTTTTCAAATTTATCTTTATATATTTCATGTGTTAAGTCGATATGTCTTTGAAAATCTTTTTCAGACTGTAGATAATTTTGATTTAATATTTGTAACTGATAACTATATTCTTTATCATATTGTTGTTTATATTGTTGTTAACATTTTTTTAAAGATTCATTTATTTTTTGTTTGGTTTCATTTTCTTCATTATTTAATTCTTTATTGTCTACATTTAATTTTTGAATCGTTTCTATCTTATTTTGATATTTATGGCCATATTCTTGTACTAATATTTTTGTTTGTTGTTGATAATCTGTTTTACATTTTTGTAAAAGTTCATGTAAATGTTGTAATTTTTGTTGATATTGTAAAGATAAAGATAAATAATCGGAATCATAATCATAATTATAATTACGTCCTTTATAATTATTATGATTAATCATTATTGGTGATAATGTTTTAACAATTTCAAATTTTTCAGTACATATTATATTTCCTTGGTAAAAAATATTTTGATGCATGTAATTTCCTCTATCATTATATACTATTTCTGATTGACATAAATTTTTATTATTCAAATAAAATTTTTTTGAATCTGAGTAAAATGGAGTAATATTACCAATAGAAACATACTTCACATTTAATTCAAAAACATTTACTTCTATTAAATTTTTATTCTTTTTATGAAACTTTATTCACCTATTATAATCATATGGAAATTCATCTAAGCCATCAGAGAGATCAAATTCATTTATGTATTCTTTTTTGTCATAATGACTTAGTCTTTCTTTATGATATTCTGCAGGATGTAAATGTGCTATAATACTCCACAGAAAACAATAATCATCTTCATTTTTTATGTTGATTATTTGTGCTGAACTGAAAGGTAAAGGAACATAACTACCACCAGTATTATCTTTATATTTATCAATTACTATTTTCTTAGATAGTATTTTAACAAATCTCCAACCAGATTCACGTAACTGGGCTTCAATTATACAATTTTCTAATTTAAGTATCATCGATTCAAATATGGGTTGTATATCATTTATATTATGAATTTCTTGTGAATTTGTAAAATGTCCTTGTATTATTTCTTCAGGAATTCCATCAGGTCCATTTTTTGTATAAAGTACTTCTACATTCATATAACATTTGAAAGATTTCTTAAATATTTTGAAAAAGTTTGTTAATACATTATAAAAAGTTTCATCGGTTTCATTATGTTCAACGGGCGAAGCCCTAGAACCTTCGGTTCGTACAGACTGATTAAATAAATATTTTATATCTGTTAATGGCGAAGCCCTAGAACCTTCGGTTCGTTCGGCTTCATCAAATTCATCTATTTCGTTAAATTCATCAGTATCGCTAAATAAATATCTTCCATCTGGCACGGGCCAAGCCCTAGAACCTTCGGTTTGTAGGGTCTCATCTTCACTATTGAAAACTTTTTTATATTCCGAATGTGAATAATCATCAAACATTTTTTTAACTTTTATATCAGTAGGTAATGTTTCTAGATAGTTTATATAATTATTTAATTTTAATATATTTCCTTCATCAACTCGATCTACATTTTGTAAATGCAATTTACTATTTACTATTTAAATGAGATTGATAACTTCTTTTTGTTTGCAACTTTTGTTTACATAAGTTACAATAAAACTTGGTATTTTCCATTTTTTTATCTTTTTAAAGAAAAAATTGTGTTTTAATTTTAGATATAAACATTCTAATATCAAGGACTTGAGAGTTATCATATATTATTATACATTTTACGTTCTTAAGTTGTTTTATTTTCTTTATCATATTAAGTTTCATCATATAACGTTTTATCACATTAAGTTTTATCATATAACGTTTTATCAAAAGATAATGTAAATTTATTTTCACTAAATATTGATTCTTCATCATCATAAATTGATTCTTCTATTGATAAATTGATAAATTGTTCTCGGGCAAAGCCCTAGAACCTTCGGTTCGTTTATTATGATTATGGTCATTGTTAATAGTATAAGGTGTTGTCCACATATAAATTTTTTCTTGTTGAGCTAAGCCATTTATGTAAGATTTTAACAAATTAATATTTAAATTTGAATATAATCCTATATATGTATCATCATCATATCTTTGGGGCATTTCTAATGTTTCTTGTTTATAAATTGTGTCTCTATAATAAACTTGACATAATAATTCTTCGTTATGCTTTTTACTCTCGATATGAATATTATATTGGTTTTGTTCATCAACAAATAATCTTATTTTTTCTTTGAAAAAAGATTTTAATTTTTTAACTAATTCTTTAATATTGATATAATTAATAATTTTAGTTTCTATCCAATCAGTATTACTAATTGGTAAAACTGCTCTATTAAAACCATAAACGTTATTATGACCTATTATAACCATAGTTTCTTTATTTAATTCTACATATGCAACATCATTATATTTACTTACAATCTCCATAAATTCAATAAATGGATCACCTGGAAAAATACAATAGTTAGTTTCTATAGAAGGTAAACCTTTTGTTTGTTCTTTAAATATTTCGGCTTGTAATTCAAATAAAATATTAACATCTATACATGGATTTGTAATAGTATTATTATTATTATTATTAACAAAACATTTATTTTCAAATCCCGTTGATCTCGTCGAATAAGAAGAACAGGATGATGCGGACGAATATAATTTCTTTAAATTTGCTTAATCCATTTTTTTATTTTTATTAGAAAAAATTTTATTTTTTTATTTTTATTAGTAAAAAATTTTATTTTTTTATTGTTAAAAAAT